>OZ026523.1:94251354-94656378 GCA_964019695.1 Loripinus fragilis
ATCACCAGCACACAAGAGAAACGCCATTTAAATGGCGTTTCGCTGTCGGGCCAATGATGGCCCGCTTATATTGGTATTTGGATCCTCCCTTCATCAACTAAAAAAAAATAAACAAAAAACGTCACAGTTGGATCCCCCCTGACAAATCTTTCTGGATCCGTGCATGATTTAACAGTTCAACAAACTAGATTTCACTTGAAAGCAAACTGTTTCTCCAAATTTATTGTGAATTATATTCTTTCAGCATTTAGACCCATTTGTTTCAAGTTGTCGAGCTGTTGCAAAATACCTCATTAACATTATTCAAGAACTATCTGTGATCAGTCGGGTACCAGGCTCTGCGAGAGAGGCTAACAATCTTGTGGATCACCACGACAACCTGGTGAAGGTAGCATTTGAAGACGCAAGAGTACAACGTCTACAGAATGAAGGTGAAGCCATGTTAAACTCCTTACAGAGGGAAGAAGCACACATTGGACATTCCGACGATTACAGGTATGGTGATTTTAACATTTTTATCATTTTTTATGCCCTAGGGGTAGGGGGGCATTGTCAGTATGCCCCACCCCATGTATCCCGGCCCGTACAAAGACTTTTCTCTCACAGTGGGGGCATCTGTGTCACATTGACATATCTTAAGTGTCTATCATTATCATCTAAACTTTGATTCTCAGGTATTTGATTAACAATTCTTTTTCATAACAGCAAACAGTGAAGACCCTGCTCAAGCTGTTCCACCAGGAGCAGTCAGATCTGGGTCTGAGCTTTTTGTATATTATATAGGTTGTTATCAAGTAACAACTTCATTTATTTTTATTCAAATTTACCACATGTTCAGTGGACTTTTTGCAATATTTTTGAAGGGAAAGAAATCTTTCAAAAATCTGCTACTAAATACACTCTCTTTTATTTCCCTTGATACCAACTCCATGGTTAAGATAAACAAAATTTTTCAGCGTAAAATTGTGAATATTTTCTGGCATATGTTTTGGATGCTCAAAAGAACTGTCTCATTGAGACGGTTCTTTTGAGTACCCACAACATACGTTTTGGTTGAGAAATAAGAAAATTATTTTTCTGTAACGTACTCTTAAAGCTGCATACTCTGTAACTATGAACATTTTTCGAAAATTTTTATTTTCTTTTTAAATCATTTGTAAAAGAAGAATTAAGCTATGTTTTCAAAATAAAATGTTCAGTACAGCTGAAAACTGCATGTAAAAGTGAATTATCTTATCAAATAGGTGTATTTTTCTCTTGTTGGTAATTATTTGCGTCCCTCCAATAATTCTAGACCTTTGAATTTTAACATAAATGCAGTTGTTTTGATAGTGATAACTTGTTAAGATTTACGAAAATGGTAAAATGTTTACCTGAATTTGAGTATTTTTACTGTGTTCTTGAAAAATAAAAACATTATTTTTAAAATTAGAAGATCAAAAGTTACAGACTATGCAGCTTTAACTAAAGGCCTGAACTCTTTCGTCATGTAGAAAACCCTGTAAACTACAGACACAGATTGACCAACACTTACATGTATATAACTATCATATCTGTGTCATTCTTATTTGCTGTTTAGATAGTAGAATATACACTGCTAAAAATATTTAAAGGAACACCTGATAATTTTCCATAGGTGTTAATGTTAACCCCTGTCCAAGACAAGCAATGTATTTCACTAAACTATAAGGCAAACTGCATGTAAAAGTGAATTATCTTATCAAATAGGTGTATTTTTCTCTTGTTGGTAATTATTTGCGTCCCTCCAATAATTCTAGACCTTTGAATTTTAACATAAATGCAGTTGTTTTGATAGTGATAACTTGTTAAGATTTACGAAAATGGTAAAATGTTTACCTGAATTGAGTATTTTTACTGTGTTCTTGAAAAATAAAAACATTATTTTTAAAATTAGAAGATCAAAAGTTACAGACTATGCAGCTTTAACTAAAGGCCTGAACTCTTTCGTCATGTAGAAAACCCTGTAAACTACAGACACAGATTGACCAACACTTACATGTATATAACTATCATATCTGTGTCATTCTTATTTGCTGTTTAGATAGTAGAATATACACTGCTAAAAATATTTAAAGGAACACCTGATAATTTTCCATAGGTGTTAATGTTAACCCCTGTCCAAGACAAGCAATGTATTTCACTAAACTATAAGGCAGAAACCCAGTTTTTTTTGCCAGTTGTGCTACGATTGTCAAAATTTTAGATCAGAAAAAGTTTTTGATAAAACATTTGCTGCTTAAGTCCATGACTCAAATTTTGTAATTTTTAATTTTCTTGAAAATGATGATTTTTTCTGGAACTCTGTAGAATCTTCTGAATTTGTAAATAGTGTAATCTAATGATTTCTGCATCATTGAAAGGCTATTGACTGTTAAGAAATGATGCTGTTGTGGTGCTTGATTGAAACATCCTCTTAAATTTTGGTTTTGAAAAAAGGGGTATTTTTAACAAAATTCCATTTTTACATAAAGCGTTCCATGGAGATTTTTGGAAAGGGATTACTTCATTTTTATTAACAAGCATCATCCTTGATTGGTAACAAAACTAATCACAGGAGAAACATGTTTTTGCCTTATTAATCCAAACCTCTTATGAGTCAGACTATGAGTGACTTCGTATTGTGATCAATGGCAAAATACGCAGTGTTCCTTTAAATATTTTGAGCAGTGTATTTACCTGATATATCAAATGTTCTAAAATAATGAACACTTCTCTTTCTGTTCTCTAATAAAGTGTTGATTATCACATAGGGCCTGGGAGCGCAGTGGCTCAGTGGTAGAGTGCTTGACTCGAGACCGAGGGGCTGGGGGTTCGAGCCTCACCGGCATCACTGCGCTGTGGTCCTTGAGCAAAACACATTTATCCTAGCTTAGAACTGGTTCAACCCAAGAAGACCTGTCCCTGTTTAACTGAAAGATTGTTGATGGGACGTAAAGAATCAAATCAAACAAAAATCACATAGGGCCAGTTAAGCAAAAAATTCAGCATAAAAGTGTGATTATTTTCTTATCCATCAGTTTCAACATGTGTTTTGGATGCTCCAAAGAACCATCTCATTGAGACGGTTCTTTGGAGTACCCACAACATATGTTTTGGTTGAGAAATAAGAAAATAAATTTCAGTTACGCACTCTTATCTGGGGGCCTGTTATTAGAGCTGGAATTTACAAACTGCTTGACAACAGGGAAGACCCTGATCAAATTGCATCATCAGAAGCAGTCTGATCTGGGTCAGCCCTTTTTGTCTAGGGCTTTTCAAAAACATAGATGGAAATTTTAGAATATCCGCCGTACATTTAAAATTTCAAGATTAAAGTTAGTCTCTAGGGTTGATTTTGTTTCTTTGATTTGATTCTTTACGTCCCATCAACAATCTTTCAGTTATGTAGGAACGGGTCTTCCTGGGTTGAACCAGTACAATGTACTAAGCTAGGATTAATGTGCCTTGCTCAAGGACAAAATGCAATGAGGCTCGAACCCGCGGCCCCTCGGTCTCAAAAGCCAGTTTTACTGTACATGGTGGGACATTCCTCATATGATCATCTTCATGTTTCAGGTACGCAATGGAAGATATCACAAGATTATTCAAGCATGTACAGGACACTATTGGAAAGTTGACTCGACTGTCAGATAACCGTCTTCAGAGACTAGAGAAGTGTTTACAGCTGAAACAGTTTGATGAAGAGTGTAGCAAGGTAGGTAACCCTTTACCCCATATGCTATATTTAGAATATTGCATCATTTTCTATAAATAATTCAAATTTTCCCAAAAAATAGTTTTTACATTTCAATAATTTTGAAAATATTATGGAAAATGGAGCATTTGCTCCTCAGGAGCAAATGCTCCATTTTTCATAATATTTTCCAAAATCTTACATTTCAAAGGTGTCTAAAGGTGCTTGTGTGGAGTAAAGGGTTAATTCTTTTCCTGCCAATTATGACAACTGTCGTCTGATCTATTTTCTTCGGTAGCCAATATTGCAAACAATATGAACCCAGGCCAGACAGAACATCAGACCTGATCTTGGTCCAAACTGTTTCTAGTCTGATTGTATTCCTGAAAGATTTTCAAGAAGAGACTAAAAAAGAAATTGACAGAAGACAAAAAAATACAAAATTACCCAGTATGCAGAGTTAACCCATTTAAGCTGAATGGAATTTCCCACTGTTATCAATTTGACCAGTCTGTTTCCGTTTTAAGGGTTGTTGGGTGGTATTTTACATTTTTATTCAAATTCCAATAGAATATTCTGTAGGCAAACAGTGAAGACTCTAGGTCTGTACTGTTTGCCTATGTCCCACAAAAAGGACGCTAGGCTTATATGGGTTAAATCTGGCTCTAAATTATCAGCTTTCAGTCAACATGCCTTAATATATTCTTTCTGATTGAAACTACAGTAAATGTCCTTAAATTTCAAACACTAGTTGCTTGCCAAAAAGTCTTAAACAAACAGTGTTTGAACCAGATCAGACCGTTTCTAAAGAAGCAATCTGATCAGGGTCTTCCCTTATTAGCTCACCTGAGCCGAAGGCTCATGGGTGAGCTAATAGTATACCAGTCACTCCGGCGTCCGTCCGTCGTCTGTCGTCCGTCCGTCCGTCCGTCCGTCCGTCCACAATTTCAAACATCTTCTTCTCTAAAACCACTGGGCCAATTTAATTCAAATTTCATATGGAGACTCCTTAGGACGCGGGAAAGAAAGTTTGTTCAAATGGTCCTGGTCACATGACCAAGATGGCCGCCACGCCCATATATGGTAAAAACCCTTTAAAAATCTTCTTCTCCAGAACCAGAAGGCCGATGACCTTGGGACTTGGTATGTAGCATTGGGGTAGTGGGGCCTACCAAGTTTGTTCAAATGATGATCCTAGGTTGACCTTGACCTACTTAACGTCAAGGTCAAATTTTCTTCCTAATGCATTTAAATGGGCAAATTTCTGAAAAGTTGATTTTTTTGAAAACTGTGGAAGCCTTAGTCATTATTCTCACTTGATATGTTTAACCTAATATGACAATGGCTATAAATAAGTTCCAAAGGTCAAGGTTGACCTTTGACCTTTCAGCTTAGGTCACTCATAATTGAGTCCCATCAGTATAGTAAAACATAGTTTTCTCACAAACCATTGGCCAAATTGAATTCAAATTTCATATGAAGAATCCTTATGATAAGTTAGCCAAAATTTATGCAAAATATTTTGGTCACATGACCAAGATGGCCGCCACGCCCATATATGGTAAAAACCCTTTAAAAATCTTCTTCTCCAGAACCAGAAGGCCGATGACCTTGGGACTTGGTATGTAGCATTGGGGATGTGGGGCCTACCAAGTTTGTTCAAATGATGATCCTAAGTTGACCTTGACCTACTTAACATCAAGGTCAAATTTTCTTCCTAATGCATTTAAATGGGAATTTTTTTGAAAAGTTGATTTTTTGAATACTGTTGAAGTCAAAGTCATTATTCTCACTTGATATGTCAAACCTAATGAAACAAAAGCTATAAATAAGTTTCAAAGGTCAAGGCCACCACACCCATATATGGTAAAACCCCTTTAATATCTTCTTCTCTGGAACAAAACACCAATGGCCTTGGGACTTGGTATGTAGCATTGAGGATGTGGTCTGTACCAGGTTTGCACAAATGATGAATCAGCTTGACCTTGACCCACTTTATGGCAAGGTCAAATTTGATTCCTAAGCATTTATATGGGAAAAATCTTGAAATGTTCATTTTTCTATATCTGTTTAAGCCCAAATCATAATACTTTCGAAAAATGTTTAACCTTATGAGACAATGGTTTTATATAAGTACCAAATGTTAATCTGACCTGTGACCTTTTATTTAATGCCACTCATTTGGACTGCCACATACCTATCTAAACATTGGTTTCTCAGAAATCACTGGGCTGTTTGATGGAGTATCCATAAGATTGTTTTAGGTCACTTAACCGAAATGGCTGCAGCCGCCATATATGGTAAAACAAAATATGTTTTATTAATATAAGTGGTAGTTGACCTTGACCTATTTTAACATTATTAAAGAGATCAGGTGAGCGCCTCAGGACCTTCAGGTCCTCTAGTTTTTGCTATTCTGACGAGCCTTTTGTGAGTGTTTAGGATGCATGGTAGCTCAGTGGTTAACGCACTTGCCTCTGATGCTAGAGGTCCCAGGTTCGATCTCCGCTGGCGGTGAGGAAATTTTAGGTGTCCGGACACGCTTTCCCTAGTGTCATTTGCAGGGATGGCACTAGATAAGTGTGCCATCCTTCGGATCGGGACATTTACTAGATGTCCCATGTGCAGGGAAATTCACCTTTTGTGCAGGTTAAAGAACCCTACAGTAATTTAGATATGGTTACTTGTAGGCTTTCATCCTGCAACCCGGAGTGTACAAAGTACACCTGCCGATAATGCTCGCGAGGGCGTCAGGCAGTATATAGAGAAAGTGAATTCTAGCCCATAAAACCAACATTTTATTTGAAAACTGAACAGAAAGAGAAAATGCTGAAATTTTAGAACATTTTTGTCATTCCCATTTACCTGAAGTTTGTATCTTAGTCATTCTTTTCACCAAGGTGTTCCTTTGAGTGGACATAGAAACATATGTTTCATTTCCAACACCTAGTGAGATATAATCAAGCCTACAGGTGATTGCACTTTCATCCCTGCTGCCAGACAGTATAAGTAACTTAGAAAGAACTAATTTTCAGATAAAATCATCTTATAGATGCTCTCCTGATAAATTGATCTGACAATTTATGTATTTCTCCTGAAATCTCTAACATGCCACAGGTGAGGTATTTGAGCCGCGGCATGAGATTTCCAACAATTTGACATTTTGACAAGTGTAGACTTGGACGAGCTTCTGCAGCCTCCTTTTAAGCTTAGAAACTCCAAATGGTGTTCAGTCAGTAGATTAGCAATCATAGAATACTCAAGCGACAAGCAAAGGCTCCGATCAGACTGCGCATATGCGCAGGCTGATCTGAGGCTTTGCTGGTCGCACATACCTCATTGTTGGAAATCTCATGCACTGGCGCAAATGGAATTTGTGGCTTGATACTGCAAGTTTCTTAGTTCAATAAAAAGTAGGAGCTGCTGTGGTGTAGTGGATAAACACTTCGCCTTATACCCAGGGGTCCCAAGTTTGATCCCCAGCTCCTCCAGTTTGTCAGAGGAGACTCTTAAGTTGTGTCCCAGTCTCCATAAGACCTGAGCTTTTGGTGGGACGTTACGCACAACCTCACTCACTCACTCCATAAAAAGAGTTTATAGAATGAGCAGCAAGTATTACAAGAGTTTCTGTACCTGTGCTAAGACCCTTGCAGACTAGCCATGACATTCCCTGCCTGCAGATCTAATGAGTGAACCTTGGGACTTAGTTCTGGACTTATCCAGGCATTTATCTAATTCATACTTAAATCTCCCAAACTGGTCAGTGCCAAACAGTCTAGACCCAGATGAGATGACGCTTGTAACACCAATAGTAAATTTCAGCTAAAGAATTACATGTGTTAAGATAATTTCCTCCTTGATTGTTTGCCCTTCTTGGGCCCTTAATTGGAATAAACCATTTGATTTGATTTGTTCCACTTTTCTCAGTATTAATCATGGCTGTAGCATCTAATTATTTGCTGAGCCAGGTGTACATTAATACCTTTGTATGTTTTTAATAGATTCATAAGATGAAAGAAAGTGTCTGATTAAAAGTCTTTTACTGAGATACCAGACTTACCCTGACATTTATTGATGGTTTGATAACACATGAACAGACAGACAGACTATTAGCATTTACAGAAAAATGAGTTCTGCCTTATTGGCTGACATGACTGAGTGTTTAGAGGGTTCTGACTTTTGGTAACTTGTTCTCTTTATAGTTGATTCTGTATCTTAAACCTTAAAGCGCCAAGAAAAAAATGCATCTGAAAATATCGTCTGCTTAAGTCGTCTGCTGCAAATATTTGCCTCACATTTCTGACGAATTAAGTAGAGAAGCAAACTGCGTGGACCCAGAACAGACTGCTCCTATAGGAGCAGTCTGATCTGGGTCAACACTGTTTGCCCTAGAGGCTTCTTAAACATTTCAGCAGACAAAAAAGCAGACGACTTTTGTTATGATTGGCATATTAAGGGTTAAACAACTTGGAACAACTTCTGGTTTCTTGATCCTTTTCTATACTAGTGATTCCTAAATGTATACTTTGGCAAAACTTCCTTCAATCCTATTGCAACCAGAGCGACACAATTGGCTTTAATAATACTGCAACCAGAGCGACACAATTGGCTATAATCCTACAGCAATCAGAGTGACAAAATCTGCTTTGATATTAACCTACTGCAATCTGAGTGACAAAATCTGCTTTAATATTAACCTACTGCAATCTGAGTGACAAAGTCTGCTTTAATATTAACCTACTGCAATCAGAGTGACAAAGTCTGCTTTAATATTAACCTACTGCAATCAGAGTGACAAAGTCTGCTTTAATATTAACCTACTGCAATCAGAGTGACAAAGTCTGCTTTAATATTAACCTACTGCAATCAGAGTGACAAAATCTGCTTTGATATCAACCTACTGCAATCTGAGTGACAAAGTCTGCTTTAATATTAACCTACTGCAATCAGAGTGACAAAGTCTGCTTTAATATTAACCTACTGCAATCAGAGTGACAAAGTCTGCTTTAATATTAACCTACTGCAATCAGAGTGACAAAGTCTGCTTTAATATTAACCTACTGCAATCAGAGTGACAAAGTCTGCTTTGATATTAACCTACTGCAATCTGAGTGACAAAGTCTGCTTTAATATTAACCTACTGCAATCAGAGTGACAAAGTCTGCTTTAATATTAACCTACTGCAATCTGAGTGACAAAATCTGCTTTAATATTAACCTACTGCAATCTGAGTGACAAAATCTGCTTTAATATTAACCTACTGCAATAAGAGTGACAAAATCTGCTTTAATATTAACCTACTGCAATCAGAGTGACAAAATCTGCTTTAATATTAACCTACTGCAACCAGGGTGACAAAATCTGCTTTAATCCTACTGCAACCAGAGTGACAAAATCTGCTTTAATCCTACTGCAACCAGAGTGACAAAATCTGCTTGAATCTTACTGCAACCAGAGTGACAAAATCTGCTTTAATCTTATTGCAACCAGATTGACAAAATCTGCTTTAATTCTCTTGCAATCAGATTGACAAAATCTGCTTTAATCCTCTTTTAACCAGAGTGGCTGCAAAATTTGGCCGCTCTGGGTGCAACAGGGTCTAACTGTAGATAGGGGGGCAATTAACGCAAATTCCACAAGTTCCCTTTGATTTTTAAACATGTAAATAAGACATCAAAAACATGCCTATTACATGTATTTTGTAAATGCACCATCTGTTCAGGTTTTCATTAATCTCATACATGAAAATAATATCATGAACCATTTCGTGAAATTTTGGTACTTATCATATAGATAAGCAGAGAATTAAGGTCCTGGTGAGCCTGCTCTTGCTTGCACACACAAAGTATGAATGTGGAGGGAGGTTCAGCCCAAATCCTAAGGATACATGTCCCAATGGATAGCTTGGCATGTATGTTTGAAAATTTACTTGGTGTTTTTGTGATAGTCGTAAGTCCCATATTCTTACAGCCTGAACCATGTACCTGATAAATCCATGATAAGCCAGATGGTGTGTAAAGTTAATATTTTCTTGTATCATTAATTTACCTCCTTGATTTAACAGAGATAAAGGTATAACATGCAGGCAGCACTGATAGAAACATGCATGTTTACCTGTAGGAATTTAATAACAGAAACATTTGGTTTAGGCCAAGATAAAAAGGTGCTTCTATCTTCCCAACAGGATCTTTCTAAAATCCCATGTACCCTAATATTTTGATCCTTTCTTGATGGATATTTAGTTTGATGCAATAAGGTTTGGGCATACAATTATATATTTAGGGATCACGGGTTAAAATTTTCATATTACCAGGCCCCCAGATAAGAGTGTGTAACTGAAAATTATTTTTCTTATTTCTCAACCAAAACATATGTTAAGGCGGTTCTTTTGAGCACCAAAACACATGTTTAAACTGATGGATAAGAAAATAATCGCAATTTTACGCTAAAAAAATTTGCTTAACTGGCCCTATATATTACTTCATGTTGATTGGTTTTGTCTTTGCAAACCCAAATCACCCAATTTTTAGCCCTGTAATCTGTAATCAACAAAAGCCTTTTTTCAGAAATTATTGACATAATTGTTGGAATCTTAGCCTCAAAGATTGATTGCTAATATGGAATATAGTCTTTAATCCCTAATCCCTCATAAGAAAGGTCACTATTGAGGCCCTTAATTTTAGGTGGCTTATTCATGGTTAATAATGAAATTATATTTTGGACAAGTCCAAACATATTTCCCATGAAAAGGGAAAACATAAAATTAATTTTGAATGCCTAATTGGTGATTCTCATAATATTTATTCAACTGCATAAGAGTGTGCTTGGATATTTGTAATATTGCAAAAACTGTAAGTTTCTGGAAAAGATACAATCATAAACAGTGAAAACCTAGATCAGACCGCTCTCAGGAGCATCCTGATCAGGGTCTCCACTGCTTCCCACAGTGCCATTCGCCTTTAGACAAATTGTGTCACTGTTAGATAAATAATCATGCCTCAAACTTTAAAAAAAATCAGATAGAATGGATTTTATGATGTAAGTACTGTTTTCACTTGGTGAGCAGCTCCGTTCTGATGGCTGGAGAGAATCTTCTTAAATTGGTAATCATACCAATGTTTACTCAGTTTCTTGTGATTTAGTCTTGTATAGAGGAACTGTGCAATGGACTCATATTGAAAAAGCTTTTAGGCTGTTTTTCTTTGGAATAAAAATAAGTTCTTATTGTGGACTTTGGGCGACAATAAATTAATACATATTTTTCCATGTTCAGCAAATGAATATCAAAAGTTGAATTTTCAGTAGCCAAAGTGAATGGGATTAAGGCCAAAGAAAACTATTTTTCTTCTATTTTTTTGCTGATCAGACGAACAAGCAAGAAGAGTATTAGAAATACGTTTATGATGGAATAAGCATCAGAACTTCAGAAATGAAGCTTTTGGTGATGTCATTATCAAAGAATCTGTTTAGAAATATTTGATACTTAAAGCATTTTAAATTTTTGATATGCCCAAAATGATTAGAAGCCAAAATTCAGAAGGGACCACAGTGTATAATCTTTATTCTGGTCAATTTGATGTAGCTCATATAATTCTCAGTTTGATCAGTTTCTGGAACAGGTACTGGTAGATACAGATAATGAAATTGCCAGTATGATATAAGATAAGAAAGATGTCTTAGTACCAGTTTTACTTTATTTCTCCAAGAAAACATGGAATTTTGTGTTATGTTTTGCTGATCACAGGTTTAGATAAGCAAAAAGTTCTGCGTAAAATTGTCAATATTTCCTTACCCATAATTTTTAGAATATGTTTTGGGTGCTCAAAAGAACCGTCTCATTGAAACGGTTCTTTTGAGTACCCACAACATATGGTTTGATTGAGATATAAGAAAAATAATTTTTGTTAAGCACTCTTAACTAAAGGCCTGTTTCTTGGAGAAACCAAAGCAATATTGTCAGTTAAAAAAGTGTCTTTAATGTACAAGGACATATTTCATTAATACTTGCGGAATAGACCTGTCCATCTGCCAGTGCTATTTATTCTAAGAGGGCTTAACTATTGAAGTACTGGCTATGAGAGGAGAAGTGTCACGAGAAAGTCTGTTGTCAGGGTTTGTGACCAAGACTCAGCTACATAGACTAGATTTGACAAAAGACAGTATTTGGCTACCCAAGCAACGTTTTGACAAGGCTGTGCAGATGTGCATACTGATAGGCGCCTTTTTATCCCCCGACCCGAAAAGGATCGGGGGATATAGCGATCAGCCTGGCGTCCGTCCGTCTGTCCGTCTGTCCGTCCGTCTGTCCGTCCGTAGACAAAAGCTTGTGCGCTCAATAACTTTTATACCCTTTGAGATATTTTGATAATATTTGGTAGGCATGTATATCGGGTCAAGACGGTGTGTCGCGTGCAAGAATGGTTGCTCTCCCTTGCTGGCCTTTTGAGTTATCTCTCTTGAATGAACTTTAAAGGGGAAGCTTGTGCGCTCAATAACTTTCATACCCTTTGAGATATTTTGATAATATTTGGTAGGCATGTATATCGGGTCAAGACGGTGTGTCGCGTGCAAGAATGGTTACTCTCCTTTAATGGACTTTTGAGCTATCTCCCTTGAGTGAAATTTAAATTTTATAGGGGGAAGCATGTGCACTTTATAACTTTAATACCCTTTGAGATATTTTGATAATATTTGGCATGCATGTATATCAGGTGAAGACGGTGTGTTGCATGCAAGAATGGTTGCTCTCCTTTAATGTTTTTTGAGTTATCTCCCTTGAATGAACTTTATAGGGGGAAGCTTGTGCGCTCAATAACTTTAATATCCTTTGAGATATTTTGATAATATATGGTATATATGTATAATAGGTCAAGGGGGTACATGTCACACATGGACCCTTTCCAGACACAAAACACCATAGTATTTATTCCATATTTGCTTATCTATAACAATTCACCTGTGCTTACTCAGTTATATCTCCTCTAGTTTTGTGTTTGGGTTATCTCCCACGAACAAATTTTATTCGTGAAACTTTGTGCTCTTAATAACTTTTATATCTTTTAAGAGTTTAATGGTGTTAAGTATAAATATATCTTTGAGTCACAGTGTGTTGTTCGGTTTAAGAATGATTGCTCTTTAGGGCTTACATTTTAACGTACCTCCCTTGGATGAATTTAAAGGTAAAAATGAAGTCTCTACAGTCAGCCTTCCACTTTTGTTCGCAGTGACATTCAGTATTATCACATCAAATATATATACTAGGTTGGCTGCTTGTAACTGCATATCAATTACTTTTTGGTCGGGGGATTTGCCATCTCCTCTGATGGCTATTTTTTGTTCACCTATGGCATAAACCTCTTTTCTGGAAAGGTGGCTCAAATTTAGCATACACCGTGTATCATTTCTTTCCATATCAAATGGGACTTCACATTTCATGTGAATCATCTCCCTGAGATGATTCACATAAACTGTGAAGTCCCATTTATAAGAATGTAAGAAAAGAAACCATTAGAATGGTCGTCTGCTTCATTGTTGTTGCCGCTAAGAATTCTAATAAAGAAGAGTGAGTTAATAAGATTTTCCGAAGCTCATGTTAATTCTTCCGAAGACATTTTGTCTGACAGATGTGGCCATGCCAGGCAAAACCATTTTTTGTGGAATTTTAGTTTTTCTTTGAGAGTGGATAATGTTCTGATTAGTGAAATTCCTTTTTGCGCAATCTGATTTTGTTCTACACTCATAATCATTCTGCTAGTTCCCCTTGTGCAACATCAGCTGGTAGGGTAAATTACCTATTTCAGAGTTTAAAAGTATAAATTAGAATTTTGTCAATATTTTGAAAAACTTATAATGGTAGAGCTCTTTACCTGCTAGTGGCTACTGTTCGTCTTCTGCTGATAACCTTTGCAAATAGTTTGACTCTGATGGTGTTCCTGCCCCTGAAAGAATTATTTGAAGAAAAAAGTTGACAGACAACAAAATTTTTTTTTACAAAATTACCCAATATGGAAAGAGTTAATTCTCAGTAAAAGTACTACAGTAAAACCTTTGTATAACGGCCACTCAAAAAAGACATTTTATTTGAAACAAAGATCTTACTGGCAAATGGTAGCTTAATGCAGGTCAAAAGTATTGCAGAATGCTCCCCTTGGAACATTCTGCAATACTTTAAATCTGCATTAAAGGGGAGCATTCTGCAATACTTTTGACCTGCATTAAGTGATAATTGGTCTTGAAAACGACCAATTTTCGGTCTTTTTGAGAGTGGCCGAAAAAGATATGAAATTGATGTACTTATTGCATATTCGTAAATCACTCTTTGGTGCATTCATTGCTTCCAAAGGATTACCTTTGTAAGAACATATTTTGCTGTAATTTGATAATTCTTAGAATGAAAGACAACTCCACTTCCAAATTATCAGAGTAAATATGACATACAGCTGTAATTTTGACAGCTCAATCTTGGAATCTGGTTTTCTTTGAAAACATCTTACTAGCACTCAAAGCGGATACCTGGGATGACTTCATCAGTTCTGACGCAATAATCGCTACTCTTTGTTTAGTTTGAAATAAGTTGGCATGAAAGATAAAGAAATGAAATGAAGTATAAAAAAATGATTAAAGTTGGATGCAAAAGGAAAATAGAACAGAGAAGTGAAACGTGGATTACAAACCAAATAAAAATTCCTGTGATCATAAAAATAATTTGAGATGAAATTACTTTTGATATTCAAATTTTGTTAAGGTTTATGTTAGCTAGCTAGAATATATGTCAAGAAAATTCTTGTTAAAAAACTGAATTATGAAATTGAAAAATATGCTACGAAGGAGTAAATCAGAAAGAGTACCATTATTAGTGATGGACAGAGACTTAGAGAGACAGTACTACTTTCAAAGACTGAATCTCACATCGGAAATACTGAAATGGCATGGAAGTCAGAGGACTAGATTTATGAATAATTCCCATGTAAGTTCATTGTCTTCAAGGGGTTTCAGTGGCGGATCCAAAGGGGGTTCTCTCAAACCCCCCTACCCGCCCCCTGTTTTTAAATATCCTAAAAAAAAGAAATAATTTGGTCTCAGTGAGACCAAATTATTTCATTTTCATGGGATATTTAAGAAAAATGAGATAAAATCAGCAAAGCATACCCCCACACCTTTATACATATTAACCCCCTTTCCAGAAATCCTGGAACCGCCCCTGGGTTTGACATAAGAGCTTGCATCTGAGTTTTTTTACGTTTGGCTTAGGCAATCAGCAAAGGCTCAGACGAGACCCAGAAATAGACCTGTGGTTCCACTGGATAGCTGTGCTTGCACATTTAAATAATTACTGTCTACTATATTTGACTATTTCTACTGTTTTGGCTATTCCTACTATATTTGGCTATTTTCTACTGTATTTGGCCATTTTCTACTGTATTTGACTATTTCTACTGTATTGGTTATTCCTACTATTTCTATTGTATTTGGCCATTTTCTACTGTATTTGACTATTTCTACTGTATCGGCTATTCCTACTATTTCTATTGTATTCGGCCATTTTCTACTGTATTTGACTCTATTTTCTACTTTATTTGGCAATTTTCTACTATATTTGACTATTTCTACTATATTTGACTATTCATACCATTGCTACTGTATTTGGTCATTTTCTACTATATTTGACTTTTTCTACTGTATTTGACTATTTCTACTGTATCGGCTATTCCTACTATTTCTATTGTATTCGGCCATTTTCTACTGTATTTGACTCTATTTTCTACTTTATTTGGCAATTTTCTACTATATTTGACTATTTCTACTATATTTGACTATTCATACCATTTCTACTGTATTTGGTCATTTTCTACTATATTTGACTTTTTCTACTGTATTTGACTATTTCTACTGTATTGGCTATTCCTACTGTTTCTATTGTATATGGCCATTTTCAACTGTATTTGACTATTTCTACTGTATTGGCTTTTCCTACTATTCTACTGTGTTTGGCCATTTTCTACTGTATTTGACTATTTCTACTGTATTTGGCTATTTCTACTATATTTGACTATTTCTACTGTATTTGGCTATTTCTACAGTATTTGACTTTATCTACTATATTTGACTTTATCTACTGTGTTTGACTATTTCTACTGTATTTGGTTATTTCTACTGTATTTGAATATGTCTACTGTAATTGACTATTTCTACTGTATTTAGCTATTTCTTCTGTATATAGCTATTTCTACTGTATTTGACTATTTCTACTGTTTTTGACTATTTCTACTGTATTTGACTATTTCTACTGTATTTGAGTATTTCTACTGTATTTGGCTATTTCTACAGTATTTGACTTTATCAACTGTATTTGACTTTATCTTCTGTGTTTGGCTATTTCTACCGTATTTGGCTATTTCTACTGTATTTGAGTATATCTACTGTATTTGACTATTTCTACTGTATTTAGCTATTTCTACTGTATTTGACTATTTCTACTGTATTTGACTATTTCTACTGTATTTGACTATTTCTACTGTATTTAGCTATACTCAACGTCAGTGAAAAGTTACCAGTAAATCACATACTCTTAACATAGGACAATATTTAGTTCATTCGGAACGAAGAACTGCGGATACTTCAACACTCAATTTTATGGCATAGAGTCCCATGCATCACCACTATGGAAATCTGTGTCCATCACATCTAAATGCATAATACTCATTACTTGATGGACCCCTGAAGTTTCCATTTCATTGTATAGGAAAATGCAAAGTTTTGGTGCTACCTTAATGTTTTATACTCATTTTTCGCATTTAATGGGATAACCCAAATCATTTTGGTGGCGTTTTCACTGAGAATGTTTAGGACATGTTCTGGCATGTTGTCTTCTGAAAATGATGATTTCAAATTCTTAAAAACTACGAAAAGCATAAAATGCACGTGCATCACGTGCACCATAGTCCCAGGGCTCATGGAACTGTTTTATCTCTCCAAACACGTTTGTCGATGACCAGAATCATGAACGTAAAAGTAGCCAGAGAGCTGTATTATATATTTTCGGAAATATCGAAATTTCGATACTGGTAACTTTTCATTGACGCTGAGTATATTTCTAACTGCTTACCTCATCTTGAAGTTGGAGAATAAATAAGTTAACAAATATGCCTTATGTAGTTTTTAAAAAAGCTAAAAGAAAAATGACAATGCATCCAATGATCTAGTATCCACAATACATTGTATTTGCTATTGTTAAGACATTAGAATAAAATTGTTTTCCTTATGTGTAAAGGAAACGTTTTCATTAAGGATACCAGTAAACAGGTACTTTGGCAAACAGTGAAGACCCAGATGAAAAACAATTTTCAGGGACAGAAATATGACAAAAATACAAAAAATATTGAAATACAAAATAGACAAATCCATGCTTATTAGTTCAATATGTAAGAAACAAAGTGTATTTTCTTCTATTTTCAGATCATCTCCTGGCTCCACACTCAGGGTAATGAGTGCCTGCAGCGCCACCTGGAGATGGCAGATAATCTAAAGGGAGTTAAGTCACAACAGAAAGACTTTGAAAAGTTCTATTTTGCAGCCATTGTAAGTTGAAGAGTTTCTTACTTTATCAGTGATTGAGTTAACCTAGACTGGCTCCAGTCCTTAAAACAATTTTTCATCAATGTGCCATATCATATGCGTGTAGCTAGTCTTAGTTTTAAAACAGAGCCATCAGAGTAAGACTAGCTACAAGTATGAAAAATTGTTTTAAGGACTGGAGCCAGTCTAGAGTTCACCCTATAATGCACTCAGAGATGGTAGTGGCTTTATGAATGAACAATAACTCAGGTTCTAATCAGGATCTTGGCCCCCAGGTCAAGGTCAGAGGTTAAAAAGCGGGTATTTGTCATGGTTTACCATCTACTGTAGTCTAGTTCTTTTATAAATTTTGTCGGGCCTGATCTGGGTCGATACCGTTAGCAATGGTTATCAGCAGATGACCCAAGCAGACAATGAGGTAAATTAAGAGCAATGCTATTTTAGATTCTGTTTTGGCATCTTTGAAATATTTATATGCAAAAATAGAAATTTCTAATTAAATTGTATTAGGTATAGGATAAGTATAATAACATGGGATGAAATTTTCCTAATATAGAAACAATATTGTTAATTACCTTTCTAGAGCTATTCTGTTGAATCAATTATGGCTGTCTAAGTTGTCTGCTACTCAATAATTTGTCTAGAACAGGACAGTGCCTTTATATGATTAAATCTTTGAATGTTAATTTTCTAGAGTGGAATATTGCCGACGCAGATTTGGATGTATCTATCCTGGAACGATCATGTTTGCACATGCTTACATAGGTCCAGAAAAGGAAATTTTATGAGCGTAAAATTGTAATTATTTTCTTACCCATCAATTTAAACATGTGTTTTGGGTGCCCAAAAGAACCGTCTCATTGAGACAGTTCTTTTGAGTACCCACAACATATGTTTTGGGTGAGAAATAAAGAAAATAGTTTTCAAATACGCACTCTTATCTGGATACTTGCTAACTTACAATCTAGCATTGAGTCCAGACTTTGCCTGACATTTTCTGTTTGAGTCCAGATTGGACACAAAATAATTTAGCCATGGCATGAGATAGCCTGTGCAGCCTCCTTTTAAGCTAAGAAACTCAAAATGGTGTTCAGTCAGTAGCTTTACAATCATAGAATACTCAAGGGACTAGCAAAGGCTCTGATCAGACTGCACATGTGTGCAGGCTGATCTGAGGCTTTGCTGGTCCCACATACCACATTATTGGAAATCTCATGCACTGGCTCAGTTATTAGTTTGGCTTCACCAGGTCAGGACCCACTGATGGTATTTCTTGAAGAAATTGGTTTTCCCTGTGATCAAGTCTTTCTGTCATGCTCATTGTTTTAAAGGTATCTATTACAGTTACCTGGGATATTGATTTTATTGAGCTTTATAATTCCAAGTCTGCATGCAACAGGTGATTATATTAAAGAGAACAAAACAGTGTTATCTCTTATCTAAGTTTTCATTATTGGCTACTTTTCTCCTGGAATAATTACCATGGAATTTATAATGGATGGATATGGTAAGGTTCAGAAGCAATTTTTTACACTTCCTTGTCTATTTTCTTGCTATACCTTGTATCAAGGGTCTTTTATAGAGCACCGGGCTTGCCTTTATGGTAGATAATTATTGTGAAGATTCTAAAGAAGATTCGAAAATTCAAAATGGCAGACAAGGTTCCCCTTGAGCAGGGATCAAGCTAGATGCAACTGAAATAGGCGCCGTACGGGCCGAAATTTCGCCCTAAATGGGACCAAGGGAGAAGTGGGAGTCTCCCTAAAAAAAAAAAAAAAATTTTTTTTTTTTTAAGGGAGACTCCCACTTTTTTTTTTTTAGGGAGACTCATTTTCATTCTGTCACCACACAAACGCAAGCTGTGGTGACATTATCAGACAATCTACTACCACTGCATGGTGTTTCCCCTTCCATTAAATGGCAATAGTATGTGTAATGGCTAATTTGTTTCTAAATTGACAGAAAATGCCGTCATTTTGCGCTATAACTTCTCCCTATCTGTCTGTCACTTCTCTCTAATTTTCCTGCAGGGAGAAGTCACTTCTCCCTAAAATTCTGGGCCAGCTTGGTTCCTGTTGAGGCACCAGCCACCCAGATTTACTAAATACAGTAATACCTGTCTTAAGTGGCCACTCAAAAATAGATAAAACAAAGATCGTAATGGTAAATGGTAGCTTAATGAAGGTCGAAAGTATTGCAGAATGCTCCCTGCATTAAGCAAAAATCCGTCTTAAAAACAAGTTTTGGTCTTTTTGAGAGTGGCCGTTTAAGACAGGTTTTACTGTAGTATTGTTTGTAGGTAGAAAAGTAAAGTCAGTTTGAATATGACCGTTTGTGGGTTAATGAGTGAATAGAGAATATCTTACAAGAAAAACAGCAGGTAAAGAGGTGAAGCAGCTGATTTTCTCATCAGGACAAGAAACCTGTGAATACAGGTGTAACTTTAGACCACACCAACTCAGACAGGGAGAGTTAAATCAACACCTTCAGGTCAATTTGGATATGATGGGAATTTGTCCATGTCTGTATGTCTGTCAGTATTTATTTCTCTTTGAAGTGTTAATGTTAAGACTTCATTGTTTAATGAACTAGAAAGCTCAGTTGGAAAAAGATTTATAACCTCAGGACCCAGATTGTGGTGTCAGAATGATTCCCAACTCTTCCTATAGTTCTGTTGCCCATAGACTGTTCTGGCCTTTCTTTTATAATTAAAAATAAGGTGAGGAGCCGCTGTGGTGTAGTTGAACCGCTTGCCTTGTAAACCAGGGGTCACAGGTTCAGTCTACGGCTTCACCAGTCTGTCAGATGAGACTTTAAGCTGTGTCCCTGTCTTCACATGACCTTAGCTGTTGGTACTTGGGACGTTAACCACAAACACAACAGCAACAAAACCCTCTTCTTTATAGCATTGATTAACCATTTCATGTTCATCTCTTGCACAGAGCTTGCTGCCAGTCGCTCCCTTCGTTCATTGAATAGATTTGAAAAAGGATGGAATGTTTGACCATTTAAGAAGGGGTTATACAGTGAAACCTGTCATAAGGGGCCACTCAAAAATAGAGAAAACAAAGGTCTTAAAGCCATGTGGTAGCTCAATGCATGTCGAAAGTAATGCAGAATGCTCCCCTTGGAGCATTCTGCAATACTTTTGATCTGCATTAGGCGATAATTGGTCTTGAAAACCCATTTTCGGTCTTTTTGAGAGTGGCGGCCTAAGACAGGGTTTACTGTATACAAAAAGAAAGGAAAAAGAGACAGCAATCCGGACTGTTACAGTGACTCACATACCTGTACCAGGTGTTTTCTTTTATCTGACAGAACATCTCTGGTTGTATGTTAATTTAAAAGAAACCATTTCATTCCTGATAGAAACACATCTAAGAGATAAACAAATAAAAGATAATTTGAATGATTACCATTTAGGAGTCATTGACCAAGTGAATTATTTTTATGTAATCCATAGATTTAGATAAGCAAAATTATTCAGCGTAAAATTGTTAATATTTTCTTACCCATAATTTTTAGCATATGTTTTGGGCGCTCAAAAGAACCGTCTCGTGGGACGGTTCTTTTGAGTACTCACAACATATGTTTTGGTTAAGAAATAAGAGAATTGTTTTTCTGTTAGAACTCTTAACTAAAGGGCTGGTAATCTAAATTATTCATTAATTACAGATAACTTATAAAGTCAGAATATTTATTTAGTGATAATACAATGGGATCCCTTTATGTGTAGGCCTCCACTCTTATACTTGAGACATACAACAATATATAAAACTACCCTTGACTTTATTTTATGTAGCATATGCTGCACCAAATAAGGACACAACACTTTTATACTAATTTTCTAATGGTAATTTCTCCATTTTCATAGTACAGTAAAACCTGTGAAAAACGGCCACTCAAAAATAGACAAAACAAAGATCTTAATGACAAATAGTAGCTTAATGAATGTCAAAAGTCTTGAAAAACAATTTTCGGTCTATTCTTGAGTTGCCATTTTACACATGTTTTACTGTATAGCATTTTTCATTGGTTTATAGTTCTAGATCTTTTAGAAGTCTTTGAAAATAGAAAAGTCCTTAAATTTTTCAAAATGCACTTTCTCAATTTAATGAATCTGAATTTTAGAGTATGACTGCATGGCAAACTAAAGTTTAAACGCAAGGAACTTGCTTAGTAATCCTTTGCTGTGCAGCAATAAGGCAGGCAGTCAAGAATTTTGGCAAGTGCTCATGAAATATTGGGATCCTCCCATAATCAAATTCCTATTAATTTATACATAGGTAAACCTGCTGTGAATGTTTGTTTGATACATAAAAATTTTTTATAAGATTAATAATGCCAGAGTTTATATAGTGGTAACAGTTTGTTTAGATATACACATTCTTAGAAAAAATGAATAGTTGCTAGGATAAAACATATGGCTGTCTTACCTGTCTAAAAGACCAGCTACACTTGATCAGTTTTTTCTCACCCACTTTATACCACCCTTACTAACTTTAGCACGAAATATCTCGTGATGTGCAATGTCTACACTGACGTAGGTGGCATAAAATAGTTATACCATGTTTGTCCACCTGTATGTAAGATAATCAACTCGCTAAAGCTCGTGGATTATCTCCATGTACAGGCGGACAACCCATGGTATAACTATTACTTAATATAACTCAAGACATAGAGGATCTTACTTGAGTGCTCATGTTTTATTGAATTTATCAAATGAGTTGAGGAAAAGCCATAAAGTGTGAGGCTTGCCAAGCATTTTATCGCTTTTTGGCAACAAGTTTAATGAATTCAATAATATAGGAGCACAAATGTAAGATACTTTTCACATATGGCATTAAAACTATTTTAAAGTTTCGAGAAGCCCGAACCTTAATTGAAACTTCAGTATCGAAACTTAACAAACATAAATTGTAATCAGGCTGAGTATGGCATATGTCTATTGAAGAAAAACTTATCAATATCCTCATTAGGTCTTCAATCTTCTGAAGTCTGATCAGAAAATAACAGTTGTCTGGTTGCCATGGAAACACAACAAACTTGTCAATTGCTGCAACAGTGTTGCATAGACTTCACGCAGATGAAAATGGAAATTCCTTTTATTCTTTCGAAACCTGCTGTTTTTATAATGTTCTGCTGCTGTTGCTCATTGTAATTGGAGATTAATTCTTGAGGATTTTGAGAGGGTATGTGATTGATTTTTGGCTATATTTTATATTGAGGGAGCGCAGTGGCTCAGTGGTAGAGTGCTTGACTCGAGACCGAAGGGCCGCGGGTTCGAGCCTCACCGGCGTCACTGCGTTGTGTCCTTGAGCAAGAACATTAATCCTAGCTTAGTACTGGTTCAACCCAGGAAGACCCGTCCCTTTATAACTGAAAGATTGTTGATGGGACGTAAAGAATCAAATCAAACAAAAACAAATATTTTATATTGATTAGTAAACTGATGATTGAAGTAAAAAAAAAAATATATATATATGGTAATACGCAAATGTAATAAAGAAAAGGACAATCATTTCTTTCAATTACTGAAGTAAAAGACTGTTTTTGCATTAACTCTTTGCATGTCGGGAATTTTTGCATGTTTTTTTGGTGTATGCTGATTTTAATCAAAATTAAAATTTAGAAAAAAATATTCCAGAAATACCCTCAGAGTGTGTCAAACAGTTTGGAACCAGATCAGGCCCAACAGGCCTGATCTGGGTCCAAACTGTTTGCAAAGTTGATCAGCATAAAACACTAGCTGGGGAATAGTTAAAGGCATCACATTTATGGGCATAAATGGGCAGATCATGTTAGCAAGATACCTTGAGAGATTCTTTCAATCTTAATGTTACACTGTGGTCATACCACCACAGCAATTTGGGGTTGTCACCCACTCCGGTGTTATAGTAAAATTACCGGTCAATAAGGGCTGACAAAAATGAGAACGTTCGAATATGTTGCTTCGAGGTTGCATCGTCTAGTTAACAACCAATGTGTTGTTTTTCCAAAACGGAGATAAAATCAGATTTTAAATGTGTTTTTTACAGTTATGTTAAAAAATGTCAATTATGGTTTAGTCATAATTATACAGTTTTGTCATTGATTAATTATCAACGATGACAAAACCGTAATTAGTCATTTCATGCCGTTAAGGTTTTCGTATAATTTTGAAACTAAAGATACATTGTGAATTTGATGAACAAAAATCAATCGGAATCCAAGAATTTGGGGTGTTTATCTGTGATTAAATGAAGAAATTGAACATGATGGGAAAGTTACCTTAACACCGGAATAAGTGAAGAAACCCAAATTGCCGTAGTGGTATGACTACAATGTTGTTAGAAACTCCTCCAACAGCTGATAAACTTTTGTTCAACTTTGGTAGCTGGCATTTCTGCATCAGATGATGTTAAATGAAACAGAAAATTGAGCTACTATTCTCTAAATATTCGGAAACATTAATTTCTAGTTTATTTGAATTCTTGGTCAGGTGTGTAATGGGCTAATAGTACACTGATCAGGCTGCTCCTGTTTGATCTGTTGTAATATTGCATTGTGGGGCATTTCATCTGGGTCTTCACCATTTGTAAAAGTACCTGTTTAGGGATTTCCCGTATACAACTTAGGGTTAAGAAGACTCATATGGTAGCTTACTGTGTTAATGGTGATTGTATGCATGATGCTGACAAGACTCAAACTTGGCATAATTGTTTGTTCTTGTAATTATTTATAACTCTTCAAGTATGATGGACAGAGAGTTAAAGGCTTATTAAGTGGTTCTTAGAGTATATTAGATGGAACTATGAAATATGATTACAGAATAAAACATGTGTATTTATAATGGCATTTCCTGTGTTTGGCACTGGTTCTGCTTAAAACCAGAGGCACTGCCTCTGCAGACAATGGCTTTGTTCACATTTAAAGGTTATAACACTTTACTGTACAATGAAAAAGATAATTTGTTTGTGTTTGTTTGTTTGATTTTAAAAGTTCTTTGGCTATATGCTACAGAATTTGCAAACCTATGCCACAAATCTGACTGGATGATGGTTTAAAAGATGCTGGTGATCTTGATCTAATTTTCACATGATCAAAATAACAGCTAAATTTAGACTATGTTGGAAAGGGGTGGGGGGACATTGTACAGATAATTTTGGACTCTGGGTTTGGCATTTGAGCCAACAACCATGAAGGCTCAGAAGTCTTCCTAGAACCTTCATGGCTGACACACTCAAAGTATTGAAATAGATGAAGAGTCAGATCAAAACAACTGTATAGCTAAGGGTGCACTGCTGTTACTCTTTACAAATTGTTGTCCAAGATCAAGGTTTTCAGAAAAATTCTTTCAGGAGCTGGGCACTGTCAGAGTATCAAACAGTTTGGACCCAGACCCTTATCTGAATCCAAACTGTTTGCAAATGTTACCAGCAGATGACACCAGCAGGTAAAGAGTTAAGCATTATAATTGTATATTTTCAGAGCCATATTGAAAAAGGCAATGATCTGTTGGAGGAAGCTGGGGTCCTCGCTCAGTCCGGGGACTTCGAGGAGGTGACGGGATATAAAGATCTTGCCAAGATGTTGAAGCGCCACCTACAGGAGTTCTCTGAGAGGCTGGAAGAGACTAGAGAAAGAATTGAGGGTGCTACAAGGTGCTACCAGTTACTGGATAAGGTAAAAATCTTAACCTATAGGTTTAGATGAACAAAAATTGTAAATATATTCTTAACCATAATTTTTGGCATATGTTTTTGGTGCTCAAAAGAATTGTCTCATCGAGACGGTTCTTTTGAGTACCCACAACATATGTTTTGGTTGAGAAATAAGAAAGTTATTTTTCTGTTACACACTCTTAACTAAAGGCCTATAACCCCTACCATGTTGGATATTTCATGTACTACACTCCTCCCCAGTTTTTATACAATAAACTGGAAGGATTCCAGAAAAATATTGAAAAAGTTTGTATGTGAAACTCTAAATGTTTGGAGCTAAGAAAAGTACCCCTTGCTATAATAATGAGGTTTCTGACATGGTTAGACTGTGCAGCGAATGGATAATCACGGGTATATCACTCCACCATGAACACAAATCTAGTATTTCTTATGTATGTTGCAAACAGGCTTGAAAAGCGCTTAAAAATGGAGGCTTTGATAAAAACCCTTGAAAAAATACTGCCTTGTCAAATCCCCTGGGTCAAAACAGTGCTAAAAACCCCCTTAATCCATGAAAAGTACTTAAAATCAGTAGAAAAAAAAATGTTCTGCCTTTATGTGAAGCAACATTAGCTACATCAAATAAAGGCAAATCTGTTTAATGCTAATTTATAAGCAATATCCTAGTTTTGAAGCATTTGAGAATTGAATGTTGCATAAAATTAAGGCAAAACAATAATCTACAGTAAAACCTGTGTAAAACGGCCAATCTCAAAAAGACTGAAAATTGGTTTTCAAGACCAGTTATCGCTTAATGCAGGTCAAAAGAATTGCTGCTGCAATACTTTTGACCTTCCTTAGGAGCATTCAGCAATACTTTTGACCTTCATAAAGCTACCATTCATCATTAAGGTCTTTGTTTTGTCTATATTTGAGAGGCCGTTTTACACAGGTTTTATGGTATACCAATATTAAAATGTCACTTGCTGTCCTTGATAAAAAGTGTAGGAGAGTCTGTCTGTGTTCTTTACCCAGTCCTAGAATTTTACAGGTCTTAGTCTATTTGAATCCTTTAGATACAGTAAAACCTGTTTAAAATGGCCACTCAAAAATAGACAAAACAAAGATCTTAATGACAAATGTATGCTTAATGAAGGTGGTAAGTATTGCAGAATGCTCCCCTTGGGACATTCTGCAATACTTTTGACCTGCATTAAGCAATAACTGGTCTTGAAAACCAATTTTCACTCTTTTTGAGAGTGGCTGTTTTACACAGGTTTATTGTAGACTGTCCTGTACTGTGAGATTGTTGCTCCTTATTCTATGGCACATTTTCTTCTATTTCAGACCTATGAATGGGCATTAGAAGCTATGAAGTATGTCGCTAGTATGAAGATGGAGCACTGTGCTACTCCAGAAGGTCTCGAGAAACTTCTACGAAGTCTCGAGCTCTACCTGCAAGAACACCCACCAATTACAGATGACACATTCAAACACATGTCAGAAATTGCGCTTAAACTGAAAAATGACAAGTTAGTCGAACAGTGTCAGACAGCTGAAAACCGTTGCCAGGAAACACAGAAAATGTTAACGCTTCGCGGGAACACGTTAAAACAGTTTAAAGAACAACTTGAGCAGGAAAGTTGTCTTTCAAAAACTCAGTCTACAGCTGCTTTATCAACGCCAAAATTCGAAATGCAAAGACATTCTTCTCTAAATGCTGTTTCTCAAGCTAAGAAAACACCGAGTTCTGCTTTAAGATTGCCATGGGAACCAAAGGAGACTAGTACCCCTGTCGTGCTAAAGACTTATTCCAGGACGCAAGCTGAGAAGGCAAAGGCTTATGCCTCGTCCAATAGTTCCCCGAGTCACTCAAGTGCTTCTTCAATCTCTCCTACTCATTCAGTATCTTCATCATCTTGCCATTCTTCCGGTTCCTCACCCGCCCATTTACCCCACCCACTGAGGTCGTATAACAGTTCTAGTTCCGATCCAGAACTGGAAAGACGTTCAACTGATGGTGCTAATAAATTAATTGACAATATTCCTAATGTTCTAGTAACAGAATCTTCTCCACAGAGGTATTCAGGATCTAAAGCAATATCAACCAAAGAGAACTTAATAGATAGTGATAATTCAGCAGGAGTTCCCTCCCCTATACGTGAAACAGACACATATACTTCTCCGAGTATGGGGAGTGCTCTAAATGTGAGAACTAGGCCAGCAAGGAAAGTGTTAAAACGTGCAATATCCACCCCACAATCTGGTGTTATCTTAGAGGAGGACCTGGTAGAGACCATCGGTGCTCGAACTGCCAACATTAGAACTACTGATCCCAGGGACAGTATGATCACAGGAAGTTCAGAAAGTCTACCTAGGTAGGGCTTTAACTTTTTTGCATCCTGGGTCCCAGTAAACATCTAAAAGGGTTCATTTTAAACTTGAAAAGGGGAACCTTTGATTTAAATATTCTTAAGTAAATTTCAGTGTCATTTTGCGTGCTACTTCTTAAACAAGCACCAAACTCTTGCAGGACTTTAGTTAAGAGTGCGTATCAAAAATATAATTTTATTATTTCTCAACCAAAACATATGTTGTGGGTACTCAAAAGAATCGTCTCAAAGATATTTACAATTTTACGCTCAAAAATTGTGTTTATCTAAACCTATGCTCTTGTTTCTAGAAAGAGGTAAGCTGTTAGTAAGGCTAAAAAATTATGACCTAAACCCCTCTCATGAAAACTATAATGCTTTGAACATTCTAAGAAGCCTCTTTACCATTTCTGTTGATTTATTTTCGTGAAATTTTTCTTCAGTTTAATACCTTGTTCATCTGCATTATAAACCCTAAAAGCACCTATCACAACTGCAGCAAATGACAATTCTAATGCACTTGCAAATGTAACCGGATGTCTGATTGGATAACGTCAAAAATTTGCGACAGTAACTCGACATCATTACGTAACGTCGCTTTTCATTGGCTGGCAAGTCATTAATCCTAGCTTAGTACTGGTTCAACCCAGGAAGACCCGTCCCTTTATAACTGAAAGATTGTTGATGGGACGTAAAGAATCAAATCAAACAAACAAACAAACAATTGGTTGGCAAGTGGTTTTATGCAACTGGCTGCTGCTGGATGTTGGTCCAACAAAACATCACTGTCTTTTTTAAGTAAAAATGTACTAGTGCATTAGAACGGGGATAATACGACACATCACTGTAAAACGTGATTTGCGAACATGTATCTGACAATATACCTCCCAAAATGAAAATTTTGAATATGGTTTTCCCCTAAATATTTCTTCATTTTCATGAAATTAAGGTGTGATATTTTATTAGAAGCATCTGCGATTAGATGATTGGCATGTAATATCAAACCTTAGTTTCTAAAGCCACAGACAAAATTAGAAAATGTCATCTGCTGCATTTTTTGGGCCTCTCTTAATGGGCCCAGGCCCCCAGATAAGGGTGCGTAACGGAAAAATATTTTTCTTATTTCTCAACCAAAACATATTTTGTGGGTACTCAAAAGAACCGTCTCAATGAGACGGTTCTTTTGAGCACCCAAAACATTTGTTAAAATTGACGGGTCAGAAGAAAGTTTCTGTTTATCTAAACCTTGTGTTATGTATTTTTTTCCGTTTCCCAGTCTTCCTGAAGAAGAAGAGGGTGTCTCACCTCTAGATGATCAGTCTTACCTTAGACGAGAGTGGACTCCCGTCCCCGTCAACACCCACTTGACGGAACAATCCTGTAACACACCTACCAGGCCGTTCGCAGATCTCAAACTGACAGAGGAGGAAATAAAGAGTAGAAGGTATATCACATAATGGCTTATTAAAAAGAAGTTCCGCCTTTACGGTTTCAAGGCGGAACTTCTTTTGTGGATCATTTGTGTTATTTATGTCTTGTGCTTTTCATGCTTTCGCATCTGTTCATTGCTGCCTCTAGGTCACCTGCTGGGAAAGGGCTGACCTCTTGGCTCATGTTTTTATGTTTAATTGTGTTTTTGTCACTTTCCTATATGGTACCCTGGATGAGGTGTGGTACTTGATTGTATTGATTCCTGATCTTACTTTATTGCTTTAGCATTTCAAAGAAACCAAAAAGTAAGCAAGTACAGTTAAACCTGTGTAAAATGACCACTCTCAAAAAGACCACTAATTGGTTTTCAAGACCAATTATCGCTTAATGCAGGTCAAAAGTATTGGAGAATGCTCAAAGGGGAGCATTCTGCAATACCTTTGACCTTCATTAAGCTACCATTTGTCATTAAGATCTTAGTTTTGTCTATTTTTGAATGACCGTTTTATGCAGGATTTACTGTATTATCAGGAAATGCCACAATCACACACTAAAGACAAACTCACGGTACTGTGAGGGAGAGACACAGAACACTAACAGCTGCTTGACAGCAAGAACACAATTAAAATAAAGCAAACAGCTAGCTCTCTACCTCAGTGAGATGATTGCAAAACTAGAAAAGACACGGAGTACTGCATTACAGAACAAAGACCAAACAAAAAGCCCCGCAAACAATTGGAGCAACAATAAACAATGAATCAGCAACAGTACCAGTACCAGAGCCTTAGAACAGGCAGCAGCCAAATTCACTGGGGGGCTTAGTTAAATGCATTTTACTGACCAAATCTTCACCCTAGATTCTGCTGTTATGAAAACACAGAAATTGTTTTGCTTGCATGGAGGCTTCCTTATGCAATGCATCATCACAGAGAAACAATCAAATCAATTTATCATACTGTGATGAAATAAAGAAAAGGGCCCTTGCCTCACAGATAGCCAGAGCTAAAGAAAACCAAGTTATCAGATTGTTGATATAAGGCTGCAAACAGCATATACCCTGATAAGTCTGAATATTTCCTAATTGTCTGAGAGCATTTTTGGTCAGGTAAATATTTTATCAAAACTTTACTTCTTTATTTTTAGAACTTTGTCTTTGATTATGAGTGAGATGGTACAAACAGAGAGAGATTACGTCTGTTCCCTGAGGTTTATCGTGGAGAACTACATACCAGAGATGGATCGAGACGACCTCCCACAGGCACTGCGGGGAAAGAGAAACGTGATATTTGGAAACATAGAAAAGATCTACCAGTTTCACAGGCAATATTTTCTACAGGAGATGGAGGCCTCCCGACGGAATCCATTCCTTATTGCTAGATATTTCCTTATGCATGTGAGTTACATGATCTTGCCATAACTTTTTCTTTGCTGCTAGCAGTGACTTTTGTACTCTGCTGATAACCTTTGCAAACAGTTTGGTCACAAATCTGGATCAAAACAGGTTGACACTCTGATAGTGTTTCTGAATTATTTTTTTTAAAGTAATTTTTGAAAAAAAGTGAGCAGACAACAGCAAAAGCATGAAAAATCACCCAGCATGCAGAGAGTTAATTTCATTTCAGTATTAACAAGGCGAAAATTGAAACTGTAAATTATCCTGATCTTTGGCTGTACTGTTGTCATGTAACTAGTATTTAAAATTTTATAACAAATACCTTAATTATGTGTAAGCTAGCAAGTGTCTGCACGCTAGAAACACCAAATTCATAACGCTATCAGATTTTAAGCCCTTGCATTTCGTTTCGGTAAGGGCGAAGTCAGTCATTTATTTGTATAGATCTAATTATGATTAGTAGACGGGAGATAATCAATAACAATATATACCTTTGGGGTCCAGTTGTATATTCTCCCTTGCATTCCGGTAAACGATACTGTCACATTATCTGGGTCTGCAAGATTGCCGGGCATGGGTTTGTTTATTGTCCTTGCAGGCGGTGCAGACCGTGACAAAATGCCGCATTATGCGGCCTTTTATCTGGGTCTTCACGGTTTGCAGGTATCCAGATTGAGAAAAAAAAAATCATTTTGACTGTTTTTTATTCTACGCTATTAAAGTAAACTAGCATAGTCAAAAACAAACTGGCTGATCGGAGATTTGGCTATTTTTGGGGTAATCTAACACTGTGGATGGATAGTCTACACAGCATGTGCCGGACCGTTTTTTTTTTTTTTTTTTTTTTTTTTTTTTTTTTTTTTTTTTATTATAAAAAACTGTATGAAGTTAGACGAGTAATTCTGAAATATATATATTCCTACATCGGCTCATGTATTCATAAAACGAACCGGCTCGCGAAGATGATTGTGGCAGCATCAAAAGGGATAAATATGAAAACCTCTTGAAAGACTTGTTTTATTCAGATTCTCCTCGAAAAGATTCGTCTGTAACATGTCTCTCACGAAATATTTACTAAACGCATATGAAAGTGTACATCATTGAACCACCTTAAAATGTATATATTAGCTTGATCACATAATAGTACATGTTCCCATGCTGTTAACACACACACACACACACACACACACACACACACACACACACACACAGCTCTCGCTACTTATTTTCCAAACAGTGGACTTAATTTTTGTAACGCAGTGTTGCATAATGGGAATAGTTTTATTATGTCAAATAATACCTTAAGACAGGCCTGCTACGTCCTCGACTTTTATTGAACTTGTATGTTAAATAACATGTTTTGTATTTCTTCTCTCCCTTTCTCTCCACTATCCTGCCTTTTCTGGTACGATTCACTTATTAACAAATGGATCTCAAGGTATGTACATATAATGTAAGAGGACTGGGGAATAAAACCAAACGAGAAAATGTTTTCGCCTGGCTAAAAGATAAACAATACTCAATCTGTTTGCTACAGGAAACACATTCTGGGGAGGGAACGCATAAGGATTGGGTAAAAGAATGGGGAAAAGATGCTTTTTTCAGCGGAACAAGTAATAATAGTGAAGGTGTAGGTATTTTAATAAATCCAAAACTTTCTTTTAGCATAAAGCAACACAGCGAAATTATTATCCGACGACTACATGCCCTAGAATTAAACATTGAGGAACGAGATATAATTATTTTAAATTTGTATGGTCCTAATACCGACTCTGTAAATTACTTTGAAATCTTGGAAAAATATTTAAAAGAAAATGAAGATAAAACATTTATTATAGGTGGTGACTTTAATACAATTATAGATACTGAATTAGATAAGAAAAATGGAAGAACAGATACACATAAATTATGCAGAAACAAGCTTTCATGTATTATTGATGAATTTGATTTGGTAGATATCTGGAGAAGCAAACATCCTAGTTCAAAAAAGTACACATGGCATTCGTCAAGTAAACCACCAATATTTTGTAGGCTGGACTATTTTCTTATATCAGATAATCTCATAAATAATGTTATTTCATGTGAACATGGGACTAGCTATAGATCTGATCATAGTCCTGTTATATTAAATGTAAACTTAACGAACATTGATAGAGGCCCAGGGTATTTTAAGTTAAATAATAGTTTTATACTAGATAATGAATATCAGGAAGGGATAAGGAAAATTATAACAGAAACAACAACATTTATTGAAAATGCAAACCCAAATACTCTATGGGAATTAATAAAGGGGTCTATTAGAAATGAAACTATTAAATATGGCACAAAAAAGAAAACTACAACCAAGAAATAAAACTTAAACAAGACATAGAGAATATAGAAAATAATATAAATAACACTTTGTGTAACATAAAACTAGATGACCTTAAGCAAGAACTAGATATAAAGAAAACGGAATTAAATGAATTAATTGATCATAAAATGGAAGGGCATATATTAAGGGCTAAGGCTCAAATAATAGAAGAAGGAGAAAAGAACAGCCAATACTTTGCAAACCTTGAAAAGAAAAAAGCAGAAAATAAGGTAATAAAAAGATTAAACGTCAACAATAACATAATAACAGAACAAAAAGATATACTAAAAGAAGAGATGAAATTTTATCAAAAAATATATTCAAAGCATAACCAAACAAACTCAAAAATTGAATTTTTCGACAGTAATATAAATAAATTAAACAATATTGAACAAAATACATGTGATGGGCTATTAAATGAGGAAGAATGTAAAATCGCATTAAAAGAAATGAAAAATAATAAAAGCCCTGGCTCAGACGGAATCACAACAGAATTTTATAAAATATTTTGGAATGATATTAAGAAGTTTTACATTGACTCTTTAAATCACTCCTATCAATGTGGTGCATTAACAGAGTTACAAAATCAAAGTATAATATCACTTATTCCCAAATCAGATAAAGATACTTCCATTTTAGAAAATTGGCGTCCCATAAGTCTTCTAAATGTCGACTATAAAATTGCAACAAAGACAATTGCAAATAGGTTAAAAAAGGTACTTCCAAAACTGATACATGACTCCCAAACCGGTTTTCTAAAGGGAAGAAATATAAATGAAAATATACAAACTACTTTTGAAGTTCTCGACTATGTCGAAGAAAAGGATATACCAGGTTTGATCTTTTTTTCAGATTTTGAAAAAGCTTTTGACAGTATAAATCATGATTATCTATTCAAAAGTTTGAAACATTTTAATTTTAGCGAGGATTTTATAAGATGGATAAAATTGTTTTATTCTAATGCAAGAAGTTGTGTTACAAATAATGGATTTTTATCACCTTTCTTTTCAATACAAAGAGGCGTTCGTCAAGGTTGTCCTCTTTCACCATACTTGTTCATTCTGTGTATTGAGCTATTAACGAACCAAATAAGAAATAATGAAAATATCAGTGGGATAAATATATGTGGCTTTGAACTCAAGAATGCATGCTATGCAGATGATGCATCCTTTATTTTAGATGGATCCAAGAAATCATTCGAGACTCTGGTGATAATTTTAGAAAACTACAGTAATATATCTGGTTTAAAATTGAACACAAAAAAATGTCAGGTTTTGAGAATAGGATCTAGCAAATATACAGTTTTGTTTGTTTGTTTGATTTGATTCTTTACGTCCACTCAACAATCTTTCAGTTATGCGGGACGGGTCTTCCTGGGTTGAACCAGTACTAAGCTAGGATAAATGTGTCTTGCTCAAGGACCACAACGCAGTGACGCCGGTGAGGCTCGAACCCGCGGCCCTTCGGTCTCGAGTCAAGCACTCTACCACTGAGCCACTGCGCTCCCTAGCAAATATACAGATGTTGCTTATATGAAGAATAAAAAATTTCAGTGGAGTTCAATTGAAGCCAGGGCCCTTGGTATGATTTTTACAAATAATAAAATGGACATAATGAAACTAAATTTAGAGAAAAAAATAAGTCAATTTGAAACTTGTCTTAAACAGTGGCAACATAGGAAACTTACATTGATGGGAAAGGTAACCGTTGTTAAAAATTTTGCACTCCCAAAACTAATTTTTGCTCTTTCATCTCTGCCAAACCCACCAAAGTCCACAATAGATCGAATCGAAAAGATTATGTATTCCTTTATATGGGATAGTAAGCCAGATAAAATAAAAAGAAGCACACTGATACAAAATTATGAAAAAGGGGGAATTAAAATGATAAACGTTGAAAAATTTATTATGTCTTTAAAGGTTACATGGGTAAAGAAAATATTAGATAGCTGCAACAATTGGGTTATGAAAAAAATTTATCTTAAAAAATTAGAAAACTATGGATCTGATTTATTTTTTGAATGCAATTTCGATGAAAAAGACATACGCACTTGCTTCAAAAACAATCTATTTCTGAGGGATATTTTTTTAGCGTGGAGAAAATTAAATAAAAAAGACGCAATATTATGCTTTGGACAGGAGATCATTTGGAATAATACACATATAAGAGCTAACGAAAAAACAATTATGTACAAAACATGGTACGATCTTGGTATAAAAAAAATCAGAGACATATATGACTATAACGAGAAGGTATTTTGCTCTTTTGGCAAGCTATGTGACCTGTACAATATACCATCTCATGATTTTCTGAAATATCTTAGTTTAATACAATGTATTCCAGGCAACTGGAAAGCAAATCTTAAACATGAAAACCGAGACTACCCAGGTGGCGAAAATATCTTACAAAATTTATTAAAAGTAAAGGAAACCAATAAATATGTGTATACTATGTTACTTAAAAAAGACGAAATAGAGACGAGTAGTGCTGAACAAAAATGGAACAATCATTTTTCAAATGAAAATATAAACTGGAAGAAAATCTACTTAATTAATATATCTACATCTAACGATATGAAATTACGAGATTTCCAGTACAGATATTTAAACCGTATTGTACCTACAAATAAGTTCTTAAGCAAGTGTCAAATAGTAAGCTCTTCTTTATGCGACTTTGGAACATGGAGATTGAAACAATGCATCATCTGTTTTGGGAGTGTAGACATGTGCAATTCTTTTGGACAAAATTTAGAGATTTTTTTGAAGCAAATGGGTTTGATATATCAATATCTGAACTAAAAATAACTTTTGGAATACAAAAAACTGCAGAGATTAATGCAAATCTTAAAAACTTTTTAATCTTCACAGCAAAATATTTCATATTTGTTTGTAAATACAGGAAAAAACTGCCAATTTGGGATATTTTTCAATTATATTTGAAGAAACGGGTCCAAATTGAAAGAGAAATAGCTCTGTGGAAAGGTAGACTGCATAAGTATGAACAAGTTTGGAGAAATCTACTTGATGTTCTGTAATAACGAATTATACAGAAAGGCAGGTCTCTCTCTCTCTCTCTCTCTCTCTCTTGGTACCCGATATCTTCCAAAAACACTCTTTTTATAACCATCAATAAGCCACTTCAAAATTACTCTTTCTCTCGTTATATTTTTGAGCCTGCACATTCATGGAATACTGATACTTATCACATTGTCGTACGACATCTGTAAGATCTGATAATTGAAGAAAACAAGGATCCAACTTTGGATCTCTGGTCTCTTTGGTTACGTACAAATTGGCGGTTTTCTGTGAGATGGTAGTTGCACAAGTGTGATGGGCACCAGAGACTGGTGTGCTGGCTCATGAATATAACAATATACATATATATATAATATTGTCGGTGTGTCAATGAAATATGGTTGTGGATGATGTAATATTGTAAATTATGGTTGCTCCATGTGAGTAAAGCCTTTTCAACAGAAGGTGGGACATAAAACAAGTAAATTAGTAAAATCTTACAACTCCATAATAGTGATACACAAAATAGCATAAGAAATATCATGTAAGCATAAAACTAATTTTGCTGCCCACTTTCGGCTGAAAACGCTCCACAACGTGGACACTCAAATTTTGTAGACACATTAAGCTGCAGAGATTAATGCAAATCTTAAAAACAGTAGCAGTGTATGTTTGCTTTGTAACAGATGAATAATTATGTATTGTATTTTGTATGACATATTGACAATAAAATATAAATAATAAAAAAACAAAACAAATACCTTAAATGACTGTGTGAAGAAAGAATCTCCAGCCTGATTGGTGGAAATTTCATCTTAACTCTGGAAAAATATATAATTTTATTCATTTGGAAAAGCAAAATATAATAAGGGGAAATGTCTTTCAAAATGCATAAAATTCTTATTTTTTCCAGAAATAAAAAATTTAAAAAATAAGCGTTCCTACCCAACTTAAAATTTTCAGACCCGTTACCGGAAAAACACTTATTTTTTATTTGGCCTAATGCATTCTTTTATCTGGTTTGAAGAACTTATCAAGGGGTCACAGATTTGAATTTCCAGATTAGGATGTACTTCAGTCCCTGGGGAATGTTTTTATCCTAATAAACAGTGCAGACACTGATGGAATGCGTCATTTTCTGGCATTTCATCTGATTCTTTGCTGTTTGCCAAGTATGGTAAATGTTCTAAAATTTGGAACACTTTTTCTCCCTCTGTTCTCAAATAAAATGTTAGTTTTCAGGGCTGGAATTCACAAAATGGATGTCAGAATAGCAAACAGGGAAGACCCTGAACAGACTGCTTCTTCAGAAGCAGACTGTTCTGGGTCTGCACTGTTTGTCTATGTGGTTTTGGCAGGCAACTAGTGTTCAAAATTTTAGAACATTTACCGTACCTGTTAAGGCTGTATACAAAGGGTTAAATTTTATTGATAACTCTATCAGGTTTACACAATGGGCTTGAAAAATACAAAAACGTTACGGTTATATTAATTTTGGTCAATTGGTAAATTTATAATGGTATGTTTTATGTTTTTCAGGAAAGTCAGTTTCACCTATATACCCTGTATAACAAGAACAAACCCAAGTCAGATAGTCTCATGGCCGAGTATGGGAAAGCTTTCTTCAGGGTAAGTAACATGCATTGGCCTTAACCATTTATTGTAAATGTGTTTATGCTAAATAAATCATTTGTCATTTGTACAGGAGAAAAGTTAAGTTGATCTTTCAGTACTGAAATAGAACTTAATTTACTTTCCGAGAATCATTGATAAGGCCAACCTTAAAAATATTTTTGTTTCCCCTTACGCGACCCTGTTTTACCGGTATGGGTCGGGACGGTCGGATTTTTTTTTTTTAACTTCTCAAATTGGATACCCATTAAACTTAATTGTATACAGTAAAACCTGTCTGAAGAGGCCACTCAAAAAAAGAAAAAAAAATGTGTTTTTTTCAACCTTCATTTAACCTTCAGGTTTTACTGTCCTACTATAGGCAGTAAAATTAAATACACAAACAATTTGCTAAGAATAGTTTTTAAAGGACACTGTTTACATTGGACAATTCTCTAAGTTCGAAATGAAATTTAAAACAAAATCTTTACTGAAAATTGAAATAATTTTTTTTAGTAGGGCCTTTTTTTCAGGGTCGGTCGGGTAGGGGAAACAAATAAAATTTTGATTTAGGCCTAACCATTTTTTTTGCATAAGAAGTTCTTTAGGTTTAAAATTACAAAAAATAACTTTTACTTTCTAATTTTTCTAGCAGATAAAAAAATTGATTTAGATAACATTGTTTGTCTACTGACTTTGGCTAAGTTTTATGGGGGTGGGTTTGTGTCTAAGAACTTTAGGTTGTAGAATGATGCTTAATTATGCCATACTCATGGTGCATAAAAGTTTTTATTCAGCCTCAAAAGGCAAGACATGTTGATGGAAACACAAGTTATTGCAGCTGATGGCCATGGGCCCACCCACTTATTCCATACCAGATGTTTATGAAAAATTATACAGTATTGTTTTGTTTGACAACAACTGCTGATGTATGTAAAGTAATATGTGCCTTCAAAGCAAATACCAGAGATCAATAAAACCTGCTGTTGATATTGTATAGAATTCCAAATCTGTTCAAAATATGATCCTAAAAATATACCAGGCATGATGCAGAGTAAGTCGCAATGCATGAAAAAGCCCTTGACTGTTGAAAGTATGTATGATCTCACAAGAATCAATATTGAGAAAGATTAAAGTAAATTAATGTCAATCATAAAAATTACAGAGAGGCAATTTTAATGTACTTGCTTTTGTAACGCGGCGTCTGATTGGATAACATCAAAAGTTTGCGACAGTATATACTGTCGGAAATAATTTGACGTCACTAATTACGTCACATTCCGTTAGATGAACTGCGGCTTTATGCGGCTTGGAACGCTCAAAATCGAGATAAAACTGCAGAAGTTCATTAGAATGGGGTTAACCATATTCAAAATGTTCATTTTGGGAGGTATATTGTCAGATATACGGTCGCAAATTACGTTTTACGGCAACGCTCCTGCGTCGCCGTAAAACTGAATTTCCGACCGAATATCCGACGATATCCCTCCCCAAATGAAAATTTTGAATACAGTTATCCCCTAATTAGTAATCCTGTTTGTAAGCAAATTATTTTTTGTTTGATTTTGAACTGGTTTGCGGCAGATTTCATGGTTGACAAGTGACAAAATTTCACTGACACTTAAAGGCTACTACACAATCGGTTTTCACAGTTACTGCATACATTGCTTACTATTACAGTTGAAATGTTCATAATAATCTATTCTGTGTAATATGTTTATACAGTTTATAGAAACATTCTCTATTTTCTCTTTATAGCGTAAACAACTTGAGCTTGGTGATAAGATGGATCTGTCTAGTTACCTATTGAAACCAGTACAGAGGATGGGCAAGTATGCTCTGTTGATCAAACAAGTACTGAAAGAATGTCCCAACACCTCCCCAGAATACCAGGAACTGAAGAGTGCAGAAGATATGGTACGATTTCAGCTCAGACATGGCAATGATCTTCTAGCAATGGATGCATTGAAGGATTGTGATGTAAGTAAACAAAACTATCAAATGTTTTAACCGGTACATATACTCCTCAAAATGATTAAAGGACCAAGATTTTAGAACGCGAGTATAACTCAAACATTTAAATTCTGTAAAACTTGGCACAAATCTTTCTATTCTTTATACCCATAAATCAAGAATCATTATGCCTAATTCTGCCAAAACTGTGTCTTAAATGCACATACCCTCAAAAATACACTTTCAAAAGGCAGTGGGTGGGGTAAAGAAATTCTTCTGTGGTAATTCGAATAGATTGAAAGTGACACCAAATTAAACTTTGTTTTAAACAGTTCAGCTTACACACAAAAAAATCTTCAACCAGTTTCAATATACTGGGAAGCAAGCATTTTCATCTCTGACAATGGAGTTTGGACATTGACTTGTTTTCTGAAAACAATATGTGTACTTGGCCGTCAAGAAACAGATTTTCAATCGTTATTCTATGCCATTGAGTGTTGGAAAGATGTCTCAACGAATCATTTAAACATTGTCACAGACAAACGCCAAGACCAGTTGTCTGAATCCATAGTCTGGCCATTACGCCACAGCCAAAAGGGGCAATTTTTTCTCACAGGAAGAGGTGAATGGTATCGATGGGATTAAAACACCATAAAATCATGTGAAAACAAAGATTTCAGCATCTAAATCACTTTTCATTCATTTCATGCAGTTCTGTGGTCCATGGATCACACACAAATAATGACATTCCAATACATTTAGATCAAGTTTTAAAATGACAAAAAATCCTTGTTAGTAACATTTTCTACCATTTTCTTTTCACTGTTTCTTTTGGCAATAAGGCATCAAAGATGTCCGAAAAATTAAGGCTAGATCATACAATTGGTTTTCAAAATATGTTCTACACAAAATGCATCAATGTTATTATCGATAGTATTGGTCCTTAAATTATTTTGAGGAGTATATAAAAGAGTAGTGAAAATTTTAGAATTTTGTGTTTTGATTTAGAATTTCTATTCTCATTCAAAAGTTTATGAATAATGACTTTGGTTCTAATTTGTTTTCTCAAGTTCAAGTTTTAGAATTTTGATTTAGAGTTTTGATTCTCATTTAAAAGTTTTAGAATTTTGATTTAGATTTTCTCCCCTAAAAGTTTAGCCATCAGGCCTCTTATTCACAAAATGCTCATCAGTGAACAACCAGTGAATCCCCTTATCAAACTGCTCTCATGGAAACTTGTTCCATCTAAGTTTTCACAGTCTGGGCAGATTTATATAGCTGAGCAGATTGGTTTTGCAAACCCTGCCTGAAGACTGGTTTTCAGAAGACAAGGCTCAAATATACTTGGTTTAAAAGAAAAGATTAATAATCAAATTTTAAAATTCGAATCCGAGCCATTTGGTTCAGTAGGTAAGGTGAACAATAATTTATGAATAGGCCTTGAGGTTATAAAACTTTTTTTACGCTCAACTGAACTGAGCATGAAATTTATCCTGCTTTTAAATATTAAACATTTGTTGGCATTTTAACATTTATAAGCAGGATAATTACTACATCTGAGAGTTTTAAAGCAAGAAAAATCTGTATTTTTTGTCAGCCGTGTTGTGAGAGAACCTCTCATATTAGGAGTTTGTAACCAAGTAAGGTGCAAACATACAGGAAAAGCTTTACAATCTAGCTAGAATCATCATTCATTTATGGGCATGTGTTTCTTTTGTTTTAGGTGAATCTTCTTGAACAAGGCAAGCTTCTACGTCAAGATGAGTTCCTGGTATATCAGGGTCGTCGGAAGTACATGCGACATGTGTTCCTCTTTGAAGATCTAATACTGTTCAGTAAAACTAAAAGATCTAGAGTAGGAGGACAAGATACATACACTTATAAACATAGCTTCAAGGTAAGTAAATAGATGATTGCTTTTTTATGCCCCCATCATGACAATGGCCAGGGCATTAAATATTCCCCATGTCCATCCGTATGTACTTCACACCAACTAGATGTCTGATCTCTAAATTGAGTAATTTTGATCAGAACTTTATCAAACTTGGTGACAATGTTTAGTACCAAAATCTCTTTCTCAATTTTAATAATGGTTTATATATCAATATTTATTCATAAGTTATTGCTCTTTGTTCGTGAAATTATGACATTTTTGCAATGTCCAGTCTCTAACTCAAGTAATTTCTAATGGAACTTCACTAAACTTGGACTCAATCTCAACACCATAATGTTTTGCTCAAGTTCCAAAATGATTCATATCATCCCATAGTTGCAAGAGTTGTTGCCCTTCATTCATAAAAATATAACACTTGGAGGAACCAGTCCAGTCTTTACAGTATACTGCAAAAAAGATCACATTTGATATTTATACGGCACATACTCCTATAAGCACAAGGATATTTCTGGAAAATCATGAATAATCTCACATTCTCAAAACAGGTAACCTACAGTTGAATGTCACATATAAACATAACTAAATATACCACCTTAACTGTATCAACTTCATTTAAGTGTGGTTCTGGAAACCTTTTATATCAATGGCATTCACAAATAATTACGTTGTTGAATGAATCAATGTGATGTTATACTATTATTCAAACCCATTTGAACATGTGATTTACTCCAGCAAGATGCTATCCATTGTGCTTTACAGATGTACCAGTTTTTTTCTGACAATACTTAAGACAGACAAAACAATTGACGGAAATGATTCAGATTCACCTGGACTTCCATACCGTGTAAGTGCTCAGAAAGCTTTGGTGAGACTGCACATTTGCCTCTACTTGCCTAAAAGTGAAATTTTATTTGATTTATTTGTGCAGGACTTTAAATAAGAGTGTGTACCAAAAAAAGAATTTTCTTATTTCTCATCCAAAACATATGTTGTGGGTACTCAAAAGAACCGTCTCAATGAGACGGTTCTTTTGAGCACCCAAAACATATGATAAAACTGATGGGTAAGAAAATATTTACAATTTTAAGCTGAAAAAATGTGTTTATCTAAACCTATGTTTGTGTATACATTTTCAGACGTCTGACGTTGGCATAACTGAAGATTTTGAAGGCTCTGGTTACAAGTTTGAGATCTGGTTTAGACGAAGAACATCGGGAGAAAGCTATGTCCTTCAGGCACCTAGCTCAGATGTTAAAAAGTGGTGGATCAGGGATGTTACAAAACTTCTATGGGGTCAGGCTATAAAGAATAGAGGTATGTGTGTTTGAAAACATTTTACTTGCTATCTATAAGACAGCCCTTCTTTAAACAGATACATTGGCAAGTAGTGAAGGCCCAGATGAAATGCAAAAAAAACCCCGCAACATTTCATTAGGATCTGCTCTGTTTGAGATAAACAAGCTTCAGGGATTAAATACATCATATGATAATGTTTGAAATTCTAACCTGTTACCCTTTGATAAGTATAATGAAGCATCAAAAGTTTTGTATCAAACCAGGGTTAACCCTTTGTATACTAATGGATTCTTTCCATCTGGTTTGATACAATAAACTTGGAATAGTCCATTTTACATATCTTGAGGGCCTCATAAAAGATTAATTATTACATTTGTCATTATTTGTATACACTTAATGTAGTCACCCTTGTTAAATAAAGTCTTTACTTACTTACTTTAGGCTGTCCTGTTAAAAATTTAAAAAAAAATATTGTATTCATTTCTCTGAAGATCTTTTAACCTTTACAAACAGTGTAGACCCTGATGAAATGCAGCATCATGCTGCATTTCATCAGGGTCTTCACGGTTTGCAAAAGTACTCATTTAGGGATTTCCTGAATACAAAGGGTTAATTGGATAACACTAAGCCAAAATGTGTCTTCATGTATGTGACCACTGGCAAGTACTCGTATAAGGTGAGGGAATGAATGTTATTGGATAAAAAGGTTTTTGATGTTTCAACCAAAAGTTTTAGAACATATATTGGCATCAACGCGAGAAAACCTGTCTTCAGGGTTTTTGAACAACAAAAGGGCAGACCAGCCTGAGCATCCACGCAGTCTGATCAGCGCCTTTGTTATTCGCTTACTGGAAAGTATCATATCTTAATTTGCTACAACTTACAAGCAAACATTCAATATTATAGCTAGTCTCTGTAGCTGAGCAGGCTGGTTAGAGCATGACCTGGTTGGAAACCCCGAAGACGAGGCCCACATAATGTAGTACTTCTGTGACATAAACATTGAGACTTCTTACTTTTCAGAGAACCGTTTGTCAGAGTTGGCTACCATGGGAATAGGCAATAAACCATGTTTGGACATTAAACCCAGTGCTGACAATATACAGGACCGGTTTATTAACATAGCAGTGGGAAATAGAGGAGGTAAGGTCTTTTTGGTCATTCTGAGTGTTTACATGTGCTATAGAAATCCAACATTTTTATGTCTCCAACTGAACCAAACTCCAAAATTCTGAAGCAAAAGATTGGTCAGATTTTTTTCACATGTCCCTTAACATTTGCGCAGTTTTTAGCAATAACAAATATTCATGTAGACACTTTATCCTCTGCGAAGTACTGGTTAAACCCAAGAAGACTCATCCCAACATGACTGAAAAATTGTTGACTGGGACGTAAAGAATCAAACCAAACAAAAAAAAAAAATACATGCAAAGAAAAAGTTTATCAGTTACTGCACTTTATTGATCTCTGTTTTTAACTAAGTTCAACATTCTTTAAAATAACGAGACCTGCTTACCCCAAAACCCCAGCAGCATTGAAAATAAGTATGATATAAGCATCTAAAACTATAAGCTGAAAATATTAAGATACAAACCTAACCATAAAACCTAGCAAAAGTCAGTAGAGACTAGTTAAGTGCATTTTGTTGTTAAATATATACAGTAAAACCTGTCTTAAGCGGCCACACCAAAAAGACTGATTGTCGCTTAATGCAGGTCAAAACTATTGCAAAATGCTCCAATGGTAGCGTTCTGCAATACTTTCGACATTCATTAAGCTACCATCTGTCATTAAGATCTTTATTTTGTTAATTTTTCAGCGGCCGCTTAAGACAGGTTTTACCGTACATGTATACACAAGTGTCAAAACAATATATTTTATTGCCCACTGCACTTCCAATCACTGATCCATAAGCTTGCTGCTGATCTGAAAACAATATGGGCCTCAACGCGAGAAAACCTGTCTTCGGGGGTTTGAAAACAACAAATGTGCAGACCAGCCTGCGCATATGCTCAGTCTGATCAGCACCTTTGTTATTCACTTATTGGAAAGTATTATATCAGGACTTAGAACAAGAGAAATTTCACTATTCTAGCTACTCTCTGTAGCTGAGCAGGCTGGTTTGAATCTCACTTTTGCGGAAACCCCGAAGACAGGTTTTCTCGCAACGAGGCCCATATAATCTATACACCAGTTAAAATAGGAAGAAGTGAAGCAGATTAGGGAGACTATTTCTCCCAAGCCCCCCCCCCCCCCCAACTTGAGCCCTGTGTTCAGTATATAGCTGTACACAAATAAGAGTATCAAAATGATTTTCTATTGCACTTTCACTTAAGATTATGACAACACATAATGTAAAGAAATTAGAAGTGGACACAGTTCTTTTTGCAATGTTGTACAAAAACTCTGATATGAGCCACAGCATGTGAACTCCAACAATGTGGCATTTTGACAAGTGTAGACTCAGACGAGCCTATGCAGACTCCTTTTCAGCTTAGAAACTCCAAATTATGTTCAGTCAGTAGCTTAACACTCATGGGATATACAAGCGACTAGCAAAGGCTCTGATCAGACTGTGCCTATGCGCAGGCTGATCTGAGGCTTTGCTGGTCGCACATACCACATTGTTGGAAATCTCATACACTGGCTCATATTCTTCTTACAGCAAGAACTAGAAACTCGATAGCAGTGTGTTCAATGGACCATTTAAAACAACAAGGGAACAAGCGACCACATTCTATCATCTCTACAAGTAGTAACTCCTCCTCCAACAGCAGTCACTCAGGCATCTCAGGATTCAACGCATTCGGGGCCATGAATCTCGCTTTTAATCCTATGGATAGCCCAAGAACATACAGGAAATCTCTTACATTTTTGTCTACAGGTAAGTGACATTGTCAAGTATTTCCATTTTACCTCATTGATTCTGCACAATCTCTGTTACATTTATACATATCAGATCCTTTGTTATGCTTCTTGATTGTGCAGAATTTAATATACATTGCTCCCAAAGTAGGGGTTGCTAGTTCAAGAGTCTTTGGAGGCACTGTGTTATGTCTTTCAGCAAGACTTGATCCTTTGCTTAGTACTGGTTCAACCGAGGAAACCCCCAGGTATTACTGAAAAGTTGTTGATTGGAACATAAAGTATCAACTCAAACAAATAAAGAATTGTAATAGTAAGAACATTCATTTGTGTAACACCATCATCATTTGGGTCCACTTATGACCTATCCATTGATTTGATAGGTCATAAATGGACCCAAATGCTTCTTGGATGGTTCTTTTGAGTACCCAAAACAAGTGTTAAAACTGATGCATACGAAAATATTTACAATTTTACTCTGAAATCTTTTTGTTTATCTGGACTTATGAAAATATCTTACAGGCCTTTAGTTGAGAGTGCGTACCAAAAAAATATTTTTTCTTATTTCTCAACCAAAACATATGTTGTGGGTACTCAATAGAACCGTCTTAATGAGACGGTTCTTTTGAGCACCCAAAGATATGCAAAAAATTATGCGTAAGAAAATATTTACAATTTTACACTGAAAAGTTTTGGTTATCTAAACCTGTGATCTTTGATAAGTATTGTAGATGGATCTAGATATTGTGATTGTTTTGTAGGAGAAAAGTCAGTCTTATAGCTCTGTTTATATATAAGATTGTCTTAAAGGTAAATGAGCCGTGGCATGAGATTTCCAACAATTGGGTATGTGCGACCAGCAAAGGCTCAGACCAGCCTGTGCATATGCGCAGACTGATCAGAGCCTTTGCTGGTCGCTTAAATATTCTATGACTGTTAAACTACTGACCATACCTCATTTGAGGTTTATAAGCTTAAAGGGAGGCTGCACAGGCTCGTCTGAGTCTACACTTGTCAAAATGCCACACTGTTGGAAATCATGTGTCACATCTCAAATAAATATGGTAGTTAGAGAGCCCAATTTATCCAATAACTCAACAAAAATGTATCATTGCAGAGAGTGGTATTGGTACAGACATTTCCAGTACAGACATGGATTATACCATGAAATACGACCAGTCAGATTTTAGTCAAGCAAGATCTCCACCATCATTCACAGATTTTGTGAAACCCCGCCTCTTAAGCCTGGATCCAGAGTTCGCCAAGTCTAGACCAACAAATTTAGCTGTTTGTACAGAAGAGGTCCAGAGTACAGATGTATGATGTATGCTTGACAGACCCTTGAATATATAAAATTTGGTTCCTCCGTAGTGTGCCGATTTGTTTGAAGAATTGCAGCTTTATTAACCCTTTAAATGCCATCTAAAATTTGCAGTTTTAAAACAGTAAAGAAAAAACGATTATTTCTTCATGGGAACAAGTATGACTTGATATTTCATGTGAATTGTCCGCCAGTATAAATATCTAGCTATCCTGTTACCTCATAGACCGCTTTTAACACTTTGTAAGAGCTGTCTGATCAGGGTCTACTCTGTTTGCTTATGAAAATATGATTAGATATGGTCCTGACAAGTAATTTCTTTGTTCTATTTACAAACGTGAAAGTAACACAATTGTCCTGTGCTTGTCATGATTGGCGCTTTAAGGGTTATGTTTCAAGAGATAGGGACCTCCAGTTTGTTGGTGCAACTGTAGTCAAAGTCTTGTGAAGATGACAGGTTGTTGCTGTATTACATGTATCAGGTGCAATGAATCATGAAATAAGCAATTATGTTTATATAGTATTATGAAGAGCCAACGTATGCATAGAAAACAATAACCCATAGTTGACAGGAAACCCATAAGGAGGTTCTTTGGCAATTGGAGTAAACTCGTAATAAATGCAGTATTTCATCAGGGTCTGCACAATCTTCAGGAACAGAAGTATGAAATAATTTGTGGCCTCTAATGATGTTACAGAAAGAACATTTGAGTCAGCATGTGAGATTTTGGTACTTATCGCTTCAGCAAGTAGTGAGGGCTAAGGCAAGCCCGCGCATTGGGGCAGTCTTGCCATGAGCCTTCACACTGAGAATGGAAGTAGATGAAGACTCAGATTAAAATTTTAGACCTCTAGCCCCACTGAATGCATCAGCTTGGGCAAATAAAGGAGGAGGCTTTTGGGCATATGCAGTATTTAAAGTACCAAAATCTCATGCTGGTTAATTTTCAGTTTTCTAAGAACCCTATTGTGCTCAATTTGAAGGCAATAACAATGTGCAAAAATACTTTAGGGCTACAGTAGTTTATATTCTCAGGACTTTAGTTAAGAGTGCGTACCAAAATAATTTTCTTATTTCTCAACCAAAACATATGTTGTGGGTACTCAAAAGAACCGTCTCAATGAGACAGTTCTTTTGAGCACCCAAAACATATGTTAAATCTGATGGGTAAGAAAATATTTAGAATTTCAGCTCAAAAAATTTTGTTCATCTAAACCTATGATTCGGCACTAAAGTATAAGCTTAATAGAATTAATGTGAGCCAACACATGGTACTAATCACATAGGCAAGCAGTGTAGGCTTAGACAATCCTGGGGCAAACACAGACTCGTCAGAGCCTCCACTGATCCCATACACAAAATATGAAAACCGATTAAGGCAGACCTCTAGCCCAACTGAGTCAGGCATGTCTTTTGTGGTTTAAATAAATTTCTAATTGCAAAAATAAATTTTATATGCTCCCATTGTGGACAGCCATTGTATTTTCTTCATTTTCGACTTTCGTTAACACAGCTACTTTGATTAAATACAAAAAAATCAGAGATGCAACATCAATCTAACAAGATACTTAAAACAACATCAAAAAAAAACTATTAAGAGGAAAATTTATACATGTATGGAACTTTGAATTTCTACATATAACCATTTCGGATTAAATTATTCTTTAGATTGAATTACCAAAAGGTCTATGATATTATATAATTGAAGGAAATACATTTCGGCTGGTCCTTAGCTCTTTGCATGCTGGGTAATTTTTCATGCTTTCATTGTCGTCTGCTGATTTTTCAAAAAATTATTTCAGGAACACTATCAGAGTGTCAAATTGTTTGGACCCAGATCACTAACGACAGAACTTCGGTCCTAATCTGGGTCCAAACTTTTTGCGAAGGTTCTCAGCAAATGACAAAACTTACCGCGACCAAGGATGCTATATTTTAGTATAAAACTTCAAATGAGGTCTTGGTTTCCTAGAAAATAGGACTTGATATTAGCAGCTATTATATATAGTTGATAAAAAATTAATGCAGATCAAGCCTGCTCATTTGATCATTTTGATATTAGTAAAAAGACAGTAATACGGGAGCGCAGTGGCTCAGTGGTAGAGTGCTGGACTCTTGAGGAAGACACATTAATCCTAGCTTAGTACTGGTTCAACCAAGGAAGAACAGTCTCTATATAACTGAAAGATTGTTAATAGGACGTAAAGAATCAAACCAAACAAAACAAACTGTAGATCTTCACAATTTGGCTTTTTATTGCCATCATCTTGAGGATGCCAATTATAATTGACTAAGTTGTATGGTAGCACCAGCTAAGTGGTGTAGCATGAGATAGCCCTTTCTGTGAATATTACATCATGTTGACACAGCACTAAAATGACACACCGAGCTATCAAATGACACACCCAGCTCATCACCATCTCTGCGAGATGACGATGAGGCGGGTGTGTCATTTGATAGCTCATCACTTTCGTTTGAAACCACTTTCAAATTGCTACAGTACTTTTAGACAGTAAACAACGATCCACTTTAGCTAAGTGTAAAAAGATGGCAAGCTTTTTTGAAAAGCTTATACTTGATAGCCATTTGATCATGAACAATATTGTTGACATATGGTATGTTCTAAATTTTCAAATACCAATTCCATATTGCAACCTGGTCTTTGATTCACAAATCGGCCATTTGTGTCTGCCTTTTTGAAGTAATCGGTGTTCAAAAATTTGGAACATTTACCATAGCTGTAACATAATGTTAAATAGGTGCCTTTGTATAAATTTGTATAGTTTCTACCTCAGTATTTGCTTGATATTAGCTTGCAGTAGCTGCATACATTTGAGATTTTAAGACAAAAGATTATTTTCTCAAGTTATTAGTTGTCGCCAGTTTCTCAAGCCTGAGATTTTAACAGATTTTAATTTTCTCAGGCTATAAGTTAGTTGTTGCCATTTTTTTAAAGACATAAGATAATTTTCTCAGGCTATTAGTTGTTGCCAGTTTCTTAAACTTGAGATTTTAAGACAAAAGATCAATTTTCTCAGGCTGTTATTAGTTGTTGCCAGATTCTCAATTTTGTTAAAAGTAAAGGGTGTACATACTCAGGTCAGATGGAGCAAGAAACTTTTTAATTCAATTTAACGACAACAGATCAATGGATCAGCATCATATGGGCCTCAATGCAAGAAAACACGTCTTCGGTGGTTTTCGAATAACAAATGCGCAGACCAGCCTGCGCATCCGAGCAGTCTGATCAGCGCCTTTGTTATTTGCTTTTTGGAAAGCATCATATCTAGACTTGCTATGAGCGAAATTTCACTTTTCTGGCTAGTCTCTGTAGCTGAGGAGACTGGTTTGAGTCTCCCTATGTCGGAAACCCCAAAGACAGGTTTTGTCGCAACGAGGCCCATATAAAGAGGGTCAGTTTAACTCTTTGTATGCTGGATAATTTTGTATGCTTTCTTATCTTCTGCTTTGGATACAGATGTGGCCTGATGTTGTGTCAAGCCTGATCTGGGTCCAAATTGTTGGCAAAGATGATCAGCAGAAGACGAAAGTCCTCAGCAAAAGTTGACACTAGCAGGCAAAGTATGAAGTATTTTCAAAGATCCAAAATTGCCAGAAGTTTAAGAAAACCTTTCACCACCGTAGTCAAGTCTGCTGTTATACTTAAGAAGCAAATATTGCAAAAAGGGGTAGACCCATCTGAGACTGCTGCCGATGGACAACATAAGCAGATAGGATTTTCAGATCTCTTTTTGGGGTTTTAAAAGGGATAATTATATGACCATTTTCAATGTGATTTTGTTTCATCAGTGTTTATCCCTTAAAGCGCCAAGAAAAAAAAGGCATCTGAAAATGTCGTCTGCTGAAGTCGTCTGCTGCAAATAATTGCCTAACATTACTGACAAATTAAGCATAGAAGGAAACAGCGTGGAGCAGTCTGATCTGAGTTCAAACTGTTTGACATAGAGGCTTCTTAAACATTTCAGCAGACGAGAAAAGTAGACGACTTTTGTTGCAATTGGGACATTAAGGGTTAAAGCTGGGGTTCCTTCATTTTCCATGCCAACCAATCGTGGTACCAGTTATTCAATATTAGGTCCTGCAACTTTCAGATTTAAATATGAAATATAACCAAAACAGTATACAGGTAAGTGCATATGCGCAGTCTGATCAGAGCCTTTGCTAGTCACTTAAATATTCTATGACTGTAAAGCTCCTGACCGAACATCACTTTGAGTATTTAAGCTTAATAGGAGGCTGCGCAGGCTCATCTGAGTCTACACATGTCAATGTACCACATTGTTGGAAATCACATGTCATGGCTCATATATAGTTGATGAGTTTGTTAGGTTAACAATATTTTGAACTACTGGTCCATGTTTGGTATGCCTACATACATATACTCTCTCTACCGTTTTTGTATAGTATGCTTGTATATTTTGTGAAATATTTACTTTATTTATAAATACACTTTTGACATCTTGTTTAAGACTTGCATGCTTGTATATTACTCATGCATTTACCTGTATATCAAAGATCTGATTTATTATATACATGTATGTTAATTTCTCAAGGTTTTCTAAGAAATTTTATTTCCTTGAAGGAAAAAAATAATAAAAAAAAATATGTATATCATGTTTAGCAGCGTTATAGATTTGAATGAAGGAAAAAAAAAGTCACAGAAAAAAACGGGGAAAAAAGGTCACAGTTTTGGGTAGGAAAAAGTCACAGGGAAAAAAGTCAGTTTTATATTTCAGCTTTCATCAGAAAGTCTAGGTCTAGGGTTGGAGTAGGTCTATGGTTGGAGTAGGTCTAGGGTTGGGTACTCCAAACACACATGTACTTTTATTTGTGCCTAGGTGAAAGAAACCCTGTCTTTGGGGTTGATGACAAAGTAAGACTCAAAGCAACCTTCGAAGCTACAGAGACTAGATAGAATATTGAAATTTTGCATGAAACAACTTTGCTTGGAGTGAATTACAAAAGGCCCTGATCAGACTGCACGAATGTCAAAGTCAGAGTCGGGTTTTACATGCCGAGGCCCATTTGGCCTTACAGATTCAAAAAATATGATTTAGAAGTGCTGATAATGAACGGCAACAGACAACATAGTACTTTTTTTCATCTGATTTTTTCCTGTTACTTGACTTGTTTTCCAGTGACTTTCCTTCCCATCACCATGGAGTTCTGTATACCAAAAGTCTTTGTTAAAAAGAAACCCTAAAAATGACCAAATTTGGTGAAGTGGTTCCAGTGAGAGAACCCTCCTCTTGTAATTATTTTGGTCCTGAAAATGTTGTCTGCTATTTACATCTGCTGCATATATTCAAGCACACTTCATACAAGATTTTTTATGGAAGCAACAATATGAACCCTGATCAGGTTGATCCCCTGTGAGCAGTCTGATTTGGGTCCATATTGTAAGTCATTGAGAGAGCAGACAAAAAGTAATGTGACTGGGTGAGAAATGGGTTAAAATGTCTATAATTTGTCGCTAACATTTTGAAAAAAGTTTAATAAAAGGATTTAAAAATATTTGGTCGAATGTCTGCAAGCAGACTATTCACATGAAATATCATCTTATTGGCCGTGGAAGAGAAAGCACAATTATTGTAGACTTTTGGTAAACTTAACTCTTTGCATGTTTGGTAATTTGTCGTCTGCTGACTTTTTCAAAAACTTTTTTCAGAATCGCTATCAAAGTGTCAAACGGTTTGGATCCAGATCAGAACTGACCATCTGTTGGTCCCGATTTGTGTCCAAATCGTTTGCAAAAGTTTTCAGCAGATAACAAGAAGTCACCGCTAGCAAGGAAAGAGTTAAAAGATGTATAAATGGACACATTTAGTTTCCAGATTTACCCTAAATATTTGGTCAGATAGGCCTGATATTATATTCCTTAAAGAAATTTTCAAAAACAGTAATTTTGAAAAAAAATCAGCAGACAACAAAAGCCTGCAAGATTTCTCCCAAGATTCCTCTGTTAACTATTGGGACAAGGCAACTACGGTAAAACCTGTGTAAAACGGCCTCTCAAAAATTGACAAAACAAAGATATTAATGACAAATGGAAGCTTAATGAAGGTCGAAAGTATTGCAGAATGCTCCCCTTGGAGCATTCTGCAATACTTTTGACCTGCATTAAGCGATAATTGGTCTTGAAAACCAATTTGTGGTCTTTTTGAGAGTGGCCGATTTACACAGGTTTTGCTGTAGCTTGTTGTAATCTTATCTAGTGTGGAAATAGTGAAGCCTCAGCGGAGACTGTGAATGTGTATACTCCTCTTGAGCCTTCCCTTGAGATCAGTACCTCATACCATTTCATATGAACTAATATTAACTCTTTGTGTGCAAGAACCAAATTACTGAGACAGGAAAAGCATGTGCAAACAAAATAGTGCAAGGGTTGGAACTATTTGTTTGCTTCATGAAATTATTTATTGATAACTAGGATGGATTATGGTATTCCAGATCATCTGAAAGATTCCATTTTAGAAATTCAGCTCCAAGAGTTTATTGACACCCCTTTTAGGTACTATTGACTGATCCTACTCAAACCCACAGGTCTCTCTAATTGCTATAGTGTTGACGAAGGGTAAGGGTTCATGGTCTATCCAACCCCATTAGTTTGCTTAGTTTACAGTAAAACCTGTCTTAAGCGGCCACTCAAAAAGAAGACCAAAAACTAGTTTTCCAAGACCCATTCTCGCTTAATGTAGGTCAAAAGTATTGCAGAATGCTCAAAGAGAGCATTCTGCAATACTTTCGACCTGCATTAAGCTACTATTTGTCTTTAAGACCCTTGTTTTGTCTATTTTTGAGTAGCTGCTTAAGACAGGTTCTACTGTATTAGATTGCTGACTATGTCATACTATTGTATGTATGAAATTAAAATGTTGACAATTTATGTCTGTCATGAATAATAAAAGAAAGTCTTCCAAAATCATTTCTTTTCTTTTGCTTCAATATTTACCCTCCATAAATGTCTGAAAGGATTAATATAACAGGATCCACACAAGCTGTAATAGTACATGTTTGAAATTAGAGGGCTTCCTTTGAAAGTCCTTGAAAATAGAATGTGCCTTGAAAAGTGCTGAAAAAAATACATTGAAAAGTAACAAAATTTCTGGATTTTGTGTGCTTCAACAACAGCAGAATCTAGGGCCAAGATTTGGTACCAGTAAAATGCATTTAAGCCCCCCCCAGTGACTTTGGCTGCTGTCCCTTTTAAGGTGGTGGTTCTGTTGTGATTCGTTGTTGATTGTTACCCCAATTGTGGGATGTTTTGTTCTGTGTTACTTTGTGTCCATTCTAGTTTTGCAATCATCTTGATGGGGAAGAGAGAGCTGGTTGCTTTGCTTTGTTTGTCTTCCTGGGGTCTCGTGAATGTTGTGTGGGTCTTCTTCATGATGCCACAGGTTTGTTTGCAGTTTGTGATTGTGGTATTTCGAGATCAAACTCACTATTTCTGTAGTACAGTAAAACTTCAAAAACCGATTATTCGAAATACTTGTTAATTCCAAATTAAATTTCGGGCACAACAGATTCAGAGATTATGGGCCTATTCATGAACTATTTTATTAACTATCTCTGAAAACAAATGTTTTGAGTGTGTAAAAGAAACATCTCCCTGAGGCGTTCCTTTTACATACAAAACATGTTTGATAGGGAAAAACTGTTAAGAATCATTTTTATATATTATATACTTTAATGTCTATAATTCGAACCACTAATAATTCATAATAAAAGCTTTACTGTCCTTAAGACTTTGAATTTACGAGATTCTACTGTATTTAGCCCGGCAAGAGCAATTAATTTCATTAATGTCTAAGCAAACAGTGTAGACCTTGATCAAATGCAGCATTTTATCTGGGTCTTTATTGTTTGCCAAATGCTACAACCAAAGATCACAGACCAATCCATGGCACTCTAAGGCCAGAATTTTTTTATTAGATAATAATAATGTTTCGTTGTAAAAAATAATATATTTTTGAGATTCTATCTGTGTATTTGTATCTCTGTATACATAATGCTGCATTTCATCAGGGTCTGCACTATTTGCTAAGAATTAAAACATCCTTCAGTGACAGAAGTACATCGCAATTAAGAAAATTCTACCTGGGACCCCTTAAAGTACACAATGGGCAGCCCCATTCTTGTTGTATCAACATGTATGGGAAAATCTACCAGAATACAAAGGGTTTAAGTAAAGCAACCATTTCTCTTCCTCGGGGAGAAGATAGCCAAACTAGAAAGGACAGAACTACATCCCAAAACCAGGACAAAATGCACAACTCCCACACACAATGGGAACATCAAACAATATTTACATTCTCATTGTAGCTGCCATAGAAAAAACCATAATTCCTAGCTGCTTGTATTTCTTGATGCAAAACATTGAGCAGTCACATGGTCCAGGCTACGCCTCTGGGATGAGTAACGTCAACGTCAACCAATATCTTTCTTTGTTTATCAACATTTGCGTGACGTATCGCCACAATGTTATGTACAGGACTTTCGCTCGCTGGCTGTTCCAACACCTCCGTTTATAAATAAAATATTTCATTTTTCAAGGATAACCAGCGAATTTGGGTGGAAGATAATTAAAGGGGACAGCAACCCTAATGATAAGTATGTTTTATCAGAAAGAGCTCTATGAACCATGAATTTTGATACAAGTATCATCAAAATCGGTTGAAAAATGGGCAAGTTATGGGCATTTAAAAAATTCAATATGGCCAACATTTAGCCACCATTTTGAATATTTAATTAGTTTTCAGAATTTTTTCAACTGCTTAATTCTTAGTTATCATTACTATCACATCATCTGTGCTTCAGCAGATATGTAGCTTTATACACAAGGAAAATGTTTCATTAAAGATTAATGCAAATAATCCATTGGTTTGTCTTTTATTTTGATTACGCATATTTAATTAGGCTGAGTGACGTCACTAAGCCTACAATATGGCCGATTCCATTACAGTCCATTTGCAAATATTCAAACGCCCATAACTTCCACATTTTTCAACCGATTTTGACCAAACTGGTATCAAAATTCATGATTTATTAAGATCTTTCATATAAAACATAGTAATCATCAGGGTTGCTGTCCCCTTTAAATTAAGTATATTTGATAAATAATATAAAATGTAAATATAAGGATTGAAATGCAGATTTTTAGCTTGCACTGGATGATGCAAAACATTAGGCTTTTTAATGTCTGTGAAGCCCAAAGGGCTTCTCGGAGACATTAAAATGCTAATGTTTTGCATCATCCAGTGCAAGCTAAAAATCTGCATTTCAATTCTTAAATGAGCTAACATCAAAATATTGCTATATACTGTCAGAAATTATGTCATTTTGTCAATTTTTGTTGAATGATGTGTAATTTTGCTCCGATTTGAGATGAAAACAAAATCTATGGAATTTCTCATCTGCTCCTCTCATCTGCTAGTGTTCTTAGGTAGCCTATATTGCAAACAATATGGACCCTTGGTAGCAGCCTGATCTGGGTTTATATTGTTTGCTTCCATGAAAAAATCTAGTCTGAAGTGCACCTGAATATATGCAGCAGAAGTAAAAAGCAGACATTTTCAGTAAAACCCAAAAAATAAATAGTGGCAGGATAAGTATTGATAGTTCCCACTCATATCCCTTTGGAATATAGGTCAGCCATCTTGACGGTCAAAAATCAATAAGACAAATAGGCAAAAAATAGAAAAACCTACTTTTCTAAAAACCTCTGCACCTTTGTGCCGTGACAGTTGCAATAATTTATGCAAAAATGGAATTCAAAAATAAAAATGTTTGGTTTAACACGAAAAAATAGTCTTTGTAAGAAAAAAATATAGATTTTCTATTTTTCCACTATGTGGTCTATTGATTTTTGACCTACATCATGGCTGACCACTGTGTCAAAGGGAAGTAACTATTGGTTGAGTGGGAACTATGAATTTTAACTGCATTCAAAATTTGCATTTGGAGAGGTATATCATTGATTTTATGGTTGCTAATAATATTTTACAGTTCCACTGAATTTGCGACAATAAATCCAACAATCTTCTTCCCTAAATGAAAGTTTTGTTTACTGCTCTCTCCTAATTTTATAGAGCAAATGAGATTTAATAACCCATGTTTGTTTGTTTGTTTTATTGCTTTACGTCCCAAGTCAACAGTTATGGTCATTGCGGGACGGTCAGTTCACCCTACCACACTTTTTCCTGGGCAAGCTTGAACAAGTAGTTAACCAGTACTTCGTGCACATACTTTCGCTTGTAACTGACAACAACCCATCTTGAATGATTCAGCGGAAGGGAGGAGAATGACCGTAGAAATTATTTCATGATCAATCTCCACGAAAGTATGGGACCGGGCCGGGATCGAACTCGCGACCCCTGGATCTGCAGTCAGACTCGCATCTGTTGCCAGACACATTACCGACTGCGCTACGCGGCCCGGTTAATAATAATAATAACCCATGTGGCAATTCAAAAGAGCATATGTTTGACACTTTATTTCCTAGCTATGGAATAACATGTATTTCCATAGTGAGAATGGGACAAGGGTTTAGTCATATTGCGGCCATCATGGTCATGTGAATAGGACCATTTGAACAAACATTTGTTCCCTCATCCGAAGAAGTCTCTATATGTACATGTAATCTGAGTTCAATTGGCCCAGCAGTTTCAGAAGATAACATGTTTGATAATGTTGAAGGACGGAGACATTGGTATACTATTAGCTCATCCGTGAGCCTTTAGCTCAGGTGAGCTAAAAAGTCCACAGAGGACAACAAAAGCATAAACGATTTCCCAGCATGAAGAAATTTAAGCAGTTACAAACTTACCACCGAGTACATATGAGCCGCAACATGTGATTTCCAACAATGTGTCATTTTGACAAGTGTAGACTCAGACGAGCCTGTGCAGCCTCTTTTTAATCTTAGTAACTCCAAATCATGTTTGGTCAGTCCAGTAGCCTAAGAGTCATAGAACATTCAAGCGACCAGCGAAGGCTCTGATCAGACTGCATGTATGCGCAGGCTGGTCTGAGCCTTTGCTGGTTGCACATACCACATTGTTCGAAATCTCATGCTGTGGCTCATATGGGCCTGCACATAAGATTTTGGTATTTATTGCAGCACAAATGCCCCTTTAAAAGTCTATATTGACATATCCATTGGGACTAAAGGTGTAATATTTGGTCTTAGTCTTCATAGACATCCATACTTTGTGTATGCAAGCAGTCAAGGCTCTGGTAATGTCTTCGTGTCTAGCTAATGCTATAAGTATCAAAATCTCGTGCAATGGCGCATAAAACACAAGACCAGATACTACTGATTGTCCGCTGCAATCTTATACATACGAATGGAATAATACCTATGGAGAAACAAGTTAATAGTTATTGCCTCTAAATTTATTCAAAGGTCTGTAGAAAAGTAAGCACTACATAGCACTCATTCTTGCACCCTAAGATTTTAAATATGAATACATGATCTATGTCATACAGTAAAGCCTATCTTAAGTGGCCACTTAAAAAAGACAAAAAATTGGTTTTCAAGACCAATTATTGCTTAATGCAGGTCAAAAGTATTGCAGAATGCTGTGATACTTTTGACCTTCATTAAGGTACCATTTTTTCTTTAAGACCTTTGTTTTGTCCATTATTTTTAAGTGGCTGCTTAAGACAGGTTTAAATGAATAACCAAAATGACTGCCATGCCCAAAAGAAAACCTCAAAAAAAATCTTCAGAACATTTGCATGATTTTTTTTTAAATTTGGGCTAATGGTTTTCCTTTTTTTTTTAAAAAAAAAATGCCAGAGGGGATGGCAAATCCCCCAAGCAATAGTAAATGATAAGCAGTGACAAACTGTTAACCAAGTACATATCCAGAGGTGTGTTGTACATAAAAGTATTTAGCATGACAAATGTTCATCATCTGAACTCATATGAACTTATATGTTGGTAAACTGAAACATTACTTGAAAGTCAATTACCCAAGGTGCCGTAAAAGTTCTAAAATTTCAAAAACTAGTTGCCTGCCAAAAAGACCTAGACAAACTGCTCAGACCCAGATCAGACTGATCAGGGTCTTCTCTGATTGTTATTCTGACAAGCATTTTGTGATTTCCAACCCTGATAAACCAAAATTTTAATGAGAACAGAAAGAGAAAAGTGTTAGAAATTTTGGAGCAATTACCAAGCCACTAGTTTAAAGTGCATACTCAAATTTTTTTTTCTAATTTCTCAACCAACACATATGTTGTGAGTAATCAAAAGAACCGTCTCATTGAGACGGTTCTTTTGACCACCCAAAGCATATGTTAAAACTGGTGGGCAAGAAAGTATTAACACTTTTACCCTCAAATCTTTTGTTTATCTAAACCTATGATTTAGTGTAATTTATTGATTCTGAATATCACTAACTGGACCCGGAGGTATGGAAATATACATTGTTTGTAGATTGCTAATCTCTATCTCTGGATACTGTATCTCAGCCAGTTGAGCATCACCAACTACTACAGTAACTGTAATTTATTGATTCTGAATATCACTAACTGGACCCGGAGGTATGGAAATATACATTGTTTGTAGATTGCTAATCTCTATCTCTGGATACTGTATCTCAGCCAGCTGAGCATCACCAACTACTACAGTAACTGTAATTTATTGATTCTGAATATCACTAACTGGACCAGGAGGTATGGAGATATACATTGTTTGTAAATTGCTAATCTCTATTTCTGGATACTGTATCTCAGCCAGCTGAGCATCGCCAACTACTTCAGTAACTGCTATAGGAAACGTCTCCCCAGTCGAAGTTTCTATATAATGTATGGTCGAGTTAGCAGTGTCACCCATTATTCCACTTTCGGCTATTTGTAATTCGATAGTCTGTGTTTCTTCTCTCGGAACCTCTGCTACTTCGATCTCTGCCGCTGCTACTTCTGTCTCCATATCCTCAGGTTGTTTAACTTCCAAGTAATCTTTTAACCGAAATTTCTTCCCAGGTGCGGCACCAATGTTATGCTGTTTCCAATAATGGTCTTTCAATTTATCAAGTCTTGTCGTAGAAAATGGACATTTTTCACATTTGAACGAGCGCCCCTGGGAGTGTAGGAGCATGTGACGTTTCATGTTTTTAATGAGAGTAAAAGACTGACCACACACCTCGCACTGGTGAGGTTTCTCGTGAGTATGAGTGAGCATGTGATACTGAAGATGAGTGCGCTTTGTAGCAATAAATGTGCAATCTGGTTCTGTACATTTCAATGTTTCTCCTGTATGTATAAGTCTGTGAGAAGTCATCTGACTCTTGTGTGCGGTAGAAAACCCACAAAAATCACAAAGATAATCTTTCGTGTCTTTATGAACAATCATGTGATTTTTTAAAGCGTGTTTCCACTTGAAACCAGCTCCACATTGATCACAGACAAACGGTTTAATTTCTGAGTGTTTGGGTGTATGCAAAAGCAGTTTTGTTTTTGTTTTAAATCTTAAATGACATACTGTGCAAAAATAAGGCTCAGGGCCACTATGTTTTGCTAAGTGTTCTTGAAACTGCGGGGAGTTTGCTTCAGCATTCTCACAAATCCATCCACAGAAGCTACATTGATTTTCTGCATGCAAATGTTCTTTCTTGTGTTGATCCAACTCCTTCACTTTAGAGGTAGAGAAGTCACATTTATCACACACATGCTTTCCTACTTGTAGCTCGGGCATATGCCTTGAGTTAGTACAAACTACACCACTGGAAGTATTACTGGTATTTTCTTTGTGCAAATGTTCACCCTTAGATTGATCAACTTCTTGCTCTTTTGATGAAGAGGAATCAGATTTTTCACTAAGTAGCTTGTTATTACCTATATGCAAATTTTGATGTCTAGTTAAACCTTCTAACGAAGTTGCCAAATGATCACAAACACTGCACTGATAAACAACTCTCATACTTTCATCATTTGGTATCGTTACTTCATCTGCATGCTTACAATCATTTTCACCTATTTCTGTGTCTTTTTCTCTAAAATCCTTATACTTCCCAGTAAGAACTCGGTCTCTAACCCTAGCACTCACCCTTAATGCTTGTAGTTCTTGTAGTTCCTGGTTTACTGATGGTGCTTTAATTTGTATGATCTGGGGCTTTTCATCAGCAACTTCTACGGTATTTTCCTTTTCTATTGTTATATTCGTTGTACCTTTTCTTGGCCTACCACGCCTTCTTTTTATTGGAGGACTTACTTTACCATCAGCATCAGATTCCTGTATCCCATTTGATAACAATGACCCTTTATTTCTATGTGATAAACCAGCACCACTCTTTCTTGTAAGAAGTAAATTTCCACTGAAATATGAGTCTTTTTGATCTTGTTCAACATCAGTCTGTACCATAACATCTTTTGTTTCAATGTTATGGTAAGTCAAATCCCAACCTTGCTTGCCATGCTGGTACAGTGAAATAGCGCCCTTTGAGCCAAGTTGAAACTGTGTGCAGAACTCTGAAAAAGACAAACAAACTGTAAGCATGTTTAATCAGGCTAAAGAGTAATATGGAGATAAAACAGGGTGTTGTCAATGTTCTTGTGTTTGTGCTGGGTTATTTATTTATTTATTTGATTAATTCTTTATGTCCCATCAACAATCTTTCAGTTATGTAGGGACGGGTCTTCCTGGGTTGAACCAGTACTAAGCTAGGATTAATGTGTCTTGCTCAAGGACCACAACACAATGACGCTGACCAGTGAGGATCCTGTGTGGCTGTTAGTGTTCTGTGTCTCTTCCTCATGGTGCCGTGGGTTGGTCGTTGGTTGTGGCATTTCCTGCTCATACTCACGTGTGGTCATACTCATACATACAGGATCTTACATGAGCGCTCATGTTTTATTGAATTTATTAAACGAGTAGAGGAAAGGAGATAAAGTGTGAGGCTTGTCAAGAATCTCTTTTGCAACGAGTTTAATAAATTCAATAAAACAAAAGGAATTTTAGATATTTATTTATTATATGACATTAAGATTACTTTGAAATCTCATTTCTGCCGTCCCGATAGCTCAGTTGGTAGAGCGTTCCCTTTCGGAGCGGGATGTCATGGTGTCGAATCCCGGCCGCACCATACCACAGAGAAAAAAATGGTACTAGCAGCTCCCTTGCTGGCGCTCGCGTTGGTTGGTTGGTTTTGTTGCTTTACGTCCCAAGTCAACAGCTATGGTCATTGCGGGACGGTCAGTTCACCTAACCACACTTTTTCCTGGGCAGGCTTGAACAAGCGGTTAACCAGTAATTCGTGCACATACTTTCGCTTGTAACTGACAACAACCCTTCTTGAATGAATCAGCGGAAGGGAGGAGAATGACCATAGAAATCATTTCATGATCAATCTCCACGAAAGTATGGGACCGGACTGGGATCGAACTCGCGACCCCTGGATCTGCAGTCAGACACGCATCTGTAGCCAGACACGTTACCGACTGCGCTACGCGGCCCGGCCGACGCTCGCGTAAAAGGGGTTGTGCTAGGAAGATAGAGTAAGGCCGGTAAGTATCTGTTATGCACCAGACATTTGCAACCACGTCCCCCGAGGGCCAGGGAATAGCGGGGATATTGATTTTTCCATATGCAAAGCCCAGGTAAAATCCCTGCACTGCTGACATCTGGTGACATTCTTCTGTTCACCTCGAAATTTTTCCATCCGAAGCATGGCAACAGATAAACTCGATATGACCTCAATCTATTCTAAATGGACATTCATTCTTCTTAATAGAAATTGATTATTTGTCATTCTAAATCATGTAAACAGCCAGAATAAAACACTTCTTCAACTTAATCTCGATTTGTTGTCTTTCCGCCATATTGAAATCTCGCATCTTGCGATACTTCAAATCCCGGCGATTATCCTGTCAAAACGCTGCACTGTATCCCAGTAAAACCTGGTAAAAACGCACCGCTATTTCCCCTGGTGTTTTGGCGGGAATCAAAAGCCTGGCATATCCACAGCACTATCAGGACATATCTTGAAGGTAAAATCACAGTACTTTAGCCCCGCTTTCCCCGGCCCTCAGGGGGGGGGAGGATGTGGTTCTACTATCTACCAATACGTCTTAACCCCCCAGGGGGATGTCAGACGGGTTGCAAATGACTGGTGCAGTAAAAAGATATTATGTCGCAATAAAAGCTCTACAGAGCTTATGTTGTTTGTTTCAAATAAGTGACGTTAAACAAAGCTTCTTTATCTTTAACACTGATACCTACCTAAAATATTTTCCATTTGCATTATTTTGGCTATCTCCATAACCTGTGACAAAATCTCCCAGTAAATGTCAATGCTACTAGTATACATAAAATCAACAACTCTCTGCACAGCATCAACATAACCATCTTTTTCGTCACCATCAATATGAATTTCAATTATCTGGGGTGTTTTCTGTGAGAAAGCTCTTGGCAGATCTTGGCCTCCACAGAATAATGCATCAAAATATGGACTTGCCGCACACAGAACATTAGAATGTGCGTAAATTATTTTGCCAGAAACTTTAAGAATAACGTCGCAAAGTTTTGCGATTGGTCTCTGGCTGTGAAGGATCTTTAAAATGTCAGAAACATGTTTTGAATCCGAGAAGGTTGAAATGGTTGAGCCTTCGGTCTCCATTTTGAATGCGACAGAAAAATTGGAGAAAAAATATTGGGCAATAAAAATTAAATACCTTAGTAAAATACAGTACTGAGTGATAAATATGAAAAAAATATATATATTATTTTTAGCATGGTTTTCTATAATTAAATGCTTATAAATGATTATTAATCGATCATTTTCCAATAATTAATAATAGATCCCATTCATTTCATGATAACCGGAAGTAGAGAAATAAACAAAGTGCTCCCTCACCTGTCAAAATCAGCTGGCAATGCAATCTCTTTGTTACTGATGTTCCATTGTCTGAAAAGAAACTGTTGCTAGAATATGGAGCATCTGAAGCAGAGATTCAGCAAGAACTCTCCTAGGAGTAGTTTTTTGAATGACAGACCTGAGGATTCGCAGGAATCTTTCCTGGCTGAAGATTCAGATGCATTCACTGGTTTCAGGAAGAGCAAAACTGATGCTGATACTGATAGCAAATCTGAGAAAACTGACATCACTCTGAGGTTAAAGCTGTCAGATTCTCTTGATGATATACATTTAGCAGCAAATGGTGGAAGGACTGATTCTGTTGAAAGTGGTAATGGTTTAAATTTGGTTTTATACAGAGCAAAGATATCTGTTTAGCGGTGGAATGCAATTCTGGCATCGATAATCGCGGTATCATCTACAGCCACGGTGTAGTCTTATCATTTATATTTCTTCATATCTTCTTCTGCCTTGATAGCTCAGAGCAGGCCGTGGGTTGGAATCTACGTCTTGCCTTACCAAAGGTGTAAAAATGGTCAACAATTTTTCAGTCATGTTATGACAGTTTTCTGTCATCCTGGGTTGAAGCAGTACTAAGCAATGTAAGCAGAGGATAAAGTGTGTTGTACATGGACACAACACAGTGCCTCCAGTAAGTTTTGAGCTATGAAGATAGATTAAGACCTGTAAGTATTTGTTAAAGATATTGTTATGTCACAGATTAGCGCTCAAAATGCCACCTAGTCAAAATATTTTATGCTGTGTCAGAGAAATTAAAAAACTTATTCCAATATTAGACATTTTTTTTTAAATTTTTGATGTCTTTTTACCAAATTAGTAAAAAAATACCTACCTACCTATCTGAATAGGGTGACAGCAAATATATTGTTTTAATGATGGCCCGGAATTTTATGCTCTGCCCAGCCAGAAGGCAGAGGTGGTAGCTTAGAGTCTGGTGGATGGATTCATTGCTCAGTTTACTGTAGTTGCCCTTTACATACAAATCCATAGTGACCAGTGAAGAAAATTTGATGGAAATCTCTTAAGATCCCTGTGTTACCACTTCTTACCATCCATCAGCCAATGGACAGGTGGAGAGAAATAACCAAACCCTTCTGCAATCCATCAGATGTTATCTCAAAAAGAGAGCAGACCAAAGAGACTAAGATAAGCACCTCCAACAAATAGCCAGAGCTATACATTCAACATTAAATATATAGACACAAAAAGGATTCACAGCTAACAGAATGATGTTGGGGCGAGAAACCACTCAACCTGTTGATTTGATGTTCAATGGAGAGCGAGCTAAATGAATTTGAAGCAGAAGCTGACTACATGTATGTGGCACAACTTGAGGACACCTTGAAATTTCGAGAAGTGTTATTGTGTAGTACATATAATATTCAGCATGATAAGGGCTAAAGATACTATTTATTGTTAAAATTATTTCAAAATTTCAGTCCAAGATTCCCTTTTGGCTGTATTAACAGGTTTAAATATATTCCTGGGTTTTGATTTTGTAGCCTCATATTCAATATTTACATTTTCACTCATTTAGTTAAATTATACTATTTTAAGTCAACTTCCTAAAAATATCTTCTGCATTTTACAGCTAAAATCATATTTGCCTGTATTTCGCGGCAAAACAGTTATATTTGCCATTATTTGCCAGTATTTGCCAGTATTTGCCACTTGAGCCTTATTTGCCATGCCGGGAAATACCGGTAAATATCGAGGTAGGAATTTTCCGCCAAAACCTTGGCAAAGAGTTAAAGCCAGTTATTTCAGTCCCTGCATTTTTTGTTTATTACAGAAGAGAGCAATGAGGAGAATATTTTCTGTGATAAGGAACCTCCAAACAGGGGACAGACAGTCTTTGAAGTGGATTCCACGGAAATTATGAAGGAAGGGAGAAAAGGCTATGTTGTAAGAATGACTTTATCCCATGAGGTTTTGATATAAAAATTATCATACGACATCGCATCTGGGAGTGATATAAAAATTGCCATACGAATTAATAAACCTTTGGTGGATTTCATATTTTGGTTTACCATTAAGAAATGATGCCTATATTTAAGTCGTCTAAATCCGGGTCCTAAATATGGCAAAGTCTTGATATTTTCAAGCCAAAAGCGCAGTTTCAAAGTTATTCTAGTTTAATATGACACAACATATGTACCCCTGTTTTATTAATTTTATTTTTAGTACTGTAACTGGCTGCAAAAAAGTGATAAAAGGCCCAGCAAGCCTCTTATTTTTTATCTTTTTTCCCTCAGCACTCATATATATAAATACATTCAATTAATTTCTTTTTGCGTATTTGAGAACTGCAGGTTCTAACCAAACTTCCCAATTAAGCAGCATGGCTTATCTCAACATTGGCTGGTTGCTCTATTTATCTTTCTTAACACTTAAAGCACCAATCACAACAAATGTCAAAATTGTCATTTTTCCACGTTTGCATAATCCCTAGGGGAATCAATTATATTGGTAGATTTGTCGTTCTATACAATTGTGCAGTGAAAATCAAAATAATTTTTTGTCCAGAGTGAACAAATGTGTAAGATGTTGTCAGCTCATTCATTACTCATTCTAATGCACTTGTTTTTGTAATGCGACGTCTGATTGGATAACGTCAAAAATTTGCGACAGTATATCCTGCGATATACTGTCGAAAATAGTTTGACATCATTTATTACATCACATTTCGTTGGATGATATGCAGCTCTTTGTGACTTGCAATGCTCCAATTTGAGCCGAGACTGCAGAAGCGCATTAGAATGGGGATAACCATATTCAAAATTTTCATTTGGGTAGGTGTATCATCGGATATACGGTCGCAGATTACGTTTTATGGCTCTGCTCACGTGTCCCGTAAAACTAAATTTGCGGCCGTATATCCGAGGATATACCTCCTGAAATGAAAATTTTGAATACAGTTATCCCCTAAGTATTAGTAAAGTGCATCTCAAATCAAGCAGTCATTAAAACATTTCCGAATCTGCATGCATCGTCAGGCCTCCAGATAAAAGGGACGACTTTGTAACTCGGAATTGTATTTTCTTATTTCTCAACCAAAACATGTTGTGGGTACTCATACTAACCATCTCTTTGAGATGGTATTTTTCAAGTGCACAAAGCACATATTTTTTGTGGGATAAAAACAAACATACAATCACAATGTTTGCTTATTGAATTTAAAATTAACTCTTTGCCTGTTAGCGGCAAATTTGGTCGTCTGCTTATAATTTTTTCAAACAATTTGGACCCAGATCAGGCCCGACATATTGTCGGACTTTATCTGGATCCAAATTGTTTGACACCCAGATGGGATTCCTGAAAGAATTTTTCTAAAAAAAAGATTTAGATCAGCAGACAACAAAAAAATCATAAAAAATTACCCAGCATGCAACTGATGGTATATTTCAGCTCTACAGAATTCTACTGCGATCTGGCAGCATAGATGAGGAACCTGTTTGTATACAGAGGAGATATTCAGATTTTGAAAAGCTACACTCAAAATTAAGGAAAAGATTTCCAAATATTATGGACCAGGTATCATTTCCTAAGAAACACATTCTTGGAAATTTTAAACCAGAAACTATAGCTAGAAGAAGCAGGTCTTTTGAACAGTATTTAAGTCATCTTTATTCTCTTGACACTTTACGATTCTGTGATTTATTCAAGGAATTCTTTTATGGTCAAGACTTAGAAGAAGCATACACACTTCTGTCAGAGGGTTGCTACTTAAAAGCTATAACACTTTTTCAAAAGCTAATGCTTGCCCAAGCAAGGATTGTGGGAGATTTTTCCAAAGATATTGGTGCTACTACATGTGCTATCATGGTTTGTTATTTAAAACTCGATGAAAAAGACGTGGCTCTTAAACAGGGTTTTTTAGCTTTAAAGTGCCTCAGAACGGATGAAAAAAGTGTTTTATTTCTTTCATTGTTAAACTCTTGTATACATTTGTGCTGGTTATTAGGAAAAGAGAGAGACCAATTAGAAAAGAAATTATCAGAGCTAGTCATTGAAGAAGCTGATGTAATACCAGATCTGATTGATGCAGTGTTAAAACAGCGAGGTTCTTGATAAACCATTTTTATGTTGTTTTTCTGGGCATATGTTAGTTGTAGCATTACTGTCTGCTGATAACCTATACAAACAGTTTGGACACAGTTTTTTCAAGGGAGCACAGTGGCTCAGTGGTAGAGTGCTTGACTCGAGACTGAGAGGCCGCTGGTTTGAGCCTTACCGGCGTCATTGCATGGTGGTCCTTGAGCAAGACACATTTATCTGTTACTGGTTCAACACAGGAAGACCCATCCCTGTTTAACTGAAAGATTGTTGATGAGACGTAAAGAATCAAATCAAACAAAACAGTTTTTCCAAAACCTTAATTTTGAAAAAAAATCAGCAGACGACAAAAGTAAAAACGCATTTTTACTTTGTGTTATTAATAGTTTTAGTTAAATAAGGTTAGTCATTATTTTCTTTTTTTATTCATATCAAAAGATGTGTTTTAAGGAACCATCTAAGGGTTCCAGAGGCGTACCTACGTGTACGCAAATATGCATGTGTATACAACTTGGCGCTGCAAGTACATGTATAGGGGTTTTACCTACATGTACTTAATTTGATTTTTTGAAGAAAACTGCAACTGATAGCTTTTTATTTTAGCCCTGTGAAAGGCTCTAAAACCACTTTACTTCACAGGGCTTCACCCCTGGCCCCATATAGGGGGAGTACCCCCAGACCCCCTCAAGAGTGTGTACTGTATAAAATGCCTCAGGAATGTGCCTGGGCATCTATTACAGGTAACAGGCCTCCAGATAAGAATGTTGTGGTAAATATTCATTTGAGCCGCGACATGTGATTTCCAACAATGTGGCATTTTAACAAGGGTAGACGCAGACAAGCCTGTGCAGCCTCCTTTTAAGCTTAGAAACTCCAAATGATGTTCTGTCAGTAGCTCAACTGTCATAGAATATTTAAGCGACTAGCCAAGGCTCTGATCAGACTTCGCATATGCACAGGCTGATCGGAGGCTTTGCTGGTCGCACAAACCACATTGTTGGAAATCTCATGTCACGGCTCATTTTGTTATTTCTCAACCAAAATATATGTTGTGAGTACTCAAAAGAACCATCTCATTGAAACGGTTCATTTGGACATCCAAAACTAGATCTATGTTTGAATTGATGAATAAGAAAATAATCACAATTTTACACATAATAACTTAAAATTGCTTATCTAGACGCTAATGTCTTTTTGATACTAAATCTGAAATATGCCCTCTGATGTGGATCTGATTTATTACTTTGACTTAGGTAGGTACACACTTTGAGTTAACAAGATTTTAGTTTTCAAGACGTAAAACTTACTTTTGATATATTTTCAATCAAATACCACATGGCATAACGCCCCTGAATGTATCACAATTTTTTTTCTTCATCATATTTTTTTTTATTGGTCTTGTTGCAAGAAAGCGGATTTTCTTTTCTATTTTCGGAAGGGGCCCTAAGGCCTTTCAGATTGGGTAAATTACCGTGGTAAACTCCTAAATTGGGAAATTTGTTAGTGCTCAATTACAGCATTTTCGTTCAATTAAAATACAAATTAGCTATTACACATACTCTTCCCGGGATACTATTGCCATTAAATTGAAGGAGAAATAAGATACAATGGTAGTAGAATGTCCCCATGTAGCTTGTGTGTGTGGTGACTGAATGAAAATTCTAAAAATATTTTTTTTTAAGATTTGGATTTTTTTTAAAATTGCGAAAAAGTCACCTAAATTCCAATGGGAAGGGGTTGAATTTTGGCCCCTGAGAACACAAAAAAATCCCTGGAAAACCTGACTTTGTTGCATGCCAGCAACACAGGTGCAGAGCAGCCTGTGCATCTGGCCACTCTGATCAACTCTGTTGTTGTTAAATTGCCCACTCAAAGCAGGACTTTAGTTAAGAGTACATAATACAGAATTAATTTTCTTATTTCTCGACCAAAACATGTGTTGTGGGTACTCAAAAAACCGTCTCAGTGAGACGGTTCTTTTGAGCACCTGAAACATATGTTAGGACGGGTGGGTAAAAAAATATTTACAATTTTATGCTAAAAATTTTAGTTTATCTAAACTTATGTCAAAGGTTACTGTAATATGGCTAAACTTGCTGTACATGAACAATTTCAATATTCTAGCTAGTCTGTAGCTGAGTTTGTAGACCGCAAAAATAGTTTTCCTGTAACTGTGCCCATATACAGTGGCCTTTAGTTTAGCATCACATTGCCAACATCATTGTATTGTTTGCAGTTTCAGTTATATTTGGGGATAGCTGAGTTTAGTGGTCTGCTGATGAATCTAGTCAATCTACATATATCCTCTTTTGAAAGCTGTGTAGATCCTGATAAGCTGGCTTCTTCAGTTGAACAGGATCTATAGCATTTGAGCGCGGATCTGACAAAAGGGTCCTTCGGGCATTTCAGCAGATTTTGCGTTATCAAAATTTCAAAAACGTTTAAATTTTCAAGATTTTGCATGTTCTTACAATAGAGTCAAATTGCTTCTAGCATAAATACAATCAAAGGCAAAAATAGTTCTGATAAATTAAGTGATATGTATAATGTATGTTGCCATGGCAACAGCTGTGCATATGGACTATACATTACCTTTAAAACAGAGTATCTCATTTCAAATGCTTTTGTAAACACAGGATGAGCCTTTGTGGGCTATTTGTGCAGTCTATGTAATTGCATACACCTCAGATTTACAGAAACATAGAGCATTCTTGAAATATTGCTCCTAGCGTCTTTGTTTTAGCGTCATTTGTTGACACAATGGTGTTGACGTCAGAACGTCATTAACAACGTTAAGTGACGTCATGTGTAAAACGCATCATCTATATGAGTTCAAACCCTCATATCTTTGTTATTTGTAAAGATAATCTCTTCAAATTTTCTGTAATTATTCACAATAGCTAGGTCTTTCTTTCTCTGTAAATACCTCACTATTGACTTTTGTTGCCAGAAGGTCCCTTCTGTCAGATCTTGGCTCATTTTCATTCAGCTTTTATATCCATGGTACATTATAATAAATGAAATAATTAACAATTCACTGATTAAAACTCATTATTTTTAATCCAGCAGTTGAAGGCTGAAGGGTTAATTGCATCTTTGCAGCTTGTTTAAGTTATTGTATTACCCAGAAATCAATTTAATCAGATTGATATATTTAAGCAGAATGCGGAACATTTGAAAATTGCATGTATCATTTCATCACCTTTCAGACGCAGTCTGATCTGAGGCTTCACTGTTTGTCATTTTGACAAGCGCAGTGGCTCAGTTGTTAGTGCGTTAGACTGGGGATCGAAGGGTTTCTAGTTTGAGTCTCACTGCCGACATTGTCACTGTGTTGTGTCCTTTAGCAAGATACTTTATCCACTGCTAAGTACTGGTTCAACCCAGGAAGACAAGAAATCACCCAGACATGACTGAAAAATTGTTGACTGGGACGTAAAGCATTAAAACAAGCAAACAAATGCAAATGACAATTAAAGGAGCAGATCAGCCTGCACTTGTTTGCAGTCTAATCAACATCTTTACAGGCCTTCAAATAAAAGAGTGTATTGGAAAATTATTTTCTTTATTTCTCATCCAAAACATATGTTGTGGGTACTCAAAAGCACCCATAACACATGTTTAAATTAATGGGTAAGAAAATAATTAAAATTTCACACAAATAAAATTTCCCTATCAGGACCTATGCCTTTATTCTTTGTTCTCTGCAAGGTATAATAGCTATAAACTAGGTTTTTTTACAACGAGGCCTAAGAGTTAAGTCTTCCTGAATTTTAGAACACTTAATGTTATCTATAGCTAGAGCTTTCCTGTCATTTTTTCAGGACTTAACTCTTTGCATGCTGGGTGATTTTAATAAAAAAAATGGTTTTCTGTTGATTTTAAAAAAATAAATAGGAAGTTTTCAAAAAATTATTTCATAATTACCAAATTCTGAGTGTCAAACAGTTTGGATCGAGATCAGGCCCAACATTTTGTCGGACCTGATCTGGGTCCAAACTGTTTGCAAAAAATATAAGCAGATTGGCACAAGTCCGCACAAGCACAGGGGCCAGTCCAGCTTTACAAAATGCCATCTCTGATAGAATGCTATACTTATTACTTTTTGGTATACTGTGAACACTGGACTCCACAAGTTTGTGTGTGTGGGGGGGGGGGGGAGGGTTATGATGGAGCTTTGTTACATAATGCAGAAATAAATTACAGATTTCAGGAGATTTGAGAAGCTGTGCAGTGCACAGGTTTAATGTGTACATAAAAACATTAAACATGTGCAGCAAATTTGAACTAAATAATAGGTACCGAACAATAAGGATAGTATAACATTGGTGTATTGTCATTCAATTTTGCAGCCAATGTTTGGGATACAGAAAATTATTTCATGATAGAGGATCAAAGGTTTTATTTCAATGATCTCTGTCAAAAGCATTTTTACAAAAGCAGTATAGGTTTATGTATGTTTCTTAGAAAACAGTACATTTGAAAGTTACTGTATATATCCTTAAATTTCTTTTGTTAACCATTAAAGCACCACCAAAATTTTCACTAGGCAACATTTTCAAGTTTTAACATTGCTTAAAGACACTTTTGTAAGTCTTGTTAGAAGATGAAATTCAAGGCCCACTAGTAATTTTTACATTGTATCAATTGTTATATTACATGTATTATAATTTTTCTTTTTTGGCTGCTGCAGTTGTGATTGGTGCTTTTAGGGTTAAAACCACACCCAGAACAGGGTATTGATGTTATTTACTGTACCATATGCTCTTACTTTCCTATTATGTGCAAATAGCAGGGTATTTTTTTCATTCTGCCTTATTATAGTTATAAAGAAAGTTCTTATTATGTTGAGTTTGGTAAATCTTGTTTCTTATATAGTTCAGAAAAATGTGCAATAAGTAAAGCCTACTTAGACATATTTAAATTTGTATGCTTACATGTTTGATGTCACCAATTGAATGTGTCACCAATATCAAGGAATCAAAATGAAACCTGGTACAAGTCATCACCATAATCTGTTTTAGCAAAGCTAAATCAAAAGTCGTATTTACTCTTCTTTACTTTTCACATGGTGCCTAGTGCTACTTTCTACAATTTTCAGTCGAATAATTCACTGTCCTATCACATTGTTCCTGCCTTCCTTGGGAGGCTATTTTTAGAAGTGGTTTACCAGTATTTATACCACCTTTACCAACTTTAGCATGAAATATTCCATGATGTGCAAGGTCTACACTGATGTAGGTGGTATAAATTAGTTATACCATGTTTGTCCACCTGTACGTAAGATAATCCACTCGCTAAAGCTCGTGGATTATCTCCACGTACAGGCGGACAACCCATTGTATAACTATTACTTAGTGAATTGGTAGTTACCAACGTAACCTACCTCCATGACTTCTTCCAGGCCAAAAACTTATCTTTCTAGGTATTGCTGTGAATTAAAACATTGAGACAAAATAGGCATGTCGAAAACTGTTTTAGATGTTAGTCAAAATTCAAATTAAAAAATGCCCGACCATTTAAATTAAACTGGCCAGGCATGGATACTGGTGGGTAACAGCCAGAACTTATATTGAAAGCCGAAATGGGTGCATAAAACTGGGCACAGTGAGGGTTTCCAGGCAACAAAGGGTTAAAGTGACAATTGTAAATAATGTTTTATTTATTGCACTACCTTCATTGATTACCTTTTTTTTTAATATTTGAAATGATGATCTATGTGATTTTGTTATTTAGAAAGGCATACACCTTTTTGTTGAATATATATTGTTTTGGAAGTATGATCTTTTGTAGTATTATATGATATGGATTTGTTAGCTATATATTTTAAATGAAATGGAAGCAACACTTCAATTGAAGCATTGCATATTACAATATTGTACAATATGCAGGGGACAAAAATATTTAAATATTGCACTTGTCCTGTAGGAAGAGTGACAAAAAAAAAAGCGTTTGCACTAAAGAACATAAGGGAGTAATATGTTATATGACTTCCTCGAGTAATTCGTTCCAAAGGACTCATCCTACAGGACGAGTGCTTTGAGAAGAATTACTCACTCCTTTCTAGATTTCACTCATAATTACGAGCGGACATATGGAATTTTTGTCCCCTGATATGTCTTCTTAAACTATAACTCTTCAAGTGCCAAATTTCTAAAATGGAATCTTCCAGTTGACAATCTGGACTAATTCATTCTAGTTATCAATAAATAATGTGTTGAAAAATGTAAACAAATAGTCTCTGATCAGACTGCTTATGCAGGGCCCCAGATAAGAGTGTGTAATTGAAAATTATTTTCTTATTTCTAAACCAAAACATATGTTGTGGGTACTCAAAAGAACCTTCTCAATGAGACAGTTCTTTTGAGCACCAAAAACCCGTGTTTAAACTGATGAGTTAGAAAACAATCACACTTTTACCCTGACATTTTTTGGCTTAAGTGGCCCTATACTCATGGGAGCAAGCTGATATGGGACTACATGTATTTTGTGTGCACATGTCTTTCCTGACCAAGTCTAATTTGGTTTGGGCACTCAAAGGGTATCCTCAGGGTTTCACTTTAGGGTCACAATAATGTGACTTGTATGCATATTACCGGTAGCTGTTAGTTATCTACATGTATACTGTATTCTGTCCGAAAATATGCAAAAATATGCATAAATTGTACATTTATTACTTTCCATGAAGTGTTTGAATTTAAGTTCCAGTTGTGCCAGCACATATAAAAATTGTACTTTTGTCATTGATTCAGACCATTGTTAACCCATTTAAGCCTAATGAAATTTCCCATTGTTATCAATCGGACTGGTCCATTTCCGTTTTAAGAGTTGTTGAGTTGTATTTTTCGTTGTTATTCAAATTACAATTGAACATTCTATAAGCAAACAGTGGAGACTCTAATCAGATGCCACATTCTGTGGCGTCTGATCTGAGTCTGTACTGTTTTCCATTGTCCCACAAAATAGGACACTATGCTGAAATGTTAAGTCTAGTTATTTCTACTCTCCTTGTCGGCCCCAACCTTGCAATCAAAATTTTCTAACATAGACATTTTCACTGAAAATGTGCAATTGCCTTTATTTATTTGAATATTGCCAATATTAAGTTGTAAATATGTGGTAATTTATACCTTTCCCTTTCTGTATCCGGTGAGACTCAAACCAGTCTCCTCCTCTACAGAGAGTAGCTAGAAAATAGAAATTTCACCTGTAGCAAGTTTAGATATGATACTAACTTTCCATTTAAGAGTGAATAACAAAGAAGCTGACCAGACTGCACAAACACCCAAAGACAGGTTTTATCGTGTCACAGCCCAGTTAGAATATTGTTAGGACACAAATAACAGAAATCTGTTTGGCACAGAAAATGGAAGATGTTTATTCATATTTTATTGGGGAAAAATATGGCAATATGAATAAATGTGCTAAACGTATTTCCATGCCTCTAGATAGGAGTGCAATTAAAAAAAACATTTTCTTATTTCCTCAGCCTACATATGTTGTGGATACTCAAAAGAACTCAAAAACTCAATGAGACGGTTCTTTTGAGCACCCAAAACATATTTTAAAACTTATGGATAAGTAAATAATAACATTTTTATACTCAATTGTTTTCTTTATGTAGACCTATGCATTTCTAGTTGCTTTATTTTGTACTACTATAATTCTTATATCTATGATACCAATTGTTTATTCAATTTTTTTGTCTGCTGATAAGCTTTGCAAACAGTTTGGACCCAGAGCATGCAAAATCATGCAAAGAGTTAAATTTTTGTTATTATTTGGTGATAAACAACCCACATTTACCCTAAGTATTTGGACTTCTTATCTTTTGTTTGTTTGTTTAATTTGATTATTTACATCCCATCAACAATCTTTCAGTTTAACAGGGACAGGTCTTCCTTGGTTGAACCAGTACTAAGCTAGGATACCTTCTTATCTAGTACTTATCCTAATATTCTTACAGCTAGACCTAAATTTAAAGATTATTTGTTTGCCGTTTTCTACCTACCCAGCAATTTACCCCCTACCCAAAATTTTTATGGCCTCAGAATTTGGATATTTTTTTTATTTTATTTTTGCTTGCCCACTGCGCAAAATGCCTATATTTTAAATATATAATAAACGATAAATTCTGTATCTTTTTTTACTCTCTTTAGCTAAAAAATATTTGAAAAAAAAACACTTTTATCTGGGAATACAATTTAAAAAAAAAATAATAATTTTTTGCATATGCAAAAAAATGCTTCCTACCTTCGAAGCGCTAAAACCTCCCAGTAGGAAGTGACAAAGCATGCCCTAAGGTTCTTTTTACAATCAGAATTGAGCCGTGACATGTGATTTCCAACAATGTGGTATTTTGACAAGTGTAGACTCAGAAAAGCCTGTGCAGCCTCCTTTTAAAAACTCAAGTTTAGAAACTTCAAATGATGTTCAGTCAGTAGCCCCAGGGTCATAGAATATTCAAGGGACTAGCAAAGGCTATGATCAGACTGTGTGTATGCACAGGCTGATTTAAGGTTTTTCTGGTCGCACATACCACATACCAAATATCATGTCGTGGCTCAGATGAGTTGTGTGATAGTGATGGTTATAATGGCAAATACCGGTAGTATAAATCCTGGTTAGACTGATTCTTCAGGAAGGAACTTATCAGGGTTATAACCTTTTGTGGAACAGTAACCTCTAAATCGGTACTATGACAAACAGTGAAGACCCAGATGAAATGCCACATAAGACGGCATTTCATCAGGGTCTGCAATTTTTTGCTTAGACAAAATCAATCTTCAGAGAAAAAATATAATATATTTTGGAAATTATATCCTGTAACACCTCAATATACACAATGAACCATCCTGAAATATATCTGTATCAAACTTTATGGGAAATTCCATTGGTCCAAAAAGGGGGGGGGGCTATTATCTATCCTCATATTTAGGGTAGATATGACATGCAAATCAACAAAATATATAAGAATGCTATGAATGTCACCAATTTTGGCCCTTAATTTCATAATATATATCCAGCTATTTCTAATTCTGAGAAAAATGGAAATAAAAAGCCAAACATGTACAGGTCTTTCTTTTATTCTTTAGAATTGAGAGGATATAACATGATTGATGAATTAGCATTTTTCATATACAGTTACTGATTATTTGTGAGTACATGTATGTATGACCAAGAAATGCCACAATCACAGGCCAACCCATGGCACCATGAGGAAGAGACACAGAACACTAACAATTGCATTACAGCAACACAATTAAAGTAAAGCAACCAGCTCACTTTTCCTCGGTAAAATGATTGCAAAACTAGAAATTGCACAAAATGTTTCCGTCCCCAAATGTATGGGCTGCCAGAGCTGTAAATAAGAAATATCTTTGATGGCATCTCCTTCTGAACCACTAGTCCATATTCAAAATAAGGCACCATGCATTCCATGGAGTGGAATCTTGGATCCGAGTTTTGGAGCAGAGTATTGGAGTGGAGTGAATCAGATTTTGGAGAGGCAAAAGTGGAATGGAGTGCAGTTGTGATGTGTGTGCGTGTGTGTGATCCATCACTATTACAAGATTACATAAAACTTGGCCACATACACACACACACACATCACAACTGCACTCTACTCTACTTTCGCCACACCAAAGTCTGATTCGACTCCAAGACTCCACTCCATAGAATACACAATTTTATGAGCAAAGAGCAAGTACTTTTGCCACTCATATGAAGACTCCTTACGATAAGTTTGCCAAAATTTAAACAAATTGTTCTGGTCACATGACCAAGATGGCCAACATACCCATATATTGTAAAATTACCCTAAAAACCCTTTAAAAATCTTCTTCTCCAGAACCAGAAGGCTGATGACCTTGGGACTTGATATGTAACATTTGGGATGGGGGGACTTACCAAGTTAGTTCCATTGATGATCCTTAAAGGGACAAATATTTTAGCAATAATACTGGTACCACTCATTATGACTCTCTCCAGGGGTCATACTGGGCAGATCAAAAGGACAGCCATAATGAGGTGATTATGACTTCCTTACTGGGGCAATAAAGTGGTCCCATAAAGGGATTAGGTATTTTATGATAAAATATTGATCTTTATCTGAGTGAATGAAATTGTGTTTCATACAGGTAAGTCCCCTCTTGAGGCCCCATTAATTTTGTGAGATACTGAAACTGTCCCTTATCATTTAATCCTTTAATGATCTCTATTGGACAGTAATCTTTGTCTTTAAGGTTGACCGTGATCTACTTAACTTCAAGGTCAAAGCTTCCCAATGCATTTAAATTGGAAAAACTTTAAAAAGTTGTTTTTTTGATACTGTTGAAGCCAAAGTCATTATTCTCACTTGATATGTTAAACCTAATGAGACAATAGCTATAAATATGTTCCAAAGGTCAAGGTTGACCTTTGACCTTTCATTCAATGTCGCTTATATTGGAGTCCCATCAATATATTAAAACATAGTTTTCTCAGAAACCACAAGGCCAATTGAACTAAAATTTCGTAGGGAGACTCTTTAAATTGTGGGAAGTAAATTTATACTGAATGTTAATGGTCAATGACCAAGATGGCGCCATGCCCATATAAGGTAAAAAGCCTTTAAATATCTTCTCTGGAACCAAAGGGCCAAAATGGCCTTGGGACTTGGTATGTAGCATTGGGGATGTGGGTCCTACCAGATTTGCACAAATGATGAATCTGGGTTGACAATGACCTTTTTTTATGGCAAGTAAGAAAGAGGGCAAAGATCAGGAATCAATACAATCGAGCACCACACTTGACCCAGGATACCAATGGGAAAGCAACAACGTCACAATTCAACATCACAAACAAGAGCCAAGAGGTCAGCCCTTTCCCAGCAGGTGACCACAAGGCATCAACAAACAGACTTGTATGAAAGCATAATAAAACAAGACAGAAATAACATAAATGATGTGCAAAAGAAGCACCACCTTGGAACAGTCAGTAAAAATATTTTGCTGGAGGGCTTAAACCGGTTTAACGGTGCACCAACCTCACCCTTAGTTCAGATGTGGATCAAGACACATAGATGTTTGGTTTGCATGATAGACCCCTTATCAATGCATCATCTCCTAGAACATATAAATCAAGAAATAAAAAGGAGATAAAGCAAAGATAAGGACTCAATAGTAAATGAAACTGAATACCGGAGCAAAAGAAATCCATCAGGTAAACCCCGGTGGGCCTGACAACAGCCAAAGCATCAGGCCCCCACCATCTCATCAATAGATAAGTCTTTAAGTCGGAACAGTCATTGAGTCTGAAGTCCGACCCATTGGCGTGCAGTTAAAGAGGAAAGCAAAGTTGCCAACTGTGATTGGGTTGACCACCAAGCATGCAGTCTGCTGCAATACATTAATGTTATATAATGGGAAATTATTCTAATGAACTACGCTGAAAAATTATTAGAGCCAAATTAAGGCCAAATTTGATTCCTTAAATGCATTCATATTGGAAAAATCTTGATATGTTCATTTTTCTATAACATACTGTTTAAGCGGAAATCATAATACTTGCGAGAAATGTTAAACCTAATGAAACACTTGTTATTATATAAGCACCAAAAGTCAAGCTGACCTTTGACCTTTCACCCAAGGCCACTCATTTTGGACTAAACATCTTTTTCTCAGAAATCATTGAGCTGTTTGAACTTGAATTTCATATGGAATACTATAAAACAATATAAATATAATATTTGTTTTAGGTCACTTGACCAAAATGGCCACCATGCCCATACATGGTTAAACAAAATATGTTTGAATAATATTGCCTAAGTTGACCTTCACCTATTTGAACATTAAGGATGTCAGGTGAGCGGTTCATGTCCTCTTAGTTTCAACTTGTGAACTTTGACATTGTTCAGCATCACAATTTTCTATAGAAACACAGTGAGTGCCCTCCTTGTTTGTTTTTTGGTTTGATTCTTTACTTTCCAGTCAACAATTTTCCAGTTATGTCGGGACGGGATGAACCAGTACACAAGCTGAAGATAAGATAAGAATATTTATTCAAAGACGGCATGACAGTAGAAGCTTTTATAAGGGGGTACCAACTATTCCAAATCCCTTGAAGTAAACAGGCAAGTATCCCTTATAAACTGGCAAATATCCCCATAATTAATTTTCATAAGTATTCAATATCTCTGAAAGTAGTCAAAATGGATAGTATCCTATATCCCTGGAAGTAAAATGGCAAATATCCTGTATCCCTAAAACCCCATATACAACCCTCACAGTACATAACTGTTACAGTAAACATAAGCTTTAATGAGCTTTTGACTGTCTATGGAAACATACCTAATTATAAAATAGAGACAAATTCAGCCAATGTCACTCATATTGACATGATAGAGACATAAATATATATTATAGGATAAGCCTTCCTTATAATAAGTTACCATGTTGGGCTGCTGATGCTGCGAAAGGTGTGAAATTTTTATATTTTACACTGTGTGTATATAAATGAGCCGTGACAATGAATTTACATGACCAAACCAACAAAAATGAGTGTGCGCCCAGTGAAGACTAGGATCAGCATGGGCATCTGCCCATCTGATCACAGTGGGTAACTGAAACCATGCAGACCTATTGTAAAATGGGAAATTATACTCAGGTATCCTTGGTACCAGGCCACATGGACAAACAAGGGAATGAGCAAGCTAATAAACAGGATAAAAAGGCTGCAAATGACATGGTTGGAGCTGACAGCAAAGATTGAGCATATAACAATGGACCAATTGCTGAGAGCAAGAATGATTTAAAGGATAAATGCCATGGAAAAGGAAACGTGCCTTGTCTGAGAAGGCTCAGATCATATTCAATAATGCATTTGCAGGGATTATCATGGAGAAGACTTCTGACATAATTTTCCCATGTTCAACCAACTGTTGTCTGCACACACATTACTCAACAAAAGAAAAAAAAAACAAGTGAGTATGCCCAGGAAATGCCACTGTCACAGACTACAGACCAACCCACAGCACCACCAGGACCCAGGCGTGATAGATAGACACAGAACACAGGCATCCAGAAGCCATCAAGAATACAAAGTAAAGCAATATGCTATAGCTCTCTTTTCCGTGGCAAGATGATTGCAAAACTAGAAAGTTCTACTGGTATATCACAAAGTTACAATGGACAAAACCCCAGACACAACACACACAATGGGAAGCAACAACGAACCAATATACATCATGCAGAATCACTGATTTACTTTTGTTTAAATTATTTAAAGTATCTGTTAAGTATATTGCTATGTAACCCTTGCCAGGTGTATATGTCGCAATTCTGCCCCCCCCCCCCTTGATCCACCCCCTCCCCCACCTTATCCTCTCATTGCTACTCAAAGTCTGTAATAACCAGTAGCAGGCCTTGGGCATACAATATAATTCTCTCAGTGAGAAAAATTATTTGCCCCTTGCCAGGTCACAAGATGTGTTTTTATTTTTTTTGATTCTGAAATAGAATTGCATAGTCTAACCAGTGTCTGAGCACATGATTTTTGTTTCCTGTTTTAGCAATACCACCATTGGCTCGAAGCCAATATACTTTCGAGCCATCAGTGTATTCCATTCTAGACTATTTTATTATTTAGGGGTTGCCGCCCTGTTGGAATCTGAAATGATAGCAGCAAAGCCTACTAGCAATTCAACAATTCAATAGCTCTATACAAAAATGAAGCAGGGTGTGTGGAGCACAGCCCCCGTATCATTAAACAACCAGAACATTAAGTTTTCGTCTTATGCCATAAACTGCACCTGTTATACCCAAGGTTAGCCCCACCATCTACCTCTAGTTTTCACCAGTCTTTTTAAATCTTCTCATTAGACGGCTGCATGACACGTTCTAAGTTAATTTGTTGTTGTTGTTGTATATCTGTGAAAGGCACTATATATGCTGCCAATCGCCTCCATGTGCTGTCTTCTCTTCTGTGAAATACTCAAAGTACTTATACTCTATTTTGCTCTGGGTGCGCATACATGGCTTGAAATTTTACTGAAAACGTTTGGTGCACTGAATAAATTTAAGAAGTGCACCTACCAGTTCAAAACTCCCTTCCCTACTGATTTCTTCTATGTTGCCTGATAAAACCCTTAAATCTATTATGCTGCAATTTATGCCTTCCCTTGATAGAACATCTTCCACTGATTCTTCCAGCTCTTTTCTCTCTTCCTCATATTTATCACAGTCAAAAAAGGTAATGCTCAACAGATTCTGGAACTTTACACTTATCACACATCTCTGACTTATTTGGGTTTAATTTGGCTTGATGACCATTAAGCTTGGAATGAACGCATAAAATCTGATTAAGCGCTGAAAAACTTGCCCTATTCTTCTCACCATGACAAACTCTTTTACCCACTTCATCAATGTTTCTTGTAATCTATCTACCTTCTGTGAATTTTCAAACTTTAATTTCCATTTCTCTCCTATCTGCCGCTTGATCTCTGCTACAGCCTCCCTCTTATCCATAGTCATAACTACTGGGTCCTTTGCTGAAACCATCTCCTCTGCCCCTGCTTTAGCTTGCTGATCTGCTAACTCATTCACCAATATGTCTTTATGTTAATCAAGATTCACTCAGACACCCCAACTGGGGAGTGTTAGTATAAAATTATTTGGTATTGTTGTTGTTGTTGTTGTTGTGAGGGCTCCAGCCTGGTTAGGCTCAACAGCTTAGTTAAAGCTGAGTTTATAATGGGACTTTTTTTTAAAAACCACGTTAAAATAAGCGTAATAATAAAGTTCTTGTAGTAGCCATAAAAGTTAATATATAAAAATTCACAGAAGTTCACAGTTTAAAATTCCTATACTGGCGATAATATAATTCTTCACGGGAATAGAGATCACATCCATACACAATTTATCCATCAGTAAGTTTGTGTGTATATCCCTCGTGTCAACCATCAGAATTATTTCATGATCACACTTATAGGGTAAATTTAATACTGTTACATCTTACTGTCCAAATTTGGCAGTATTCATATGTAGTTATTACCATCATCAAGAGGTATCTTAATAGTACAAGCATTAAAACATTTTTTTTAATTAGCAGCTACATATATACACCATGCAGGGATGTTATTTACAATTCACAGGTACCACAACCATATAATTGTGCTAATTTGCATTGTATTTACATTGTCAATGCTCATCTACATACATCCTAGGTCGAGGATCCATGTCATGGTCTCTCGAAGTAGTTACGCAATGCTGTACCTTTCCGAGTGGCCATGACACACAACCCCAGGCCCCATCATCTCATATACTAATCTTCCCCTAAGCATATGTTGTGAGTACTCGAAAGAACCGTCTCTTTGTGACTGCTCTCTCGAGCACCCAGAACACATGCATACGCCGCTGTCATAAAAAAAAAAACAAAAAAAAAACCAGGACTATAACAATTTTTCTTTAAAAACCATACCCCCTCCCTTGATAATCCGTCACATTTCACCATGCAGATCCTATATCCCCTCTGGCCATGCCGCGCCACTGATGCTCAGGGTGGGCCATTTAAATGAGAGAAGATCTCCAGGTTACTGTTGAATTTGCAGGGATGCACGCCTTGGGCGCTACGCTTTTGGTGTAGCCTTAAGCATACATTTCGTGACCAGCTCTCAAGCAGCAGCAGCATGGCATTGTCTATCTCTACCAGACCACCCTTGGCCAGAACTGAACTATCCAGAATGACCTGTGTCAGGTACTGCGGGTTTTCAGTCACCATCTGTTCTGTTCTATAACTTCTGCCTGTTGAGGCACACCTCCGTCTGGAGTTTTCTTAAGTTTGTCGTAAAGCTGGTATAAGTCCGTACTTAGGATTCCACCTTGACGCACACCCTGGTCCACCTTAAAACATCAGAGTAGGCACCATTCCACTTGACCACAGGCTCTGCCTCCGCATGCAATGAATGAATCAGTGACCATGACACACACTTGACACCTGCATGAAACAATTTCCTCTGAAGACTGTCGTGCGAAACCACGTCAAAAGCTGATTCGGTGTCTAGAAATGCTATATAAATAGGCCTGCGCAGATCTTTATATTCCCTTATGGTCTCCTCAACAATCAAAGAGCAGTTCATGGGCAAAGAATGCTTTGTAAAGCTGCGCTGTAAGCTATTTTGCTGAGCCTCGATTGCTGGCTGGATACGGTCTTTGAGCAGCGTTTCAACGACCTTGGTTATGGTTGGTAGGATGGTAATCCCTCTGTAATTCTTTGCATCTGTGCTTAGACCTTTATTTTTGAACACTGGGGTCAGGGTACCAATCGACAGGGCCTCTGTGACCCGTCCGAAGCGGGAGATGCTGTTGATGATACCAGTTACCTTTTGGAGAAGGTAATTACCGCCATGTAGTAAGTGCTCAACTGTAACCCCATGAATATCTGCAGCTTTACCTCTGTCCATTGACTTCAGAGCCTTGTCTACCTGTTGCCCAGTAACATAATCTTCAGGGTTCTGTGCTGGTAAGGACTTGCATATATCCAATATATCCAACATCTCACTGGCCACCTGCTGTTTGTATCCCTCATCATAGTCCTGATGGTCTGTAGGGGTAGCCAACGATCCGAAATGCTCTTTCCAGGCCAGGAGAATCTCATCCTCAGACTTGTAAACTGTGCCATTGACGGATAATTCATTAACACAATATTTCAGCTTTCCTCTCTGTTTATTAACTAGTCTAAAGAAAGTTTTCATGTCGGTTGATTTGGCATCCAATATCTGCTGTCTAGTATGCTCCCTTGCTCTGGCCGATTCAATCCTACATAGTCTTCTAAGATAGGATGAAGTCAACTTCTTGTTTAGCACCAGTATATTGCCAGCTTCGTTGGGTCTACTTGCAAGCTTCCATTCCTTGAATGCTCTCTTCTTGTTCTGGATGGCCTGTTTGATCTCTGGAGTCCATGTTTTTAACTTGGCTCTTCTAGGTTTCGCCACTCGGGTGGGTCCAGACTGTTCTGAAGCTTTCACAAGAACCTGGTTGAGCTTTCGTATCTCTGCATCCAACGCTCCCAATGTTGTGGGGTTCTGATCCACTTTGGCAATGCTTGCTGTCACAATATCCCTATACTGGTCCTTATCAATCTTCTCCCACTTAACCTTAGATGGCGGAAACGTTGTCTCACTAGTAGACCTGACGGCACTTAGCTGTATATCAAAGCTACACAATATGGGGTAATGGTCGGATACGTTTGGTGCAAAATCATCCATCACTCTAGTTCCACCTACTCGATCCTGGATGCTTAGGCTATAAAATATGTAATCAATAGTGCTTATTTCTACTCCGTTAGGTCCAATGTAAGTTTTCGCCGTTTGCTGCCATGACAACTGATTTTCCTCAAGGAATTTCCTGATACTTGTCAGTCTCTTTGTAGCTTTCTGTGAAGTTAAACATTCGTTAAAGTCCCCTCCCAGAAGAATAAAATGTGAGCTCTTAAATTTCTGTATAATTTCTTGTAGTTGTGCGAGACTATCCTGGAACTCGTCCACATTATCATGCAAGCCTTTACATGGCATATACGCCGATATCACTACTGCAGGTTGTTGGGTCAGCAGCTCAATGCACTGGATTCTATTGCCTCCGTCTGGTAATACTCTGACTAGGTGGTCAATTGTTCGCTTCCACAATATTGCCACTCCCCCGTAGCCCCTTGGCATTTGAACAGGCAGTATTGGGTCCCTGGTATCTACCGCTTTTCCAGTTCCTGTCATAGAATCGCAGATTGCACTCAAATTTCCTAATTGACAATCGAAATACCAATGTTCCTGTATCAGGATAATGTCGGCGGGTCCAGACAGCTCTTCGATGGCGTATTTTGATGTTTCAGCGTTCTTACAATTATATGTCACAATATTAAGTTTATTTACAGGTGATGTACATATGGGTGATGCTTCATCTGTGTTGCCTGCTATAGTCTCCCCCTGTTTGGCCGGGCTCTGTACAAAAAAGACTGATTGGATCCTGCGGCTCCCTCATTCCCTCTCTGCCTGGTGCCGTAGAATATAGGAGGTCCCTCCACTGTGAAGGGGCTACCTGTCTGACTCTGAGGTGCGTCAACTGTATTGATGATGCTATCCCCTGCTGACGGCTGTGCTGGGATGCAAGGTTTGGGTGGGTCCTGGAGCTGTTTTTCTTGATTAGAGCTCTCTTCTCTATCCAAGTCCTTCACTGGCACTCTTCCGTTCCCAAAGGAGGGCTCCACTGATTCCTCCCGAGTTCCATGAATAACTGCAGCCTGCTCTGTGGTGATGTGTTTGGGGTGGGCTGTAAGTTGTTGGACCTCTAGCTCGAACCTGGCTTCCATCTCACTTGGTGTTGCCACCTCTGTCTTTCTGGCAAATTCCTGGTTACCAACACAAGTAGGTGGTCTTGGTTGACCCTGTTTGTGGCTGGACTCTCCCCTATCGCTGGACTTCGGCTCAGGCATCTTGGTTGGGACTCGGTGAATGTCTGGTCTCCTCCAGTTTCCTGATCGCTCTCTCCTATCAGTGTAGCGGAAGGGTGCTCTCTCATGGTACGCTCTCCTTGGGACATGATTACCATCTCTCCTCTCATGGCTGACTCTCTGGGTTTCCTGCATGTCACCATCTCTGGTGCGGCTCCTCCCATATTCAGTTTGCCTGCGGGACATAGGATGCTTCACCTCATGAACGGGTTGCTGTCGATCACATCTATTGTTCATTTGCTCAGGGTTTGCATGGCGGTTAAAATTAAAATCACAATTACTTTCAGATTGATGCTGTTTAAAACTTGGGTTAAAATTGTTCATATGTTGGGAGTTTACATAAGGGTTAAAATCAGTCTTTTGCAATGGATTAAAACATTGAGTAAAACTTGTCTCCTGTTGGGAGTTAAAATCTGGATAAAAGTCATGGAATTCACTATTCATCTCATTTCTCAAATTTGATCCAAAGGAATTGCTATTGCTGACCTGTTGCTGCTGCTGATGTTGTATAAAATTATCAAAAGTTTCGAGTGAAGAAATCTGTTGTGAAACCTTCTTCAGAATAAAACTGGTTACTTGCTTGTGGATGCCTCTGATCAGCTCATTGTTAGATTTATGCACTGGGTCCTCGTTTGGCCTAATCACACCTCCATAAGAGTAATTGCCTTCAGGCTGATGTACGTTACTACTACCCTGACTAGAGCCCCAATGATTTGTACTTGTTTGCCCAGGAACACAGGTTGATATAGGAGTTGCTTTCTCCAGCATACAGATTTTTCGCTGTAAGGTTCTGATTGCAGCCTCTAGTTCTACATTTCTTGCCTCCGTCCGCTGTAGGTAATCTTCAAGTTTCCGTGAGTCATTGTTCTTGGATCCAGCCTTTGCATCTTGCATTTTGAGGTCCTCTTCCCATTTCTTAAGCTTGATCTCGAGCTGCCGCAGTTCACGCTGTTTAACGTTCAGTGCGTCTGGGTTCTTCTTGTCTTTCACTCTGGTGCCGCTGCGCTGGATATGAACACTCATCTCATTATCAGCAGTCACAGTTTCCACAGCTGTCTTAGGTGCACTTTGTACTGCTATCAGCGTCTGACATGGTTGGATTTTACCTTCTCTTGTCTCCTCTCGCTTAGGGATCTCCTGTGATAGATCTGTAGATCTGCAGTAATCCTTATATTAGACTCAGAGTTTTTGGTGCGCAGTATTGAGCCCAATTTATCCATAAAGCCCTGTCTGCTCTCTGCAAGCTTTGGGCATACTGCTGGGGAGCTGGTATTGCTGGGGAGTTGAAAAGGAATATTGAGTTTTACCCATTAGCTCTCTTTCCGTTGAAAACACGAAAAGCGAAAAAATGGCCGCTTCTTTGGAAGAAATTTTGAGTAAACTTTTAGTGCCCGATAATTCTGTTATTCAGCAGGTAATCACCATTTTAAATGATTTTGAGTAAGGCGATGTGATCCACCTTGTAAATGAATAAGGTGTTTTTCTAAAGAATGCATTAAATATTGTCTGGTTTCGCTTTCTTTGTCGCCACGTGAAATCGGCCGTCAAAAAACGCGGGAAAACAAACTAGAAATAAAATGATAAATGTTGTCTTTTTATGCTGCAGCTGGATACTCGTAAAACATATGGCCGATTGGGGTAGTCTCTGGTTTACCGGGCGCACTTTATTCTATTTGTTGTTTTGGGTTTCTACCATATTGGAATCCGAAAAGATCGTAACAATGTGGCCTACAAATGATTAAATAGCCCTTACACGTAAAAGAAGCAGGGGTGTGGGGGCGCAGCCCCCATTATTTAACAAGCAAAACGTTAAGTTTTAGTCTTACGTCATAAACTGCGCCCGGTAAACCAGAGGTGCGCCGCCGATTGATTTATTTCGGTTCGAGGTGTTTCAGGCCCAGGGAGATCATAGAAATGAAAATCACTACCTTAGCCTCCTATCGTTCGGCAATGGGCAATTTTAATTGGAGACCTGTTTACATAACGACATCGTTTCTAGGGAGATCAGAGCTGTCAAATCCTCAATCCATGGCCTCTTCCGCACGGGTGCTCTCGAATGTACTGTTGGTCTCGTATGAAGTTGTATTTCCGCAAATGTGACTGAACTCAAAAAATTGGAGGGGGTCAATCTGGAATTTCCTCGTCAAACATTGTGTTTCGCCCCAAACCATTCCATGTGAAATTGTAGACGGCTTGGTTACTGTCATGCCGTCTTTAAATAAATTTTCTCATCTTATATCTTATCTTTGGATTGCGCTTCAGATTTGTTGGGTGTCACAGGGCACTAATCTCGGTCCTTCCATCCAGGTTTCTGATCGGCTTCGCTGAGGAAATTTACGCGGCGCTAACACTTGTCTTCCAGGTCTTGCTGCATACTCGGACCCAGTATAAACGGACTGGTCACTGACAGGAATACAAAGTTATGTTGTCGAGGCTCTATTTTAGCGCTATTTCAAAGTACTGCAGCCAATAAAATTGATTCCAAACATACACAAGATTATAAGAGATTACTCCCGGTATGTGAAGCTGAAATATTACAAGTTACAGTAAAAAGAATTGAAGTTTTCTCATCTTTTTATGTTGATTTCTGACAAATTTCGACTAAAAGTGCTGAAAATAGCTATAAAGAGTACCTAGGTTTCTTGCTGATGTTCATAAAGACGGATATACTTTCAATAAATATAACTATACAGTCTTATTATAAGTTATAGATAGTATATTGAACCATTGCTTTTTGAAGAAAATTCAGAGATATGCAGAGAAATAACAGAGATATGATTATTTGATCTTCAACATATGTCAGTTTTGAAAGCTCATCCACCGTTGAGCCACGACAACGTATTTCCAAAATATACATTTACCTGTATGTAAGTGACCAGTCTGTGTTTATTGGGTCCGAGCTGCATACTGTCATGCCTTCTTAAAATAAAATTTCGTATCTTATCGTATGCAGCAATCGCAAGACTTTCTTTCTATCGTGACAGTGCCATTCCTAACAGCCTCCCTGTTGGGTTAGCTCTTTAGCGACATGGTTAGAGTGGTCGACTGTCACGCAGGAGTTCTGTGTTTGAATCCTGGGGGACCCAAGAGATTTTCCCCTTGGAATTACTTCACTGGTGGCATCAGTAATTCGGTAACACATGAGTCGGCCTCTGGGAGCGGTAGGGGGCTATACTCCCGTTGTATGTCCGTAGGAATGGTTGATGCCTGGCTCTCAAGAAATAAAAGGGGGAGAGTGTAGTGTCAGTGCCATTCCTAACAGCCTCGCTGTTGGGTAAACTCGAGCGACATGGTTAGAGTGGTCGACTGTCTCGCAGGAGTTCTGGGTTGGAATCCTGGGGGACCCGAAATATTTTCCCCTCGGAATTAATTCATTTCTCAAGCATCTCCAATCTTCCAGAAAGGTGATTGTAGCAGTCCAGCCAATTACAGGCCCCTCTCTCTGACTTCTGTGTGCAGCATATCCTGTATAGCCAAGTTAAGAAACGCCTAGAGGCTCATGGCATCTTATCCGTCCAATAGCACAGATTTGGAACATGTGATCCTGTGGGAGCCAGCTTATTCTGACACTCAATATGACCTTGCAGCTTGAATGGATACAGGCCAACAGATTGACACCATTCTCTTAGAGACTTCAGCAAGAGACCTCAGCAAGGCTTTCGACAAAGTTCCCCACAAACGTCTTTATGCATTATGCAGTATTACGAGGCAACCTCTTACAGTGGATCCAGAGCTTCTTACAAAACAGAAGCCAACGAGTACTCGTTGAAAGACAGTCATCCACCTCTGCCCTCCAGGGTTTTACAGGACGCAATATCCTGCGTCTTATACGCATAAATCATTAGGTAGGACCCCTCAATTTACCTTACCTGCGTCCGCTGGGACGCAGACTTGTTTGTTCATTGAAATCCCAAATTCTAAAGTTATTTCGTAACGATTCGGTTTTCCCATATTTACAGCCTATCTATAAATAAATAGGACAGGTGCTGTCGTTTAACCATAATATCGGAAGGTGTGTCAAAACAGTCCAATCAAATTTGCGTTGCTATGGCACTTTGAAGTCTCATCATGTCTCACACTCACTCTGATTTATCGATCAACATAGAGGCTTGTCAACCTATTGGGTTTTCTTATGGTCAAGCGTGTAAATGACTAGAAAAAAACGGCTGCTTAAATGTCGAAACAGAGCGATCTGAGAAACTTTTTTGGCAAAAGAAATGCAGAAACGGACCAAGAACCATCCTCTAGCAGCTGTTCACAGTCAGATCAGTCCAAATCTTCTAAAAAAACCAGCCCCCAAAAAAGATCGAAAATTCCTATCTAGCTGGTTAGGTCGCTACAAATGGTTGAGATGCGAAAATGACCTGATGTTTTGCGACATTGACAGCTAAGGCCTGTTCCAATCCCTAAATGGAAGGATGTACTACCTCCCAAAATTCTAGGCTTATATAAAAAGATGGGACCCCATTTTCAATGATGGGACCCCCATCATAATCAAAGTTGAGTCCCAGGGACCCCCAAACATTCAACTTGGTGTAAAACCCTGGCCCTCTGTCATGTCTGGCATCCCACAAGGAACCAATTCTAGGCCCCTTGCTATTTCTCCTATACATAAATGACTTGCCACAGAAAGTGTTCTACAGCAAGCCTGTTTGCTGATGACATGTACCTTAAGATATCAAGTACTGCCAGGGTTCCCACTCAAAATTTAATTATTTTTTAAATACCCCCTAATTTTGAAATTTGATAGTATGAAGTGAAATTTGAGGATATGACTTTTTGGAGAATGTGTTGGACATAAGCAATTGCCCACTTGCAAATCACGGGTTGAATTTACTAGGGGCAAGCTAAAAGTCTCAGAAGGTTTCCCCCTGGACAATCTGAAATTCCAGGAAATAATTTTCGCCCAAACAACGGAAAACATAAACGTCAGACTTAGAACAGAAGCAGGTTGGATCACATGTCTACAAATCAAACACCCAGCAGGACTGAACTAAATTCAATAATGGATAACAGGACCGATGACAGAATAACCTGCATGAAAACTTTTACTACAGTTGGAAACTTAAAACGACATGAACCACGCCACAGAACTAACAAGGAACCAATGCTGGTACTGCGATAAACTCTATGCATGGAGAGAGAACGCCTCACAACATATCAGAAAATTCACCCAGACCAGGACATCAACAGAGCTAAGAAACCCATCAAAACCCCCAAGACTACAGGCACTAAACCTGGACCATTGATTCCACTGCAGAAGCACTCACTTACAGACTTCACTTCAAATCCAGGAGACCAGCAACACTAGCACCAGAAGACAAAAGATTTCAACCATTCCAGTACAAGTATTAACGATAGTAACATCTACAAGTACACCTACACACACTACACTATGGGAAGACCTACATTTATCCAGCTCAGACAGCTCTACATCGGACAGCGCTAACTCCTCAAGCTCCACAGACCTCAATGACGAAAGGGACACAGACCAGCTTTTGAACTATAATGACATTCGGGTTTATGGGATTTTTAAGTAATGAAAAACTCACCACTCAATATGGATGATAACTTTGACTTTATTTCCAATATCGCCGATCTAGACTAAACCATTCCGTTTCAGATGTAACAATGACAGTCATGTGACCAAATTTATCCGTTTTTTATACCTTAGGAACTAATTTCTCCATAATTTCATCTTGAAAAAGGCCATTGTTTGGCCCCAACCGATTGTTTAATCATAAACTTAAACTCAAAAGAAACGCAACCGTTTTTAATACATAGGTCACATGAGGCTAATTTCTTAATGGTATCCCTTGTTCTTGCGCATTGAGTAATGATTTGCCGAAAAATGGTTTTGCTCACGATTTCCATTATGACGTTATACTGACGTCAGTAAATTTCAACAACTGGAGTCTAAAAAAGTGATATCTCATTCAATTTAAAAACAAACAGCTTGATCTGATAGCCAGATGTCTTAACTAAAGGAAAACACTAAAACGGTTTGCAAGTTATTGATAATCAACGCTACCAGTCGCTGCATCAGTGCGTTTCTTTATTGACGTCAGCCTCCTTTTTTTTAAACAGTCATTACAGACGCATTTTATTCGATCATATCGCGATAGTTCTATGCAATGTAGTGAGGGCTATATGGTGGCATTAAAAGTTTTCGATTATTGATATTCGTTTGGATAAAAATGGCCAATTACGCTAAAAAATAAAGACGTCATTTTGACAAAATGAACGTTGACAGAAACATAAAAGTACCTGATTTGATTTTGTCTACCGTTTTGCTTTCAAAAACCGATATTGGTTTAAAACTTTTTTTCGTGAAATAGGCACAATTTTTGAACTTTGTGACTTTAAAAATGGGGGTTGCCTTACATTTCTCGTTGCAGCTCGCCAACCACAAGTCACAGCGGTCTGATTTTGGTGCTGTATGCAAGGCAAATAACGGTACTTAGCCATTTCATTATCGCTTGCTGATTTTTTTCATGAAAAAGATGAAACTACTGTTCTAAAAAGAGTTGCGTTTCTTTTGCGTTTAAGTATATAATAAATTCTTTAACGGTCATTGATAGTTGTGTATTCTGTCATCCCTTATCCTCTGAGAAAATAATTTTGTTCATGTCTTACTTACAGTCTTGCATGTTCACTACAAATTAATAATAAGATATTGCCATGCTGCCAGATTAAAACAACTAAACAGTCTAAAACTATGAACCTTTAGAAGTTCAGGCCTAAACCTTATCAGACTTCTCTGGCAAACTGTGCAGACCCAGATCAGGCTTCCTAGGGGAGCAGTCTAATTTGGGCTTTCATTGTTTGCCATTGTGGCTGCATATTTTGAGCCATATCTGTACATGTTAAAGCTACACTGTTTGATTAAAGCAATTTTTTCTGATAGCTCAGTTGGGCAAGGGTCAGACTCTTGATCACAAGGTCGCAGGTTCGATCCTCACCTGGGCACAGTGTTGTGTCCTTGAGCACGGTGTTGTGTCCTTGAGCAAGGCACTAACCTGGCTCTTCATTCCAGTTGCTTGGTACTGATTAAACCCAGGGAGCGGGAGCCGTCCTAAAAGTGCTGAAAAATTGATGACAGGGAGGTGAAGCCTCAAACAAACAAACACATTTTTCAAGTATCTGCATTTTGGGGAATTTTTTAAATGAATCGTGCAGGGCAAGTTAAAATTGTGGGGGACAAGTTGCATTTGTCTTAAGGTTGCCCGCCGGACAAGTTGAGTTCTCTGGCTTATTTCTAACACTGGGAGATGAAATAAAACTAAAGACATGCCTGAAAAAATTATTGACACAGAAAACATAAGTTTTTAACTAGCTAGATATACTGTGTCTTGTAGGTAGGGTACTAAACCAGCTGCTGAGTGCTGTTAATTTATTCTGCACAATCAAATTCTGGGTCTAAGAATTGTACTAGAGCCACGAAAACTCATGACAGGCAATGTCTGGCAGTGGTAGAGCTACCGATTTTTGTTTAATTGGATGCTTTTTGCTCCGTTACTAAGAACTTGGATTACGGGACTGCTGTTTTTTAAGCTTGGTGATCCAGGCAAAGAAGTTAATTTTCTACTCTTGGACCTTCTGCGAATTGGACGATTTAACCACAAACTTACACTGGAAGACATATGTAATGAGGTGCTAGGTGATTCAGAGTTGGACCCTTCTGTAAACAAAGCACTAGATCGATGGGTCTTTAATTTGAGAGTAAAAAAAAATATTTTTCCGACCTACCGACCCATACCTAAGGAAGAGGGTCGGGTAAGGGGAAACAAGAATATATTTAAGGTTGGCCTTACTTAACAGAGGGAAGAAGAATGAAAAATAATTTTCTAATTTCTATATATTTTGTGGGGAAAACGTATCTGAATACAAGTTTTTGTCCTGAAAAGTGCATGATTTTTACAATCTCTAAGTGAATCACTCTAATTCTATGTGAATGGGAACCCTGACAGCTGACAACAGCACTGCATAGGGACCTGGGTAGACTTCAGCAATGGCAAGAAGATTGGCAGATGTCATTTAACCCCAGTAGCAATATAAGATCCACAGCCATGACCTATCAATTACTAAGACAGGGAAATACCTTGGAGTCATCATATTAGAGGACCTCTCATGGAAGTCACATGTGCTACTATGAAGAAGGCAAATTACAGCATGGCCTTTGTCTGCAGGAACCTTGCCAGTTGTTAAAGCCAAGTGCTACACAGCCCTGCCCTGGTCAGACCCATCCTTGAGTATGCCGCATCAGCATGGAATCTATACACCACAACATGTATCCAGCAGTCGGAAGCGATACAATGCAGAGCAGCCAGATACATCAAATGTGACTAAAGAATAATAAGCAGCACCTCCCTAGACAGGGCTCCTCCTAGAATGAAAAGTCACTGCTTTGTGTATGTTTAGTCTGTTCTGTTTTGTTGTTTGTTTGGCTACGGTATCTACTTAAAATACACCAGCTTGTCTTATTTTTTTTCTTAATGTACAGCGGTGACCTATACGTCACTGCGTACGGGCGCTTTCGTTATATTATATGAGCAGATGTCTCTGACAACATTTTTTGTCTGCAGCGTTTCCTATCATTTTTAAATTAAGGTCTTATCTAGCTCTCTTGGATTGTTCTTTATTTTTAGCATTATGCCTTTGTAAGTATGATCGTTCAAAAGTTTATATTTTAATCATTGATTGCATGGATTGTACTATGTTTTTGTTTAGTGTTGGGAACCAGGGTTACCCTTAAACTTGGGGAGCTGTTATAAGGTCTAGACAGGGCTTTAGATAAGCTTTATTTTTTTAAAGAGTACAGTACTGTCATCCATTTGAAAAAAAAGGAGTAACTAGAAATTTTAATGAGTACCGACTGTTTGCCTCAAACTAGTTAAAGTACATACACCAAGAAGCGACAAAGCTTTATCAACGCACTGTTTAATATAGCCTGTGCTTACTGCTTACTTTCCTAGGCTATTCATTAACAGGAAAGCAAACAGTAATAAATTTCTCCTAGGCATTGCGTTCATATAGAGTAGCTTAGCTGAAGGCTTAAGGTTATCTATTGTGACCGGTCTTTGTCTGTCCGTAGTCTGTAATCTTTTTCTTTAAATAACATCTCCTCCTGAACCACTGGTCCAAATTTCAAATAACTTCACATAGACGTTCCCCACGATGCCCTCTTCCAAAGTTGCAAAAATGGTTCTGCTCCACCGAACAGGGGGCGGGGGCTGCCAGAGCCATAGATTAGAAATCTTTTTAACGAAATAAATTCACACTATTGTTCCTCATAATACCCTCTACCAAAATTGCACAAATGGTTCCACTATGCTGAACAAAAGGGCTACAATATACAAATCTTACATATCCCCAAATAACATGTAGCACACAACAACTGCAACTCTGGTATACCAACTTATAATGTTATGACCCTTTAGGCATATTTTCTCCTTTCCACCAGGACTTCCATTTTACTCTCCTTCTTCATGCGAGACTCTAAAATTATTGACTCGAAAAAAAATCTTTATTGTTTATTTTCATTATTTTGTTTCAGTTCAACTTTTGCATGCTTGGTCATTTTATTTCATGTGTACATACCTACATATAATAATTATGTAAAACACAGGATTTTTCTCCCTTGGAAACCCACAACTTGAGGAAAAAATATTTTGTCAAATACACACCAAACTTTACAAAAGAGATCAATGGCAATTCCGCTTCACTGATTTGGCATACATGTGATGTATTAAATTTTTCAATATATGTTATTTGTTTATTCTGATACTGATTTTTGCTGATTTCCACCTAATTTTACAGGTCTGGAGTAATCCTGCCATCGGGATGGGATGTATTGCTTCACTGAAATTTGGTAGATCTGCAGTGCTTGTTGTATTACCTCATACGACAGGGTTCGCACAAGTACTTGAATTTTGAGGGCTTTCTTGAAAAGTCCTATAAAATTAGATATGCCTTGAAAAGTACTGGAAAATGGCTCAAATGTCTTGAAAAGTCCTTGAATTCTTCTTTTTTCTGTAGGACTTACCACTGTTGACAGAGATCTAAATCAGTATAAAATTGTTGTGCCTTTAATTTGTGCAGCAAATGCTGCACCAAATAAAGGCACAAAAATTTATACTAATTTTCTAGAGCTAATTTCTCCATTATCACAGTCTAGCATTTCTGAAGTAGAATTTAAACACTTAAATCAGGATTTTTCTAAACTTTTAGTCCTTGTAAACTGTCGGATAGTCTTGAGAAGTCCTTGAAAAGTCCTTGAATTTTGCTCATACTTGCCTGTATGAACCCTGACGAGTGTATGTTTTATCTAAAAATAGCCTATAGTTTTCTAAACTTGTTATATTTCAGGCCACAGAGCAATTGAAGGTTCTTTTTAAGGATCCCACAATAGTTACAGGCCTTTGTCAAGTCCTTGGAACATCACAGAATCCACAGGTAATCTGAAGTCTTAACCCTTAATGCGCCAACCGCAAAAAAAGTCGTCTGCTTTTCTAGTCTGCTGAAATGTTAAAGAAGCCTCTGTGGCAAACAGTATGGATCCAGATCAGACTGCTCCTATAGGAGCAGTCTGTTCTGGGTCCACGCTGTTTGCTTCTTTACTTAATTCGTCAGTAATTTTAGGCAAATGTATTTACCATCGAAAAATAAAGGCTTTACTTACTTACTTACTTACTTACTGCAATTATTTGCAGCAGAGGACTTCAGCAGACGACATTTTCAGATGCATTTTTTGTCCCCCGCCTTTTCGAAGAAAAGCGGAGGGACATAGTTTTCGGCATTCCGTCCTTCCGTCCTTCCGTCCGTCCTTCCGTCCGTCCTTCCGTCCTTCCGTCCTTCCGTCCTTCCGTCCTTCCGTCCCCCTAATATAGTAGGTACCTTGTGTGCGCAACTCCTCCTACAGTTTTATGCCGATTCTTTCGAAACTTTACAGATGTTTTAGTCATGGTCTGAAGATATGCATGTGGTTTGGATATTATCCTGAGATTATTTTTTGTCACTTTTTTCGCAATTTGAACTTAGTCATTTTTAGGCGTTTTTACTATCAAAGTGAAAAGATAGTGGGTACCTTGTGTGCGCAACTCCTCCTACAGTTTTATATCGATTCTTTTGAAACTTCACAGGTGTTTTGTACATGGTCTGAAGATATGCATGTGGTTTGGATATATTCCTCAGATTATTTTTTAACACTTTTTCCGCCAGTTGAACTTAGCCATTTTTCTGACATTTTTACTATCAAAGTGAATGGATAGTGGGTACCTTGTGTGCGCATCTCCTCCTACAGTTTTATATTGATTCTTTTGAAACTTCACAGGTGTTTTGGACATGGTCTGAAGATATGCATGTGGTTTGGATATAATCCTCAAATTATTTTTTATCACTTTTTCTGCTATTTTAACTTAGGCATTTTTCTGGCGTTTTTACTGTCAAAGTTAATGGATACTGGGTACCTTGTGTGCGCAACTCCTCCTACAGTTTTATGCCGATTCTTTTGAAACTTTACAGATGTTTTTGTCATGATCTGAAGATATGCGTGTGGTTTGGATATTATCCTGAGATTATTTTTTGTCACTTTTTTTGCAATTTGAACTTAGTCATTTTTAAGTGTACAATAATGGCGGGGGACATAAATTCTCTGAATTTGCTTGTTTCTTTGCGCTTTAAGGGTCAACTCTGCCTACTGTTGACTTTTGCAAACAGTTTTGACCCAGATCAGGCCAGACTTGGTTATTTTAGCTAGTAAGTCGTTCATATTCTGGTATCCCCGACAAAGTCGGAGGGATATAGTTTTGAATGTCATTTGTCCGTCCATAACCATATCTCAGTACCTATTGGTCAAATTTGATGCATTGTTGGTCTAAATGTTTAGCACCATGGACACTTGATATCCTATAAGTTTCATCAAAATCAACTCAACACATGAGTTATTGCCCTTGACTTAGTTTGAATAGGAAATATAGCGCAAAGGCTATATTGGATAATTGTGAAGAGGACTTCACATTTCCCCAAAGCTGTTATATCTGGCAACTTCTCACCATGGGCCATGACTACCAAGTGTCTGTAGATAAGCACTGCAAGGTCAGAAAATTTACCCCACCCCCTGACCCCTTAGGCGAGGTGGTCAAAAGTCAAATATAGCCAAAAAAAATTTAACTGAAATTTTGCATGCAGACAGAGGAACAAAATTACAAACTCATCATCATCATTTATTTTATCTTACAAATTTTTACTCTTTCCATCCATATCATGTTTAGTTTAATACCGTCTGACGCCAATGACCCACAAGGGTCGATGCGTCGTTAAGCACCAAACAAACAAACAAACAAACAATAGGAACAAAATTATGAAAATTATCAAATGGGATATTAGTTTGAAGGCCTGGTCCGATCCCCTGGTTGGACATCGGGATTGGGCTGAGGCCAAAAATCAACCTTTTCAGAATATTGTCATGTTGCATATCAAATAATAGGGATTGAATTGTACATCAACATACATGTCAAGACCTGGCCCCATAGCACAGATGGTAGTGAGTACGAATGCAGATATAGGGGTTGCAAGTTCTATCCTGGCCAGGTCCCATACTTTCATGGAGATTGGTCATGAAATAATTCCTACGGTGCCACTGATTCAAGAAGGGTTGTTGTCATTTACAATAGAAAGTATATGCACAAAGGACTGGTTATCCGCTTTGTCAAGCTTGCCCAGGAAAAAAGTGTGGCTAGGTGAACTGACCATCTTGACATGACCATAGCTGTTGACTGAGATGTAAAACCTCAAACCAAAAGAAATTTCAAAAACATACAAGCAAATATTTGCTCTTTCACACTCTCTCCACCCAGGGTGGAGTCAAATGTTTTTTTCTTCTGAAAGTGGTCATGTTACATATCAAATTCAAGGGAATGAAGTAAGGAACAAAATGCAAGCAAAGATTTTGACATTTAACAAACCCTGACCTCTGGGGTTGGGTAAGTCAAATATCAAATTTGTGCATTTAAGTACATTGTACATGACTGTATATTTTTATTGATATGTTGACTCTAAACAAAGGGTGTACTATTGTCGTACTTTTTTGACCCTGAAGTTCAAAGGTAGTGACCTATCCTAATTTTATATCAGACCTATTATCGATAGTTTTCGCCAAATATACGTGAATAAATTAGGTTTTCTGAAATTCAATGTTTCCTAACGCTAGTAATATGACTATATCATCTGCTGTGCTGTAGTGGGCTAAGCCCAGGACTTCTAATATAGAGGAGGCAAGTCCGATTCCCGCAAGGATTTTTATTTTTTTCACCTGTAAAATACTTTCTATGTACTGACACGAGGGAAAACTCTAGAAAAACGTGAGAATGCTTGATTTTTGTGCAATTGCGTATATGTACACATGTACATGTGTGATTATGTGTAGTCGCTGGTAAATCAAGCAAAGATTGGTTGTTTGTCATTCTTAGTTTACTAGCAACTACAGTGTTACCGTGTGTTTATTTACATTTATTTTACATAATTTGCACTCTCGCAAAAAAAAAATCATAAAAAAAAAAACATCATTTTCACACTTTCTTGTTTTGTAGTGCATTCAGACCTTTCTTACAGTAAAAAAAATTAAATAAAATGGAACGCGCCTTGTGAGATTCGAACTTACCTGTTATAATGCTACAAGTCCTGTGCCTAAACCACTACACTTCAGCGGACATTATTGTCCAACTTCTACTGCCATCAAACATTCCATTTTAAATAACCTAATTAGTTCGTATATTCGGCGAAGACTACCGATAACAGATCGGAGATAAAATTAGCATATGCCATGCCCTTTGAACTTCAGGGTCAAAAAAATATGACAATACATGTAATTGGCATACTTTAGTTGTGACTCAAGTGATTCCCCATGTGGACTTAGTGGAAACAGAAATGGGATTTCTATTTTGTGATTTACTCTTTTTCTCTAAAATAACCCTTCATCGGGCAGGGCTTCCATTAACTTTCAAATTCAGGAAGTCCAGACTTCCTACCTTTGAAATTTGGAAGTCCCATTGATTTTTTTTGGAAGTCCCATTTTTTTCTGTGATATGGTCGCGGTATGGTGGATTGTTAAACTTGCTTTGAAAAATAAATATATATATTTCAGAGATAATTCTTCTTTGTTCCTTACAATGCATTTTTACTTTTAATTGCTTATAATGCTACAGTCTACAGAGGGGATGTATGGTGTCTCCTGAATAGTCATGTAATTAGCCTAGATGGGGAAGAGAGAGCTGGTAACTTTGCTTTTCTTGTCTTCCTGATTTCTCCTGAGTATTGTGTTGCTCTTCCTCACGATGCCACGGATTTGTCTGAAGTTTGTGATTGTGGTGTTTCCTAACCATACTCACTATTTTTGATGCCCATGTTGTCTGGTCTTGGACAGCAGTATGGTCAGCTGATATTAGATTTAGATAGATAGATAGATAGATAGAACGATAGATAGATAGATAGATAGATAGATAGATAGATAGATAGATAGATGGATGGATGGATGGATGGATGGATGGATGGATGGATGGATGGATGGATGGATGGATGGATGGATGGATGGATGGATGGATGGATGGATGGAGATAGATAGATAGATAGATAGATAGATAGATAGATAGATAGATAGATAGATAGATAGATAGATAGATAGATAGATAGATAGGAATTTGTTTGGGAGTGTTGTATAGCAATTATCATTTTAAAAGCTTGTACTTGATTGTGTAATAATTATTTTTTAAAAGCTTGTACTTGTACAGCTAAAAAATTGCAACAACAAAAAACAACAACATGACATTCATTTTTAATATATTGTATGTCCGTTGGTGTAGTGCCTGTGTAGAAGGAGCGTTCAAGTACTAAATTCTCGGATGCGCAGGCTCAGCAAAACAATTAATTACGACGCAGACGTGTAGAGTTTATAAATTTTATTCCACAAGCGTGCAAAGTGTCACATCGGCACTTTCTGCATTTCAAAGAATTCTCAACAGTCAAGCAAAACGGATACTGATTGGCCGTTTCGCTTTATTGCTCTCAGTTACTGCTCAGGGATTGGATGTCCGTCTCGCGGGCCGTTGTCAAGATGTGTCGATGTTTTCACACCTGTTGGATGACACACTTTAATAATTGCGCGTCCGACTAAAGCCTACACACTGGCTGTCAATAATATTCTCGAAATCAGTCAAGTAGGACGTCCTAGCGTGCCCAATAAATAAAAGAAATGAGTTTCCAATACGAAGGCGGGACTTAAATCATGTAATCTGGTAAATGTGGGCGGGTTTTTTCTGCAGACAGGACGTCTCAATAACCATTTTTGGCCGTACTAAGGAATTTTCAGAAGTCCGCAGTACGTCTTTGATGTGTAATTTCGGCGTACACAGCCGATTTTTGGGCGTAATATACGACGTACGCCCGCCTAACGGAAGCCCTGATCGGGGGATAAAAAATTGATAGATTTGCCTTGTTAGCATACTGATGAGTTTTATGACTTGTTTTAGATTTCGTAAATTTAGAACTTTCTCCCAGGTATTATATGATGATTTCAGATCAGACAGTATGCTGCCCTGCTCTTAAGAAAGAAGATATTGAAGTCAAAGAAATGGAGCCAGGTACCAGCAGATGTGGCTCAGACGTAAGTTTCTCTTCATTTGACTGTACTTTATCAGGCTTCCAGATAAATGTGCGTAACTGAAATCTATTTTTCTTATTTCTCAACCAAAACATGAGACGGTTCTTTTGAGCACCCAAAACATATGTTTAGATTGCTGGGTAAATAAGTAATTACAATTTTAAGCTCAAAATATTTTGATTAACTGGACCTATTCTTTATTATGTGCGAAAGCTACTCACCGTAGTGCATAAGCTACTTACCGTAGTGTGAAAGCTACTCACCATAGTGCGAAAGCTACTCACCATAGTGCAAAAGCTACTCACTGTTGTGCGAAAGCTACTCACCATAGTGCGAAAGCTACTCACCATAGTGCGAAGGCTACTCACCATAGTGTGAAAGCTACTCACCGTTGTGCAAAAGCTACTTTGACACAGTATTTCACTTATCAGGCATTTCATATTTACATACAAAAATTAAGCTAAAAGAGCTTTGCACAAAGGGCCCCTGAATTAAACACAGTTTTACAAATGTAAATAGATTTTATATTTATATGAACAACTTTTTAGTCCCAAAAGAGGCAAGCTTTTTTTCAATGGTCCCAGAGAGGGTTTCAAGAGTCTAAGACCCAATATTGTGAGACAGGCAAAACCATGTCATAAGCATAGTTAGACATTTTGTTTTTTGTTAGACAGTTCATCTGGCTCATTGCTTTATTATGTGTTCCAGCAGTAAAGGTTCTGGCAATGAATGTGCAGGCGTACCTGAGCATTTGCCTATGCAATAAATGTCAAAATCTCACAATAATCTGGAAAAACTCATCCTTCAGAAATAGAGAGAACCTACAATAAAAGAAAACAGCAGACTCAGTTTTATTGAGTCTATTCATGAGAACTAAAGGAAAGTGCAACAATTTTCACGCCCACTAGCACCGACTTAAGCGGTATTCTGGTTTCCGTTATTCTGCTTGTGCTAGGCTGTGTACCGCAATCAGTAGTGAGTCCGATTGCTGATCCAGGGGTCGTTCCGGGCCCCATACTTTCGTGGAGATTGATCAAGATCTATGGTCATTCTCCTACCACTGATTTAAGAAGGACTGTTGTCAGTTACTTGCGAAAGTATGTGCACAAAATACTGGTTAAGCGCTTAGTCTAAGCTTTCCCAGGAATATTGCGGTTAGGTTAACTGACCATCTCCACATGACCATAGCTGTTGACTAGGATGTTAAATGACTACCTAAACAAAACTCAAAAGCTTGCTCATATGTTTATCTTCCTATTTGTTTCAGGATTCGTGAGAACATACTGCAGTTATTGTTACAAGAAGCAGAGTAAGTATTATATGAGCCGTGACATGAGATTTCCAACAATGTGGCATTTTGACAAGTGTAGACTCAGACGAGCCTGTGCAGCCCCCTTTTAAGCTTAAAAACCTCAAATGATGTTCTGTCAGTAGCTTAACAGTCATAGAATATATAAGCGACTAGCAAAGGCTCTGATCAGACTGCACGTATGCGCAGGCTGGTCTGAGCCTTTGCTGGTCGCACATACCATATTGTTGGAAATCTCATGCCCTGGCTCATATATGTTTATATATCTTCATTTTCTAGCATACACAGGTCAGCAATAGTAAACATTTCAGTGTAAAATTTTGATTATTAGCTCACCTGAGCCAAAGGTTCAAAGGTGAACTTTAGAATACCAATGGCTCTGGCATCCTTTGTCCGTCTCAGCATTTTCAAACGTCTCTAATGGCTGTGGCAATTCAACTCACATTGTCTTAGATTTATGACCAAGATGGCCCCCACACCCATTTGTGGATAAAACCCTTCAAAGATTTGGTATGTACATTCAAGAAGGGTTGTTGTCAGTTACAAGTGAAAGTATGTGCACGAAATACTGGTTATCTGCTTGTTCAAGCCTGCCCAGGTAAAAGTGTGGTTAGGTGAACTGACCGTCCCGCAATGACCAAAGCTGTTGACTTGGGACGTAAAGCAACAAAACAAACAAACAAAACAAACATTAGGAATGTAGGCCCTACCAAGTATGTTCAAATCATGATCTTAAGTTGACCTTGACCTGCTTTACTGTATAATGAGCCATGTTACAACAGTGTTATAATGGTCCTGGTGCTATATCAGTCCAGCGTTCTAGTGTATATCAGACTAAAGCATATAAATATGGGTACTGTTTTCGACGGTTCTTTTGAGCACCTGCAACCTTTTTTTTCAGAAATAAGAAAAAATATTCATAATTACACTTATTCTAGTTTACTGTTCTCAAGTTTAGAAATGAGATGATTCATATGAAAACATGGTCAAGGTAAAAAATATTTAAAGATTTTATAATTCTTCTATAAATGCTTCAGTGTGAAGCTTTGCATTTTAAGTTTCATATTTCTTAATGGGGGCTCAGTGGTAGAGTGCTTGACTTGAGACTGAGGGGCAGTGGGTTTAAGCCTCACAGGCGTCACTGTGTTGTGTCCTTGAGCAAGACACATTTATCCTTGCTTAGTACAGGTTCAACCCAGGTAACCCCGTCCCGACATAACTGAAAATTGTTGACTGGGACGAAAAGAAACGAATAAAAAAAAAATAGATATATGTCTTGATTTTCTCCAGGAAAAGTACAAGAACAGCTATAGCCCAGCTGATAGCCACAATAGCCAAACATGATCTACCGACTAATGCCTGGCCACAGTTGTTCCAGTTTATTTCATTACATGTCAAGAGTGACAATCCCGCTCACAGAGAGGTAGGATATGGTTTTTCCCTTTTTGCCTGCTGGTGACTTGTCGTCTGCACATAACCTGTGCAAACAGTAGGGGTGGGTATCGCCTCTGGAAACCGTATCGTGATATATTGCGATTTTTTGGGGTTGTATCGAGATATGCATCACAATATATATCGCATAACATATGCATCACGATATATCGCAAAACTTGATAACAGATGCGCTTGTGGGAGGGGAAATTTTTCAGAGCCGACTATATTCAACATCATGGGCAATTGAACGTCATGCTAGAATAGATTGATCGCAAATACAGCATGTACATTTGCAACTATTATCAATTGATCTAAATCAAACCCTTCAAATTCGCTATTTTCCGAGAAATCGTTAAATAAAGGGAGAATAGAAGTGTCTTCCATCTCAATCAGATCCGCCATTTTGGTTTTAGCCAGGGAAATCCTATTAGCCAATGGTATTAAAGTTTTGCATGCAGCACGCTTTGTTTATCATAGTTGCTGGCTTTTCATTGGCTGCCGGACATCTCGTTTCCATTTATAATCAAGCATGATTAAATAAAAATTGATATCCAAATTCGATACAACTCGAAACAAAAGCAGCTAAACTATGTCCTGAAAATTCCTGGAGTTTGCGAGTGTACCGGTACGGTCAAAAGCATATCTCATTACGTATCTCGGGACTCCTAAATAATGATTTACCAGTATACTGGTAGTTGTCACCAATTTCACCCAATTGGTTTATTAGAAGAATGGTTCAAGTGTAAAATTCTGGCATTTATTTTACTTTTTCTGTTGCTATGGTAACAAAAATGGCCGACAAAATCGGCTTAAAATAGAGAAATTGTCATTTTGAGCCAAATTTAAGGCTTTTTAGACCGATTTTTTAAGAATTAGATATCAACACAAGCGAATACCAAAAACTCTTTTAATATATTGTGTGCCATGATAATTCTCACCCTCTGTTAAAATATCTTTTTGGTATTTGCTTGTGCTCTATGTTAATTTCTCTGTCAAATGCCTTAAATTTGCTCCAAAATGGTCACTTTCCTATTTTCAACCTATTTTGGCGGCCATTTTGCTACCATAGCAACGGTAAAAATAGAATCAATCCCAGACTTTAACACTTGGGCTATTGTTCTAATAAACTAATAAGAAGAAACTTGTGAAAAGCAATTTTCATTTTTTTGCCTCATAGGGGGGCCAAAATAGCCTCTTAATGCACGTACATCTTTCTACACATGCAAAGATATGGAATAGCTTAGATCAAAGACATTGTTTTAAATCTTCAAAAGTTTTGACTTCTTGCTCAATACTGTTTGCCACTAGAATTTTATCTATCAGTGCTTTTATTATATTAGCTCACCACAACACAACTTTTGTGATCATTGCAGTTGACTGTCTGAATACAAATGACCTCTCCGGAATCACATTTCCTAAATCCCTGTGTAGAATTTTGTCAAATTTCAGGACGAATGATCCTAGGGTTGTCAGCTTTCAAAACTGCAAAGATTTCATTCCATGCTGAATTTTGATTGCCATGGCAGCGTAAATGAAAAGCTTTAAATACCCTCTTGTCAAAAGTTATTAAAGTGAGTGAAAATAATTTAATACAAGTGTTTCTTGGATGGCCTCTTCCAAGATCATTGAAATTGTTATAATCTGTAGAAAAATTTTGGTCCTTAGGGGTGGGGGACATTCGTCATACTTGAACCTTGTCTCGAGAAAACCTGTCTTTGGCAACTTGATAAAGCTCAATCCAGCATGCTTAGCTACAGAGACTAGTCAGATTATTGAAATGAGTGTAGTAAGTTATTACACATTCCAGAGAGTGATCAGACTGTGCTAAGGTGAGCCTTGTCAGTGTCTTTGTTGGCATGTAACAACATTAGGTTTTCTCGCGACAAGGCCCATTTCTGAAAGCGTCTGACTTATTGGAAGCATATTATTAAATTCACTGAGCCCCATAATAAATGCTTTTGTAAAGAAATGAAACCAATTTTGAAAAGAATCATTGAAAAAACACGTCTTATGATGGGTTTAAAATATTAAAATGGCTTTTGTTACTTGTGATATATCTCAGGACTTTAGTTAAGAGTGCGTAACAAAAATTCAATTTTGTTATTACTCAACCAAAACATAAGTTGTGGGTACTCAATAGAACCGTCTCAATGAGACACCCAAAACATATGTTAAAACTGATGAGTAAGAAAATATTTACAATTTTACGCTGAAAATTTTTGTTTATCTAAACGTGTGTATCTGTTTTCAGGTTGGTATGTATTTACTATACAGTGTTGCCTCCTCAGCAGCAGAACAACTGAAGCCCCACCTGGTGGATATCATCAGTCTAATATCAGTAGTTCTCCAAGACCAGCAGAGTACTCTAGCACCATTTTATGCCATCAAGTAAGTCATGAAGCCCCACCTGGTGGATATCATCAGTCTAATATCAGTAGTTCTCCAAGACCAGCAAAGTACTCTAGCACCATTTTATGCCATCAAGTAAGTCATCTTTTAACCTGTCAGGCCACTTCTAGGTTTAGGGGGGAATGGGTCTCCGGTTTTTTTTGAAAGTTGAATTTTTTAAAACAAGTTATTAACTCATCATCACTTTCATACATTCATTTTCCAAAATAACAGTTGAGATAGAACTAAAACAGAATTTAAGCTATGAAGTTATAGCTATTATATTCCATTTTAAAGCTGGAAGTCATTTGCAGAGATCTGCCCTGCCCTATGGAGTTCAGTAATGCTTACCGCATGATTTAGTGATGTGAACCTTTGAATTTCACCATTAGCTCGACAGAAGTCTATATATCCATGGAACTATTTTTGTTCTCGCATGCAGAAGTTGTTTTTGGGTGCACAGTACAAAAAAGTGAGTGCAGTGGCTCCGTGATAATGTGTGTGCCATGAGCTTGAGAGGTCCCTGATGAGAGACTCATCAGAGAATCGTGTTGTGCCATTGAATAAGACACTTTATTCTCACTACTAAGTACTGGTTCAACTCAGAAATGTCCAGCCATGACTGAAAAATTGTTGACTTGGACGTAAAGCATCAACTGGAACAAACTAAAATGTTAAAATGTTGTTTGCTCCCCTGAGCATCCGTTGTCATCAGTCAGCTAATATAATATTTGGTATGTAGCAATATCTAGTGGTCCCCTACTTATATCCTGCCAATTAAGCCCCTGGGGTCTAAGCTGGCCCCGCCCCGGTGATCAAGAGTTTCCATATACTTATAATTGAAAAAAAACCTTTTAAAATCTTATCTGAAACAATGAGGCCCACAGCTTATATATGTAGTATGTAGCAATGTCTAGTGGTCCCCTACATAAGTCCTGCCAACCATATCGCTGGAGTCCAAATTGGCCATGCCCCATTAGTCTTTAGGTCCCTGGCCAGGCCGTGGTTATCTTTAGCTCCCATTGACTTATCATATAAAAAAATTTAAAAATCCTCTCTAAAGCCATGAGGCCCTCAACTCATATATCTAGTATGTTGCAATGCTGAGTTTTCCCCTGTGTAAACCCTGCCAACCATGCCCAAGATGCCAAAACTGGCCACTCCATGGGGATAATTTGCTCCAATAGGCTCATGAGCCTCTTGTTGTGAGTACACATTCAAAACTTGTTACAAGTACACCAAAGAACAGCATACTTTTTTGTTGAAAAAGATATACACCTTATCTGAAGCCCTGTTAAACCTTCACTGCTGAACCGAGATATATTTTTCCTAATCTAGATCAGCTGGCTTCTTCTGAAGCCAGCTGTTAAATAATAATAATAATAATAGTAGTCTTTATTTTCAGAGGTTAACACATTTAGCGAAAAAAAGCTAATCTTCCATGAGGCCCTCTATAAACTACCGCCAAAAAAGAATACAAGTATAAAGTACAAAGAAGATTTACATGTATACAAAATAATACAAGCAGCATGGAGTACTTTCAAACCTACATACACACAGGCTCACTTTATGTACATAAAAAATTACAGATATCGCACCTCTAGATAAAAGCTGTTCAAGATTCCCACTATTTTCCAGGGTAAATAACCAACTGGTAACCAGGGCTGGAGGTTATAAAACTTTTTTCATGCTCATCTCAATTGAGCACTAAATTTCAACTATTCATAAGCACTTAAATACTGACAAACGAAGCAGTTTCTTTCTTTAAATCTCTCAGATGTTGTATTCAACATGCTAATAAATGTTAAAATGTCAACAATTGTTGACATTATAACATTTATAAGCAGGATAAATTTCCTGCTCAGCTGAGTTGAGTATGAAAGAAGATTTATAACCACGGGGCCAGGTTCCAAGGCACAATGGTTCATCATATACATTTTATTATTCAGCAGAACAAATGTTAAATCGTTCTGTTCCTTCTCAATTTTGATCCAATGGCAGGATATCAGTTACTAGCGTGTGTTAACAAGCAGAGTGGAAAACTTTGCTCCTGATCAGCTGGCTTCCGATCTGGATCTACACTGTTTTAAAAATGGGATATACTCCCGTTAAGCATTGTAAGGGTTTAGCTTACCTTGGATTCAGGGTTTAATTTATAGCTTTATTTGTAGGACCCTGTCAGAGCTGGTGTTCTTTGTTGGCGAAGATGAACTGGTAGGTGGAGTTGATTGTAATGCTTTAATTAGTTCTTTAAAAAAGTTTGAAGATTAAAATTTACCAGATAGCTCATGTAATAATATAGGGATCACACTTTTTTTTCATGTATTAACATTTGCCGGGTCCCGAGGAAGCTTGAACAGGAGGCCGTAAGGCTGAGTGCTCAAAAATCATCCGAGGGACCTGGCAAGTGTGAATGCAATGAAACAAACATGTGTGATCGTTATTCTTGCATATTTTACCTGATTTCAGCATAAACCACGCTGAAAACGTGGCTTAAACATTAAATATCTCTTTTCTTACACTTGATTTCTCATAACAAAATGGCGTCAGTGTCAAACTTTCGAACGTCATTACATCGCCACAGCGTCATATAAAGGCGAGCAACATTTTAGCGAAGGAAAGCATCGGTGAAATGATCAGTCGCGGCCGCAACGCTTTCCAGAGTAACGTCATGCATGCAAATCAGGGCCCAGTTTAGGCTTTTTCAAGTAAAAGCAATGTTCAAACAGCACGTGAATCTCATGATTTTAACATGGATTTTGCGGCTTCAAACAGCTTCGCTTAACAAATTCCCATGCAAGAATGGTTATTATTATACACTGGGGCATGTTCTAATTGAAATTTGACTGAAGTAATGTCTCCACAGGGGCATTCTTAGAAAGCTGTTCCAGCATAAAGAACTGAAGGGTAAATTGTTGTTTAAAATTCTGAATAAATTGATGTGATATACATTTAAACCTGTCTTAAGCAGCCACTCAAAATAGACAAAACAAAGGTCTTAAAGACAAATGGTAGCTTAATGAAGGTCAAAAGCATCGCAGAATGCTTCCCTAGGAGCATTCTGCAATACTTTTGACCTGCATTAAGCAATGATAGGTCTGGAAAACCAATTTTGGTCTTCTTTTTGAGTGGCCGCTTAAGACAGGTTTTACTGTAGTCAGATTTTTTATGGAATCCAATCCCATGATTTGTTTTAATTAAATGTTGTACAAAAAACACTGGATCCTGATCATTATGTAAAAGCAAGCTGATCAGGATATACACTGTTTTCAATAGAGTATATACCTGTTGAAGAGAGAAGAAACAAAATTAACAACCAGAGGGTTAGATCTGGACAGTATATATTTAATGATCTCTCCGTTCTGCTCACAAGAGCTTCATCATTATATATCTGGTTTCATATGGGCATTGACGTGAGAAAACCTGTCTTCGGGAGTTTGCAAACAACACAGGCGCAGACCAGCCTGCGCATACGCACAGTCTGATCAGCGCCTTTATTATTCGCTTTTTGGAAAGTATCATATGTAAACTTGCTACAGGTGAAATTTCAATTTTCTAGCTAGTCTCTATAGCTGAGGAGACTGGTTTGAAACTCGCTTTGTCAGGAACCCTGAAGACAGGTTTTCTCGCAACAAGGCCTATATTGTATTTTCAAGTTTTTATCTGGTTTCAGCACAGTAAGGGCTAAGTCTAAGTACTTTTTGCAATGCATTATCTGTTCTTTGGGACAAGTAAAAAGATTTCGGACAAGTACATATTAGCCATTGACTTGTCCCAGGACAAGTGTCAAATTTTGCTATATCCACACCACAGACTTATCCCACCATCCTCCATTCTTTGGGCAATAAAGTTTCATAGTCCCAAGATTTGTGTTTAAAGGTTAACAGTTAAACTTTCTGCTAGGCCTCCAGATAAGAGAGTGACTGTATTGATTTTTTTTATATTTATCAACCAAAACATATTTTGTGCATTAAACCTATGTTTAAACGGATTGGTAAGAAAATAATAGCAATTTTATGCTCAAAATATTTTCCTCACTAGCCCTATGTTCTATTAAAAAAAATTATTTCTCAACCAAAACATATGTTGTGGGTACTCAAAAGAACTGTCTCAATGAGACAGTTCTTTTGAGCACCAAAACATATGTTTAAAACTGATGGGTAAGAAACTATTTACAATTTTACGCTCAAAATTTTTATCTAAACCTGTGTAAACCTATGTTCTGCATATGATATTTTCAGAAGCCAGTACAACAGGTTGTCCCACAGACGTTACAGGTGATCAAGAACTTGATGACAGTTGATCAGGTAAATTAACCCTAATCTTACGAATGAGAGGTTATGAAAAATTTCATGCTTAACTTGCATGTTAGGCCAAGAAAAAAATATGTGTGGTCCAGGTTACCCGACCTACCCTAAATTTTTATCCCCTACCCTAAATTTTTTTCACCAAATTCTGAAGTTGGAAGAGAAGAGCAGAACAAAATAATTTTGTTCTGCTATTCTCTTCCAACTTCAGAATATGGAGAAAAAAAATATCAAAATGACCATCTGAAACGGAAATCATCTAAATATCTATTTATTCAGTCTTTGGTTTTGGAAGTAAAAGGATTAAAATCAGGTTATATCTTCAAATATAGACCCATTTCATATCAGTTTTGTCTTATTTAATACATTTCCAAGCAGGTCTGAATGTTCCAAGAAAAAAAGTTTAAAAAAAATAGTATTCTAACTACCTACCCTAATTTTTTTCTGGGTGTAACCTGAACCGCATATATTTTTTATTTGGCCTTACTCTTGATTGGACTTAAGACTTAATGCATGGGTGAAATTTTTCAGGATAGAAAGTCAGCCTCAAAATCCTGAATTAAGTAGAATTTAATAGCATGTCTGATTTACTTTCACTTTCTCTTAAGACAATCAACCTTTTAAACTGAAAACTTGATATTTTGTTGGCATAGTTTTAATTTTGAGATCTGAAGTTCAAGATTTTCGAAATTTTGAACTTTAACCCATGTTAATGCACATGCCATAAATACCTTCTTCCAGTACTGTGCATAATTCCTCTGTAACATTCTTGCTGCTCAAGATACCATTATGACATAGGCTGGCCTATATATTGTTTGTGATTTCATGAAGAAATAAATCCTTAATTCTTTGACTGAATCTTTAAGCTGTGTTCAGCTTTTTGTTAATTTTCTGTTTTGAATCATTTCAGGATAAGGCGTGTGAAGCGTTTGAAGTGTTTGATGAAATGTTGGAATGTGAAGTTATAATAATAACCCCACATATCAAGGCCACCATAGAATTCTGTCTGGAGGTAAGTAAGTTGGCATCGGATCCATTGTTTAATTGAACGCCAGGGTTTTCAGGATGCATTATCCTGCGTCTTATACGCCTAAATCATTAGGTAGGACCCTTCAATTCACCTTACCTGCGTCAACTGGGACGCAGACGTGTTTGTTGTGCCTTTCACTAAAATCCCAAATTCCAAAGTTATTTCGTAACGATTCTGGTTTTCCCATATTTACAGGCTATCTATAAATAAATAGGACAGGTGCTCTTGTTTAACCAATAAAATTGGGAGGTGTGTCAAAACAGTCTGATCAAATTTGTGTTGCTATGGCGCTTTGAAATATCATGGTTCGCTCACGCTGATTTATCGATCAACATAGACGCTTGTAACCTATTGGGTTTTATTACGATCAAGCGTGTAAATGACAAGAAATAAACGGCTGCTAAAATGTCAAAACAGCGGGATCTGAGAAACTTTTTTGGCAAAGAAATCCAGAAACGGACCAAGAACCATACTCTAGCGGCTTTTCGGAGTCCGATATTAAGCCCGAATCATCTAAAAAACCAGCCCCAAAAAGAGATTGAAAATTCCTATCTAGCAGATTAGGTCGATACAAATGGTTGAGATACAAAAATGACTTGATGTTTTACGACACCTGTTTGACAGCTAAGGGCTGTTCGAATCCCTTCATGGAAGGTCCATACATAAAAAGATGGGACCCCCCTTTTCACTTTTCAATGATGGGACCCGTTGAGTCCCAAGGACCCCCAAACATTCAACTTGGTGTAAAACCCTGGAACGCAGTTCATCATTGGGGACTGACCATAATTTGCAGTCATGTTTGAACTGTTCAGTGATATTCACAAACTACCTGACTAGTTGTTTCAAGCACATGTGAATAATTTGAAGTGAGAACTCAGAAGTGAAAAAAAATCATTGTTATCAATGAAAGTAAGTAAGAAGGCAAAGATCAGGAATCGATACAATTAGGTACCAAACCTGACCCAGGACACCACATGGGAAAGGGACAAAACCCCAAGGAAACATGACATACAAGAGAGCCAAGAAGTTAGCTCTTTCACATCAGGTGACCACAAGGCTGCAATGAAAGCATGAAAAACCAGTAACACAAATGACAAAATGGATTCACAAAAGAAGCAATGCCTTGGAACTGTTGAAAAAATATTTTTACTGGAGGGCTTAACTAGTTTTATGGTACCAACCTCGCCCTGGTTTCAGATGTGGATCAAGCCATTATCTATGTATATTTCAGGTCTCAAGTAATACAGGTTTAGATGATGGAATCCGAGTGAAAGCTCTCTCATTTATATTTCAGGTCTCAAGTAATACAGGTTTAGATGATGGAATCCGAGTGAAAGCTCTCTCTTTATATTTCAGGTATCAAGTAATACAGGTTTAGAACATGGAATCCGAGTGAAAGCTCTCTCCTTTATATTTCAGGTCTCAAGTAATACAGGTTTAGATGATGGAATCCGAGTGAAAGCTCTCTCCTTTATATGTTCTCTGACAAGACTCAAGAAAAAGGTGATATTTCTTTGGCAAGGCAATGATTTTTTGGGGGATTTTGGGAAGCTACCTTTTCCTTCACATTTGGGAAAATATATCATAAAATTTGGGAAAATAAGTAATAAAATACATGAAATTTGGAAAATAAAGGCCATTTTGGATTGGGAATGACTCCCATATAAGGCGGTTGAAACTAGAAATGGCCAAAGAAAATCACTGCAAGGTGTGACATAGGGGTTATAATTTTGGTCCATCCATTTATTTGTTCGCATTCTGTCTACAATTTCAGGATTTTAGTTAAGAGTGCGTAACAGCAAAATAATTTTCTTATTTCTCAACCAAAGCATATGTTGTGGTTACTCAAAAGAACCGTCTCAATGAGACAGTTCTTTCGAGCACCCAAAACATATAGTGCTAAATATTATGGGTAAGAAAACATTTACAATTTTACGCTGAAAATTTTTGTTTATCTAAACCTGTGAATTTACATTAAAAGTCTGTTTATCTGCAACAGTGATTTCTGTGTATGCCAAACCTTGAATAATAGTTATTGAAAAATTAAACATGACATTTGTTCGGTGCAGTCTTATTTCTATTTTGTCTGAACCAATATATTCAACAGGGATGGAAAAATCTTATAATTTCTACTCATCCTACACTCCCATACATGTTTGTAAATTCAATAATTTACAGTGTAAACAGTCAAAATTTTTACTCATCCTTTAGCATGCGTGGGTTTGTGGATTTGCTCAAGTGATAGAGCATTAGATTTGGGATCAAAGGGTTGCTGCTAGTTTGAGATTCACCAGATTCACTGTGTATGTAGTCCATGAGTAAGACACTTTATCAACCCAGGAAGACAGGAAATCGTTTTGGCATGACTGAAAAATTGTTGACTGGGACTTAAAGCATCAACACAAAGAAACAAAATCATATCACACTCACAGTCACAGGGATTTCCCAGGGAAAATTTTTGGGGCTGAATATCTTCCCTATTCAAATGTGAGCAAAAACTTCCCAAAATGGTGTATATCATTCCCAATTTCTTAGTTCTACATTTTTGGTGAAATTTTCATGAGAATCCGAACAAAAATAGCAGTTACTGAACCATGATAATTTGCATGAAAATGTGAATGAAAAAATGTTTTCATTCACATTTTTATGCAAATTTTCAAGAGTTTTATGTAGGGCAATTAAAGCAACAAATATGTTACAGCTTTATACTTCTAATTTTAATCTATTTAAAAAGGAGGTCCAGTTCTTTTAGACTGTATCATTTTTCCCAATTTTGATGGTCCAAATGCTTTTTTTCCCCCAATTCATCAGGCCCCTGGTCTGGACTTCAGAACTGTAGGAAAATTCCTGTGTTACACCAGCTACAAACTTTCAGAGGAATAAGGGGAAATTTCCTATTGGAGCAGTCTGATTAAGGATTTTTACACTCTACAGTAAATTATTGATAAGGCCAGCTAAAAAAATTAGTGTGTTTCGGGTAATGGGTCTGAAAAATTTAGGTAGGGTAGGCACACATTTTTTTCTCACTTTTTTTTTGGGGGGGGGGGGATTATAATTTCATGCGTTTTGAAAGGCATTTCAACATGCCTAAAAAATTATATTTTTTCCAGAAAACCTGAAACAATTTCTAGGTTTCACCTGTAAATTTAGGTAGGGTCAGGTTACCCTAAACACAGGTATTTATTTATTTGGCCTAACTAGGGTGGATAAGTCCAGATCACCTGCTGGAATATTCAAATGTAGGAATTTGGTGGTAAAAAAGTTTAAGATGTGGCAATATTCTCTTTTAGATGGGTATGTACTCTTTAGCATTCCCAAGTTTTATATTGCTCTTGTGAAACAACACTAGGGATATTTATGCTGTATTAACTCTCCTTGCAAGCGGCGACTTTTGTCATCTGCTGTCCTGATTACCTTTTACAAACAGTTTGGACAGAACGTCGGTCCTGATCAGGATCCAAACTGTTTAACACTCTGAAGTGTTCGTGGAAGAATTTTTGAAAAAAATATTTTTGATTGTCCTGACAGTGAAGGGGAAGTATTTTTTTTTAATACTAAAAAAGTTAATTTTGAAAAAAAATCATCAGATGACAAGAAAGCAATTAAAATTACCCAGCATGCAAAGAGTTAGTGATACTAATGGTGTATTAATTTGAGCAATTCTCTTGTATTTGCAGCAACTGTTGAAGCATCATCTTGTGTTGCCGATATTGAATGTGATGTTTCCTATCTTAAGTTCTGAAGAAGATGATGATGATGACGAGGAGGACGAAGTTGAAAGTCAGAAACCATCACAGCTTGCTGCTCAAGTAAGTCAACTGTAACATGCATGGTGTGTATCTGTTTAATATATTATTTATTACGTTTCTGTTGACCCAGATATTGGAGATATTGGTGGTAAACAAGTTGATGTAAACAAGGTGTTTATTTGATCATAAGATTTTTATAGAAGGATGACTAATCCTCTAGAAATTATAAATGCATTGTCATGGAAGTTTCCAGAAAAGTTCGGAATTCCCTAGGATTTTCTTTTTCCATGCCAATAGAAAGTTCTGGAATTAAGTGGAATTATTGAGAAGTTTGTGGAATTTTCCAGAATAAATAAATATAGCATATGATATCATTTTTTTTTTTTCCTGATTATTCCGGAGCTTTCTGAAATGGTATATATAAGAGTAAATTTGTATAAGGGCATCTTTGAAATTATTTCACCATTTAAAAGTCTAAACCTCTTGTGCTGGAATTGTATACTGGAATACTTTGTGGTTAATTTATTCATTCTGGATTACTTTGGATTATTCAGTTTTGGATTCAGACTTAGTGTTCATTTGGAATTAACTTCAAAATCTGGCTGGAAGACTTGTGTTGATAAATATTCGGAGGGACAGTTTTGACATATAAGGTACTGTAAATTAGACTTTCTTTGATTTTATAAGTATTTTCCATTGCTTTTGTAATTGATGATTTCATTATTTTTAATAAATGTTTTAAATTTTAAAAGTGCTTTTTGCTGTCTTTCCAAATATTGAAATTTTGGTTTCCTGAATTCTTTTCTAGTTACGCCTGGCACGTAACACAACCTATGTTTTGAATTTCTACAACATATGTTTTGATTGAGATTTTCAATTACTCAGTCTTTTCTGGAGGCCTTATATAATGAACTCTTCTAGCAAGAGTATGATGAATCCTGATTCAGCAAACCCTTCTAATTCAATGAACTCTAAATAACTGGAATCCTGATTCAGTGAACTGGATATTAAACAGTGAACTACGAGGGCTGTTCAAATATGAATGCAAGTAGCTTCATAACTTTCTTCACATATATGCTACGACAAATGATAAACGTTTCTATAAAGGACTATATGTCACCTTTAAGCTAACATCAGACCTAAAGAAAAATACAGTATACTTATTGAGTTATAGCCCTTTGAATGAGGGTCACATTAGTATACTAACAATCTCAATGCTTCAAACATATACCGGTGATATAGACGAGCTTATAATTCTTCGATAAATTGGTGAAATTCCTTGAATATTTTAAGGAAGTATCTGCATAATCTGACATGTTTTTGTTAAATTACATCGAAACGTTTTCAGTAAAGTATCCTTATGTTTGTAAATAAATGGTAAACAAAACACTACCTTACAGTTTTCAGTCAAACTTATCTCTTAACAAAATGCACGAAGCACCATTTAAACTAGTTTTAACTCAAAAGACAATATGTTGATCGCTCATACTGAGTTGCTGCTACAAATCATTGAAGGATGGTGGGTAATTTTTAAACGATGAAAAACATTTTATTAAGTCAAAAAAGGCCTTAAGTGAAAGGGTTATAGAACTTATACTTAATTTTGTTGTCATAATATTGCGGCTAAAATCTAAATTTTAACATTAACTTTATATAAGTATTGCCAAAATAGGCATTATTTACAATAAAATTACTCACCTGGTCTTGAGGATTAGTCAGATTGAACATGTTTTAATTAATGTAAACACGCCATTAAGAAGCAGAGAAATGCTTGAAAAATGAAATAAAATGTGATTACTCTGTAAATAGAGGACGGAGCGTTTTGAAACTCCCTTATGACATATTAAGCATGTTTTAAGCAAAACGCAAAGAAAAAGACACAGCGATATTAATTATTGCGTCACCAGTAAATAACTCAAAATGACGTTTATCATTAAATTAATGACGTCACAAACGTGCCTGTTTACTCGAGATTAATCCAGAATTATATAAACTTATTCCTGCAAGCAACTTTGTCAATGTATCTTAAACTTGCATCTAAAATCTGGTGTCATTTTGTCTCAAACTTACAAAGATATGACACTATATCCGCACATGTACCAAAACGTGTATTGCAATTTGCTTCAGAAAAACTTCAGTATACAGGAATGGCCTTTATATAAGCGTCTGTAACTCGAGAAATATAGTGAGTGTTTCTTTATGTTTTGTGCCATTTAAAAGGCGACAAATAGTTCTGTCCAGAAAGGTATGACATTTTATCGTAGCATATATGTGAAGAAAATTATGAATCTACTTGCATTCATATTTGAACAGCCCTTGTGTCATTATCTTGAATCGGGGAACTCTCAGTAACATTAATCCTGATTCAGTGTACTCTAGATAAATTGATTTTAGCGAAAACAGTAGCGAGTCTGATTGCTGATCCAGGAGTTGTGAGTTTGATTCTGGCATGGCACCGTACTTTCGTGGAGATTGATCATGAAATATCATTAAAGTCATTCTCCTCCTTCCACTGATTCAAGAAGGGGCCTGGGCTGTTGTCAGTTACAAGCAGAAGTATGAGCACTGGTTAAAGGTTTGTCCTAGCTTGCCCAGGAAAAGTGTGGTTAGTTTAACTGGCTGTTTCTACATGACCATGACTGGAATGTTAACACATAAAGCGCCACCTATAATTTGCAGCAGACGACAATTTCAAGCTTTGCTGCTTTTTCAAAAATAACTAATAAGGCATGATATTTCATGAGAATCGTCTGCTGGCAGACGATTCTCATGAAATATCGTACCTTCTTTTTTTGAAAATTAGGAAATATGTTGCAAAATTTGTCGTCTGCTGCAGTTGTAATTGGCCCTTTAAGGGTTAAAACACAAACCAAACAAAAATAACAAGAACCTGATACAGTGAACACTTGATAACATGAACAATAGTTTTGTGGAATATTCCTGAATTAGTGATTTTAATTTTTACTGAATTTGGCAGCTTCTTGATTCATTTTCAGTAAATCAGAATGGATTTAACCATTTAAACATGTAATTATTTGTTTATTGAAGAGACAATTCTAACAAGTGGTCAAACAAAGGGTTTGTTTGCAGAGCTTAGTGGCTCAGTTGGTAGAGCTTTAGACTATGAGATTTAAGGGTTGCTTATTCGAGACTCACTGCCAGAGTCACTGTTGTGTCCTTGAGCAAAATACTATCTGATGCTTAGTACTGGTTCAGTCCAGGAAGACCCGTCCTAACATGACTGAAATTGTTGACTGGGACATAAAGCATCAAAACAAACAAACAAACATAACATAGGGTTTGAGAATTTAGTATTTCCAGATTTACATCTGATCTTGAGCCCTTAGGCATTCCATTTAGTTTTCAAAATATGTTAGAAGGTATAGTTCTTGAGTATTACAGCTCATGTATTTACATTTCAGGTTATCGACACTATGGCAATGCACTTACCACCAGAAAAATTCATAACTCCTCTAGTAAGTATTTGTCAGCTATTTACCTTATCAGATTTCATCAAAACAGTAAAAATAATGTGCTGCCACATGCCCAAATATGAGGAACGCGGTGGCTCAGTGGTAGAGTGCTTGTCTCGAGAAGGAGGGGTTGCGGCTTTGAACACTGCTTTATGTCCTTGAGCAAGCCACTTAACCTCTGCTTAGTACTGGTTCAACCTAAGAAGATCAGTCCCAACATGACTGAAAAATTGTTGACTGGGATGTAAAGAACTAAACCAAACAAACAAACAAACAAAATATGCCCAAATATTGGCTTGAATGTGCTTCACATTAGCAATTAACACTTTTCCTGCCAGTGACCTCTTTTGTGGTCTGCTGATAACCTTTGCAAACAGTTTGTAACCGATAAGACACGACATGATCTGGATCCAAGCTGCATGACACTGAAATAATTTTTGGAAAAATTTAATTTTGAAAAAAAAAAAATCCGCAGAGGACTTAAAACATGAAACATTACCCAGCATGAGCTAAAAAGTATATTTTGCCAGTCCATTAAATAATGATACTGACACATAAGCCAAGTTTAGCAAAAAAGTAAAAAATACTTGCATCTTCCTTTATCATGACCATAAAAGACTTAATTATCCCCGTTTATCTTGTAAGCATGCTCTCAATTATTTATCCTCGTTTATTTTGTAGATGGGTATGATAGAGCCAGCTCTTACTGATGAGAAGGCCAATAGACGTAAAGCTGGATTTGCTGCCTTAGCTGTAGTGGCAGAAGGTTGTGCAGATCACATCACAAACAAGTAGGTTTGCTATTTTATTCTTGAGCCACTCGCAGCTGGCGGAGTCACTGTGTTTTGTCCTTGAGCAAGACACTATCGGCTGCTTAGTGCTGGTTCAACCCAGGAAGACAGGTAATTGTCTTGACAGGACTGAAAAATGGTTGACTTGGACGTAAAGCATCAAAACAAACAAATTATTCTTGTTTGAAGTTTTATACTGTACCTTGTGGACCCACAAAAAAAGAAGAAATTAGATTGAAATCAAATACTTTTGGTTAAAGTATCCATTAATATATATTTTCTGAACATTTCATACATAACATAGCAGATACTGGTACCATCCCCTTCTGAGTCAAGAGTGTGGACTTAAATATTTCCAGGGCTCTACAGTAAGCATGTTCCTATAGTACCTGTACTAGTAGAATCATGGTCAGGACAAGTAAATTCTGGGCCCTGGTAGCCCGATTGGGCTAGTTCAAGGAAAAAACTTTCAAATGTGGCACAGAATGTTACTCACCAAACCCTAAGGAGCTCAACTTATTAATGAAGAGACAGATTTTATTAGCATAATACATAAGTTTACAGCTTTTTTGACACATGCACATGCATCGGCTCGTCTCATGTTCAATTTTATATAATTTGAAAATTAGCGCATTTTAGGTCAGGGCTAGTACATTTCACAAGGTCCTTGTCCGACAGGTCTAGTAGGTTTAAATGTTAATGTAGAGCCCTGATTTCTCTTTTTTTAACTCTTCAGCTGCTAGAGATGACTTTTTTCAAGACTATTTGATACTCTGATTGTGTTCGTGAAAGAATTGAAAATGTCAGCAGATGATAACAAAAGTGCTGACTATTGCTGTCTGCTGATAACTTTTACAAATAGTTTGATCCAAATGGTTTGACACACTGATAGTGTTCTTGAAAGAAATTTTTGAAAAATTTAATTTTGAAAAAAGTCAGCAGACGACAACAAAAGCATGAAAAATTACCCAGCATGCAGAGTTAAATGTGGCAATGTGGGATTCAGGGGAGCTACACTGTCCTGCAATTAACTTTTTCAAAAAATTCATTCAGGAAGCCGAACACTATCAAGAGTGTCAAACCGTTTGGATCCAGATCAGAACAGACATTCTGTTGGTCCTGATCTGTGTCCAAACTGTTCACAAATGTTATCAGCAACCTTGTATATTTCTTTGTTCTCTGTTCCACAGGTATCTCCCAGCAGTACTGCAGAGTGTGTGTAAGGGTTTGAGTGATCCTGATCAGCATGTCAGAAATTGTGCTCTCTTTGCCATGGGACAATTCTCAGAACATTTACAGGTAAACATTCACATATCTAAATTGCATTTTATTTCTGCACTCACAAATTTGCAATAAAACTGCTGGATTTAGGCTATTGCTCGTTGTAAAAGTTATACACCAAGAATAACAGGACTTAAGTTAAGAGTGTGTAAAGAAAATTTTATTCTCTTATTTCTAAACCAAGACATATGTTGTGGGTACTCAAAAGAACCGTCTCAATGAGACAGTTCTTTTGAGCACCCAAAACATAATGAGGGCGGATCTGAGAAAAGGGTCCTTTGGGCATTTGAGCAGTTTTTGTGTAATCAAAATTTCAAAAACGTCTAAATTTTCAAGATTTTTGCAATTTCTTACAATAGACTCAAATTGCTTCTAACGAGTAATACAATCAAAGGCGCAAACAGTATTAATAAAATTAAGTAATACGTATAATGTATGTTGCCATGGCAACAGCCGTGCATGTGGACTACACACTTCCTTGAAAACAGGATACCTCATTTCAAATGCTTTTGTAAACACGGGATGTGTGTATGTGGGCTATTTGTGCAGTCTATGCAATTGCATACACATCAAATTTACAGAAACATGAAGCATTTTTGAAATATTGCTCCTAGCGTCTTTGTATTGGCGTCATATGTTAACACAATGGCGTTGACGTCAGAATGTCATTAACAACGTTAAGTGACGTCATGTAAAAAATGCATCATATATACGTGTTTAAACGCTCATATCTTTGTTATTTGTAAAGATAATTTCTTCAAATTTTCTGTAATTGTTCACAACAACTAGGTCTTTCTTTCTCTGTAAATATCTCACTTTTGACTTTTATTGCCAGAAGGTCCCTTTTGTCAGATCTTGGCTCATATGTTAAAACTGATGGGTAAGAAAATATTTACTTTTACGCTGAAAATTTTGTTTATCTAAATAAAACCTATGATTTCTGTACTTGAATATTTGAATTGTACAGCTGATGTAATAAGGAGACAACATTTTCAAGTCTTAAAAAGTATTAGCAGGATAAGGGTCAGAGAACACTGCACCAGTACATAAGTGAAAGCTTTCAGATTTATTTCTGGAATTCAGGATTTTCAGGCTGGCTTTCCATAAAAAGTCAGCCACAAAATACTGATCTGATATATTTTCAGTTGTCAAGACATTTGACGACTTAAACTTGAAATTGTTAACATTATGTAGGCATACTGCAAGTTTTAAGATTTGAACCTCTAAAATTTAGGATTTTGAAAGTTTGAACTTTAATGTATGTAAGTATACTCTTGTGTTGTTTCAGCCTGACATCAGCAAGTACGCCTCTGAGATCCTACCATTACTGTTCCAGTATTTACTACAAGTGAGCCAGGAAGGGGAGAAGAATCCCAAGGGTCTCACCAGGAGTTATTATGCCCTAGAAATGTTCTGTGAAAATCTTGGTTAGTATGTTCAAGCAAGTGCAATTTCTAAAATAATCTGGAATTTTGGAATTGGTCCCTTTGTCAAATTATTTATCAACCTCATAGAGATACCATGTAATTATGATTTGTTATATGACTATGTGTGCCCAAGATGTCTTGACCAGGCCCGTTCTATTGATGGTAGACCTATCACCAAAGTAGAGGTTGATGGTACGCTGCTCTATGTGGATGCCAGCTTCTGCTATCTAGGCGACATGTTAAGCGCTGGTGGAGGATGTGCCCTTGCTATTGCTACAAGATGTTCCACTGCCTGGGGAAAGTTCAGGAAACTACTTCCAATAATGACTTCCAAGCATGTGTCTCCTTTAACTTGTGGAAAAGTGTTTAGTGCTTGTATCCGTTCATCCCTATTACATGGAAGTTAAACTTGGGCCCCAACAGCCCCGGATTTACAGAGGCTTAGTAGAAATGATAGAGCCATGATCCTCTGGATCTGCGGTGTCAAACCACATGACAAAGTCCCCAGGATGGAAACGCTGTACACAAAGTTAGGGATTCAGGAGGAAGCTGTTGCTCTTAGAACTAAACATCTGAGATGGTATGGTCATGTCGCACGTGCATCTTCCTGGACAAATTCAATTACCTAGAGGAGGTAGGCGACCAAGGAAGTCATGCAGTGAGTGTGTTAAAAGGAATGTCGAACTGTGCAACCTAGAAGGCATCAATCCCCAGAACAGAGAAGCCTGGAGATCTGGGGTGAGAAGGACAAGCCAACTGCTGCTTACCCCAGGAACTGGGAAGCTATCTGCAGTCTAAATATCAAACCAGGATTAAGTTAAGTAAGTAATGACTGGAGAGAATTCTGTCAGTCTCCTGATTGTCCCAAATTATCTTCATAAATCTCTATGTCTACCTGAAAACTGGCCTAAAGTGGCCTACAGGTTAATACAAGATGTAAAGTGGCTTAAACTAGTTTCCAGAGGTTAATATTTTTTAAACTAAAACGACATGAAACTAGCATGGTCTGCATGAAAATGACACCTCCCAACAGGTAAATGAAAGACTATTAATAATTAATTTTAACAACAGTTCTGAACATTTTGTTCATATTTCTTGTTTGAATAAAAAAAGTGTTATATGATTTAGTCAGAGAAAATTATATACATTTCAAAATGCAAAATACTACACATTACGATATTTTAAAAACAGTTGCTAGAATTGTGAGAAAGACCTTAGTTGAACATTACTTCAACAATACAAATCTAGTTACAAAAGTGAAAGTAGAAACTTTTCATTCACAGTTGAAAAGTCAAATAACAAAACAATTGTTGACTTCAATTTCAGTAGACATAAGGATATATCTACACTTAGAAGTGATATTCAGATCACTATCGAAATTACCCAGCTAGCCTTATGTCTCTCAGGAAAAATCTTTATCTGCCCATCACATGTGAATAATGATTGGATGCTGCCATATGTGAAAATACAAAGACACTGATGAGACTGTGCATTTATTTGGGCCTAGATAGTGAATAATTGGGCATCATCGCGAGAAAACCTGTCTTCGGTGGTTTGCGAACAACACAGGCGCAGACCAGCCTGCGCATCTGCGCAGTCTGATCAGCGCCTTTGTTGTTCACTTTTTGGAAAGTATCGTATGTAAACTTGCTACAGGTAAACTTTCATTTTTTTAGCTAGTCTGTAGCTGAGCAGGCTGGTTTGAATCTCACTTTGTAGGAAACCCTGAAGACAGGCTTTGTCGCGACAACGCCCAATTATACTTGCTGCAGCCATTTGTAGCTAAACAGGTTTATTTGAGTCTTACTTGGTCACAAGCCCCTGAAGACAGGTTTGAATGTGATGTGGATCAAATATTCTTAGTATATTTGGGTGAACTCTTGTTTTTCTATATTTATCCAGGTAAAGATATAGAACCATATCTTCCTAAACTAATGGAACATCTAATAACTGTGTTAAAGACATCACCATCTATTAGGCCCAAGGAATTAGCTATTAGTGCAATAGGAGCTACAGGTGAGTGAATTGGCTTATCATCAATTGAGCGCAAATGATTTTTTTTACATGTCATCGATTAAGCGCAAAGCCTACTCATGGATTGAGCGCAAATTCATTGTTCACTCACCTAAATTATTCTTTTGTTATGGGCTTACCTGTATACAAGCCTGGGCGGGCAATATCAGCTTGTGTGCACCATATAACGGCTCTTACTTAATCAGTTGGTTGTCATGGGTGAACTTATTTGCCCAAACTGATAAGGACAGAGTTGGTAAAAATGACTTCAGAAGCTAGTTTGCTCCCAACAGACTTAAAGAACATACATCAGACTGTATACAGAAGCAGGAGAAAAATGTTTCCTAAACTGCCTAAGAGCCGACATGAGTTGCATGAATGCCTGAATGCTTTGAAATAAAACCATGTAAAGGAGAACTATTTCTGTCCACATGTAACTGCTCAAAATATTTGCGCTCAATTGATGAGCAGGGTCTCTGGACTCCATAGAAATCCTGTGCTGAATTGATGGCATTTTCTGGGCTGAATTGATGAGCATTTGCGCTCAATTGATGAATCACCAGTTAAATATATCATTAAATACATATCTCACAATTGCCAATTTATTGTGGGAGTTATGGTCCCTTTTAGACTAAAGGGCTGAGGTGCATCATCTTTGTCATACTGACATATTTCTAATTCTTCCTTGACTAAATTACAGATTTTGTTTTGAAACTACTGGTAAGTACTGTCTCCTTGAGTCAATTCTAAAAGTACACGCAAACCATATTAAAATGAAATGCAGTATTAACCTGATGGAATTCAAGTTGTTTTTAGCAAGGTTAGCCTCAGAAATTGCACTTCAGTGAAGGTGTATAACATGGCCTTATAAGGAGACAAAGAAACAAAATCCAGCTCTTCTCAGGATCCAGGGGTTGCTGTTTCTACAAGTGACTACTTAATAACAATGTGTATGGAAATAGTTAAGATTCATTTTCTGTCCTATATAAGAGCATGTGATTCAAAAGCAATTTTCTGATATCTCAACCAAAATAATGTTGTGGGTACTCAAAAGAACCGTCTCTATGAGACGGTTCTTTTGAGCACCCAAAACACATGATCAAACCTATGGATAAGAAAACATTCACAATTTCCTGCTCAAAAAGTATATTTTCCCTCTCGCTATCAGTTGATCAATGAGTGAAGTACAAGTCATCAGTGTGGGAATTGGATCAAGAGTCTACTGTATCGTAACAAATGAACATCTTCTAATTTCAGCGTCGGCAGCAGAGAAGCTCATCATTCCCTACTTTGAAGAGATCATCAACCAGTTCAGAATGTATCTAGGAGCTGTAGGGGATTCTGGAGAGGATATGTTCAAACTACAGATTCAGACCATAGGTAATACAACAAATTAAATAACAGAACACCAGGATCAATTTTAAGATTTTTGACCTCGTGAAAACTATCAAGTGATTGTTTTTTCGTTTTTTTTTTTTCTCTTGCTGAATGTGTTCGACAGTTAGTCAACTTGCTTATTCACTCAAGACTATTATGATAAAAAAATCATAAGGACATGAAACAAACAAAATTACCCATAAAGCGCCACCTATAGTTTGCAGCAGACGAAAAATTCAAATTTTGCCTCTTTTTCAAAAATAACAAATAAGGCATGATGTTTCATAAGAATCGTTTGCTGGCAGACGATTCTCATGAAATATCATTCCTTATTTCTTGCGAAAATTAGGAAGGATGTCGCAAACTTTGTCGTCTACTTTCATTCGTGATTGGAGCTTTAAGGGTTAACTAATTCATTTAAAATGCATGTGTTGTGTAGCTTGCATAGCAATTAATTCCACAAAACACTTAAAATGGTCTTCACTGTTCTCAATGTGAAGGTATTAGAACTGTGATCGCAGATTATTTAAAAATTAGCAAACAGATATTGGGAAATGTCCTGAATATGAACTGTATTTAAAAAATGTTTTATGTTAAACAATTGTAAAGCACAAATTTTTTTTTATAATACTTAAGTTTGTGTTTTCAAAACAGATTAAAGAACTCTTATGCATCTTTTAGTCAGATGTCCTGAAAATTTGTGACAGTAAGTTTTATATGGGCCTCGACGCGAGAAAACCTGTCTTCGGAAGTTTGCGAACAACACAGGCGCAGACCAGCCTGCGCATCCGCGCATTCTGATCAGCACCTTTGTTGTTCCCTTATTGGAAAATATCATATCTAGACTTGTTAAAAGCAAAATTTCAATTTTCTAGCTAGTCTCTGTAGCTGAGGAGACTGGTTTGAAACTCGCTTTGTCGGAAACCCTGAAGACAAGTTTACTCATGTTGAGGCCCATATGTAATTTGACCATTTTCAGACACCCTCGGAGTTCTAGCACGATGTGTAGGATCTGAAGTATTTCAGCCACTTACTAAAGAGAGTATGCAGTTTGGACTTAACCTGTTGAACACTGCAGAAGATCCTGATCAGAGAAGATGCATGTAAGCTTATTACGCTAGTCCTGTTTGCTTAGTTTTAGTTCAGAATTCATTTATTTTTTTCAATTTTCAACCATAAGAACAGAATATTGTCAATTGAGGTGAGCTGAATTTTTTTGTCCAACTCACCGTATCTACTGTTGTATATCAGGCTCCTTTGTGTTATTGTTAGCAAATTTGATCGGAAATGACTATAAATCTGATTGCGAGTTAGGATGTGAGTTTGAGCCCTTGTTCACCTCAATACTTTGAGATTATTTCACTGCTGATTTTGTATTTACAGATATGGACTGTTTGCAGCTCTGTCCACTCTACTGAAGACTGATATTGCTGAATACCTACAGACTATGATGCACTTTATGTTACTATCCTTGAAAACAACAGAAGGTGTTAAGGTAAACAACCTCTTCTAACATTCATGGCTGTAAAACCTAGATTTTTAATAATCTTTGCAAGCATCAGGCCCAACAGGTGAGTGTCTTTTGATATCAAGTTTACCAGGTAAGGCTTTGAGAATGCTTGATGACATCGCGAGGCTTGCCAAGGGATTCAACATGTGTTCTCAAAGCCGAGCCTGGTAAACTTGATACCAAAAGACGCGAACCTGGTATTCTATTTATCAGTTTACCCATTGTTGAACACTCTACAAACTAGCGATTGTGACGTAATTTTCGATTTTTGTGTTGATTCAGCGTCATTAGCAACGTTATTCAAAAAGTGCAACATCATCATGACCTGATAAAGGCATATGGCGTGAGATAGACAACGATTATCAGGCAACCTGCAACGCTGCAGTTAATATGAATGGTAACTGCTTGATCTAGACCAAGCAGACAAAACAGTTGTTTTTCTCTTTTAGTGCTTATATTTTATGGCACTTTTGAATTATTGGTATGGTTACTGCTTTACGTCCCAGCCTGCAATTTTTCAATCATGTCCCAACATGACAGAAATATAAATGACAAGCATCAACTCAAACAAACAAATTATTGGAAAGGAACAGTGTCATAAACTGAGGCATTACACAGACTAATATTGTAACAATCAACTGAAAAATTAACATGTAAGGTGGACCAGGACTTTAGTTAAGAGTGTGTGATGAAAATTTAATTTTCTTATTTCTCAACCAAAGCATATGTTGTGGGTACTCAAAAGAACCGTCTCAATGAGTTAAAACTGATGAGTAAGAAAATATTTACAATTTTATGCTGAAAAGTTTTGTTTTATCTAAATTTGTGGTGGACACAGGAAGATTGATGGAACTACATGGTTTACCAGAGCGTATTTTAACCCAAAAGCACCACCTTGAATTTGCAGGAGGCATGGTTGAAGTTTTCAGAATTATTCCTGAATTCAGGATTTTGAGGTAGACTTTCTATAGAAAGTCAGCCTCAAAATGCCAAATTCAGCAGATTATTATAGGTTCTGATTTATATTCAGTCTGTCTTAAGACAATTGACCATTTAAGCTTCAAATTGTGAATATTTCGTGGGCATATTGCAAGTTTTAAGATCAGAGTTTTGAAAGTTCAGGATTTTGGAAATTTTCAACTCTCACCCATGAGGAGGCAACATTGTTTCACATGGGCTAGCCCTCATATCAAGTAATTTTCTAATTATACCCCCAGCAAACTTTGTTTGTGGTGGGTAAACTGTTTTCACGTTGTCCGTCCGTGTGTCCGTCCGTCTGTAAAGTTTTGTTTCCTTAATATCTTGAAGAGTCATTGCTGGATTTTCATCAAACCTTGCAATTATGTTCATATATGCAAGACAAATACTTTAAACAAAAAAGTAAGGGCTAGTTTTCTCTATATCCAGGCCCATATAAAAGAAGACCAAAGTTTTGTGTTTGATCAAGAGTAATTTTCTAATTTTCTCTATATGCAGGCCCATATAAAAGAAGACCAAAGTTTTGTGTTTGATGATCAAGAGTAATTTTCTAATTTTCTCTATATCCAGGCGCATATAAAAGAAGACCAAAGTTTTGTGTTTGATGATCAAGAGTAATTTTCTAATTTTCTCTATATCCAGGCCCATATAAAAGAAGATCAAAGTTTTGTGTTTGATGATCAAGAGTTTGATGACGAGGTGGATATAGAAGAAGAAGAAAATGAACAAGATGATTCCGACATTGCAGGGTAAGCCACACACAGTTGAGCCGTGACATGTGATTTCCAACAATGTGGCATTTTGACAGGTGTAGACTCAGACAAGCTTGTACCGCCTCCTATTAAGCTTAGAAACTACAAATGACTTTCATTCAGTAGCTTAACACTCATAGAATATTCAAGCGTATGCGCAGCCTGATCTGAGACTTTGCTTGTCGCACATACCACATTGTTGAAAATCTCATGTTGCGGCTCATTTGTGCATTTTGACACTTTTTTGATGCAAATGACCTGCATTTGAGTTGATAGTGCATACTAATGTGGACAGTTTCAAATTTTCCAAGTCTATCGGTATTAAAATAGATAATCATGTCAGAAAAACTCTTAAAGCAGTAGTTGAGTGCTTGACTCGAGACCAAGGGGCCGCGGGTTGGAGCCTCACCGGCGTCAGTGTGTTGTTGTCCTTTAGCAAGACACATTTATCCTAGCTTAGTATTGGTCCAACCCAGGAAGACCTGTCCCTGTTTAGCTGAAATATTGTTGATGGGACGTAAAGAATCAAAACAAACAAACAAAAAACTCTTAAAACTAGGCAGTGAAGTAGATGTTATATTAGAAGCAATTATTTGAGCCGCAACATGAGATTTCCAACAATGTGGTATGTGCGACCAGCAAAGTCTCAGATCAGCCTGCGCATACGGGCAGTCTGATCAGAGCCTATGCTAGTCGCTTGAATATTCTATGACTGTTAAAATACTGACCAAACAGCATTTGGAGTTTCTAAGCTTAAAAGGAGGCTGCACAGGCTCGTCTGAGTGTACCCTTGTGAAAGTACCACATTGTTGGAAATCACATGTCACAGCTCATTTTGTTTCTGTTCCAGATGTGGTCCAACTTGGCTAAAAACTGAAGGTGCTGAACATGTAATAAATACCTGTTGATAAAAAAAAAAACATGCATTTTTTTCTTCCTCTACAATAGATTTGATTTTTAATTAACTGAATCTTCCTCAACAGAATACATCTTTGTTGGCATTTCAACAGAATAAAGACAACATTTAAGTGTGGGGGAAACAGGAAAAAAACTTTATTTTTCGTTGTTTTAGTTTTTATGAGTAGTTTGAATCTCATACTCAGTTGAGTTGAGCATGAAAAAAGCTTATAACCCCAAAACATGATCTGTTGTGCCTGAAAAAAAACATCTTCCTCCCTTAAACGGGTACTTTGGCAAACAGTGAAGACTCAGATGAAATGCAGCATAATGTTGCATTTCATCAGGTTCTACACTGTTTGCTATGATTAAAAGAATCTTCAGGGACAGAAATACATCATAAATTCTACCTGAAACCCCTTAAAGTACATAATGCGCAGCGACGTAAAGAATCAAAACAAACAAAATAATGAGCAGTCCCATACTTATTGTATCTATATGTATTGGAATATTCATCAGAATAGAAGGGGTTTGTCACTGTGTCATACTTTAATCATGTTTTATAGGGAACTTTTATTTTTACCAAAAATTCAACCCAGGAAGACCCGTCCCTGTTTAACTGAAAGATTGTAAATGGGACGTAAGGAATCAAATCAAACAAACAAACAAACAAACAAACAAACAAGTTACCAAAGATATTTTCACCTGTTTTAGGATCAGTGTAGAAAATGCTTACATGGAAGAAAAAGAAGATACCGCCTCAGCTCTGGGTGAGATAGCCATTAATGCTGGGTAAGGATAACTGCTTAGATTTCTACGATTAGGCCAAATAAAAAAATACCTGTGTTTAGGGTAACCCAACCCTGCCTAAACCTATAATTTTTTAATGTTTCTGCCTTTCAAAATGCATAAAATTATATATATTTTCCAGAAAAAAATGTGTGCCTACCCTACCTAAAATTTTCAGACCTGTTATCCGAAACACACTTATTTTTTTTTACTTGGCCTAACCAATAAATAGTTAATACAGTGCAGTCCCTTTATAACACTAGAAATGGAATTTTCATTACATGTTGATTTATATGACTGGTATTAAAAGACTGGTATATACTAGCAATTGCATATTTTAAACTGAACTATAGTTTCTCAGGGGCGAATCCAGGATTTCTGGAAAGGGGGTTCATATGTATAAAGGTGTTGGGGGTCTGCTTTGCTGATTTTATCTTAAATATCCCATGAAAATGAAATAATTTGGTCTCACTGAGGTCAAATTATTTCATTTTCATAAGATATTTAAAAACGGCAGGGAGGGACCCCCTCTGGGATCCGCCACTGTTTCTATGCACCTTGATAAGAATATATGCATCTCATTAGCAGCTCATTGTATAAATCAAAATGTTGGTCCTAATGGATTGTAATGAAAACAATTTGTCAATAACTGTTTCATCTCAATCTATTTTGATCAAGTTTGCAATGCAATACTTTGTGTGAAAATACCCGTCTCTGCAGACTTATTTACTCTATGAGTTTCCCTTTTAGTATTAATCCTTTGCTCCATAATAACGTCTTTTGACACCTTTGAAAAATCATGTACTTGAAAATATTATGGAAAATGGAGCATTTGCTCTTTTGGAGAAAATGCTCCATTTTCCATAATATTTTCAAAAGTAATTCAAAACTTAACTTAATTTTTTCTTAAATTTTGTCAATGTTGTCTAAAAATAGAAAATGATGTCATGATCTAAAAATAGCCTATGGAGTAGAAGGTTAAATTAAACCACTGGAAATAGTAGTGTAAAAACCCACAAAGTACTCTGTGTGCACCTGATGGAGCATGTGTGTTTATTTTGTCAATTACAGTACTTTTTACGCTCTGACGTTGCTGGCATTGAGCTTAAACCACCGGAAAAACCCACAAAGTACTCAGTGTGCACCTGCAGGGGCGTGTGTGTTTATTTTGTCAATTACAGTACTGTTTACTTTCTCATAATCTTTCACTTTTTTTCTTTCTTTAATACATAGCGCTGTGTTCCTGCCATACCTTGAGGAGAGTTATACAGAACTACTCCAGTTGTTAGACTACCCAGCTTCTAGAGTAAAGAAAGGAGCGATAACAGCACTGGGTCAATACTGTTGTTGTATACATGATGTTGGTAAAACTCCGCAGTCGCCCGGTGCTAATGCCTCAGAAACACATCTAGGTTAGTTTGGAATGCCTTCAGTTTGGGCGACGTAATTGAAAGTTTTTTTATACCCCCCGCAAATATAATTTAGTAGGGTATACTGTTTTCAGCCTGTCTGTCTTTCTTAGTAATCAGCTAAAAAGTGTTTTGGCAGAGCCTCGGATAATTTTTTGAGACATGTGAGTATTTATTCATCAAATTGCGTGAGTAAAATGATGTGGCATGTGAGTAACAATACTCATGGAACAAGGAGGTTGTTGAGTAACACAACTATCAAACAGGTGCCTTGATATAGGGAGCGCAGTGGTAGAGTGCTTGACTCGAGACCGAGGGGCTGCGGGTTCGAGTCTCAGCGGCGTCACTGCTTTGTGTCCTTGAGCAAGACACATTAATCCTAGTTTAGTACTGGTTCAACCCTGGAAGACGCATCCCTACATAACTGAAAGATTGTTGATGGGACGTAAAATATCAAACAAAAAGATGCCTTAATAAGTAGTTTTACCACTTAACAAAGACAAAAAACGGCCGAAAATGATTTTAAGCATTTAAAGAACGCTCAGAACCCATGAAAATGATGCTACAATGGTGGGGCAAATGAAATGTGGAGTTTTTCTTTATTTTAAAAAGGTCATTAAAATGTATTTTTCTCTCCCCCACCCCTCCAAAAAACTATTAAGTACAGCCCTACAAAAAGATTGGGCATAGGTTCCACTGTACTTTGTACTTTCCTATTCACCCGCAACCCAATAACCCTGGCCATTGAAAAGTGTTGGGTAAGACAGAAGAGCACAACTCGCCACTTTACAAAAACTTGTCCCCGAAACAGTTTAACTTTATGTACCGCACACTTGGTAAAATACAGGACATAAACATGATGAGTCCTATTCTCCATGAAAATTTAACTTTTCCAAATTTCTAATTCAGCACTAAGTACCATGTTAACTACGCTTGTTCCGAAGTTTTTGTCAATAATTGCGGAGGAGAGAGATCGAGAGGTTGTGATGACAGCTGTAGACAATATACATGACATGTTAGAAAAGATTGGAGCTCCCGTGTTACAGGTGCCAGATGCCACAGATCAGATATTGACCAAGATGAAGCTCATCTTCACACATCAGGTAGATTAATGATAGTCTAATTGGGCCTCGGCGCGACAAAACCTGTCTTCGTGGTTTCCGACAAAGCGAGACTCAAACCGGTCTCCTCAGCTACAGAGACTAGCTAGGAAATTGAAATGTGGCTTGTAGCAAGTCTAGGTAGGATACTTTCTGAAAATTGAATAACAAAGGAGCTGATCAGTCTGCGCGGATGCGCAGGCTGGTCTGCGCCTTTGTTGATTGCAAACCCCCGAAGACAGGTTTTCTTGCGTTGAGGCCCAATTAAACCGTTAACTCTTATATAGCTCATAAAACGTTTAAATAACCTTTATTTTCCATTAAAAAAATCCCTGTTTATATGCTGCCGAAAAACCTGTTGGATGATTTTTTTCAGCCAGTGTTGTTTTTGGTGCTTGTAAATATGCTGAAAATGCATTCTTGGAACTACTGCTTCAAGGTTCGCACAGGCTTGAAAAGTACTTGAATATACAGGACTGTCTTGAAATTTAATTTGCCTTGAAAAGTACTTGAAAATCACTCAAATGCCTTGAAAAGTCCTTGTATTTTACCATTTACAGGAGGATTCAAAACTGTTTTTGGAGACCTAAATCAGTATTAAATTGTGGTGCCTTTATTTGGTGCAGCATATTCTGCACCAAATAAAGGCACCACAATTTTATACTAATTTTCTAAAACTAATATCTTTAGTAATGGACTCTAGGATTTCCAAAGTAGAATTTATCATGTAAATCAGTATTTTTCATAAGTTTTAAGTCCTTGAAAACAGTAGGAAATTCTTTTAGAAGTCCTTGAAAAGTCCATGAATTTTATTCATACTTGCCTGTACGAACCCTGGAACAGCTGCTTGTGGTCTTGTTATTATACAACCTTGCCTGTATGAACCTTGTGTTTGTGCTCTTGTGTTTATGTTGCTGACTCCACTATTATAGTTAAATTACTACTTGGATTGGAATTCATGGTAAAGAAAGTGATTGAAGTGTATATAGAAGAACGCATTTAACCTATATTTTTTATTGAAAAACCTATAAAGGAATCTATATTTTAGGCAAAAGGAACCTATATAAAAGCCTATATTTTACAAGTGGGGCCAAATAAAAAATTAAGTGTGTTTTGGGTAACGGGTCTGAAAATTTTAGGTAGGGTAGACACATTTTTTTCTGGCAAAAAAAAAAAAAAAAATTATGCTTTTTGAAAGGCGGATTTTGCCTTTCAAAATGCACTAAAAAAATCCAAGAAAACCTGAAAGAATTCTAGGTTTCACCAGTAAATTTAGGTAGGGAAGGATTACCTTAACACAGGTATTTTTAGCTCCATCTGTCCACACTTTCAAACATGAATATCTCTGAGACCAGCAGACTGGTCGTAATCAAATTTCATCTGGAGTATTATTGGGGTGGGGGATTGACTGCATTAGGTTTTGGGCCAGATGGGATTAGAACTTTGGTTTCCATGGCAACAGATAGCTCCCATAGGGTTATAATGGGGAAAACCTAGTGACCACTCGAGCTCCTTCATATTTGATTGGTTCGTCTTTATTCTTGCAGGTAATGAGAACAACCCTAAAATCTTGGATGTTTACGAAATTGGGCAGTATCCAACGAAGGACTTATGAGTTAGCTGCCCTTGAGCGTTTGGAAAAATCCCCATGGACTTGTAATGGGAGAAACATTGTGACCACTTTTGTACCTTCATTTTCCAATGGATCTTCTTCATTCTTGGAGGTAACAAGGTCAGCCATAAAGGCTTGGATGGGTTTGAATTTGGGCAAGATTCCATCACTGACTTCGGAGTAAGCTGCCCTAGAGCGTCTGATTAATCAATGAATAATGTTGTAACCACTCTAGCGCCTTTATTTTTGATTGGATATTCTTTATTCTTGCAGGCAACAAGGGCACCCATAAAATCATCTATGGGTTCAAAATTCGGAAGAATCCGATCAGGGGCTTATGAGTTACCTGCCCTTGAGCGTCTGAAAAAATCCCCATAGACTTATAATGGGAGAAATGTTTTGACCTCTCTAGTGCTTTCAATTTTAAATGGATATTCTTCATGCTTGCAGATAAGAAGGACAACTATAAAAGCTTGGATGAGTTTGATTTTTGTCAAGAACCTCTATTATGGAGTTAGCTGCCCTTGAACATCTTAAAAATTGATTGATTATGTTGTGACCACTCTAGCGCCTTTATTTTTGATTGGATCTTCTTCATTTTTGCAGGTAACAAGGACAACCATAAAATCTTGGATGGGTTCGAAATTCGGCCAGATCAGACCTTGGACTGTGGAGTTAGCTGCCCTTGAGTATCTGGAAAAATCCCCGTTGACTTATAATGGGAGATCTGTTGTGACCACTCTTGTGCTTTCAATTTTGAATTGATCTTCTTCATTCTTGCAGATAAGAAAGGCAACTATAAAAGCTTGAATGAGTTTGTATTTCTTCAAGATCCCATCACCTATTATGGAGTTAGCTGCCCTTGAGCATTATAAAAATTGATTGTGACCACTCTAATGCCTTCATTTTTGATTGGCTCTTCTTTATTCTTGCAGGTAGCAAGGTCAACTATAAAATCTCGGATGGGTTCAAAATTCGGCCAGATCAGACCTTGGACTGTGGAGTTAGCTGCCCTTGAGCGTCTTAAATCACCATTGACTTATAATGGAAGAAATGTTGTGACCACTCTAGTGTTTTCATTTTGAATAGATCATATTCATTCTTGCAGATAAGAAGGACAACTATAAAAGCTTGGATGAGTTCGAATTCCGTCAAGATCCCATCACCTATTATTGAGTTAACTGCCCTTGAACATCTTAAAAATTGATTGATAATATTTTGACCACTCTATTGCCTTCATTTTTGATTGGATCTTCTTCATTCTTGCAGGTAACAAGGACAACCATAAAAGCTTGGATGAGTTTAATTTAAAGTAGAACCAACATTAGACTGTGGAGTTAACTTCTATTGAGCATCATAAAAATCTGCATAGACTTACAATGGGAGATCTGTTTTGACCACTTTAGCACCTTCATTTTTGAATGGATCTTCCTCATTCATGCTGGTAACAAGGACTTCCATAAATTTTGAATGGGTTTATTTTTCCACCACACCCATCCACCAGCTACAGAGTTAGCTGCCCTTGATCATCTAAAATATAACTATAATGTTGTTACCATTCTAGCATCTTCATTTTTCATTGATTTTCTTCATCCTTGTAGGTTACCAGGGCATACATAAAAGTATGGATGAGTTTGAATTTCGGTCAGATCCCATCACTTACTAAGGAGTTAGCTGCCCTTGAGCATCTGAAAACTACATTTTCACCAGGTTTCCTCTGCAATTTTTTTATTCAGATCTTTTTAATACTTGCAGATAACTAGAACTGGCATAATATCTTTTGTTTTTTAATTAATTCCTGGTCACTGTTTCAAGTTCAGAGTTATCTGCCTTTGAGCATCATAAATTATGGTGTCTCCAAACATTATGCTGGCTCCCAGGTGAGCGATTGTTGCCCATTGGGCTACTTGTTTTTATTTGGCCTGGTCTACTAGGACTAAGGAGGCCTGTCAAATGTTTTAATTATCTGGATGTATAATGCAGAGATGCCAACCATTCTGATTTTTGCGGAATCATACCGATTTTCAAGGCTGATTTCCGCATTACGATTTCAAATGTCAAAATTACAGCAAAAAACAATTTTAAATGGTACCAGATAAAATAACGAGGGCCACTCCTACCTCTAGACCGGTTATACCTGGTCACTGGTAGTAAAATAAGATACAGACTGGTTTTGTGCCTAATGTAATTGAAAAAGGTTACTTTTAGTGGGTAAATAGTTGTAAGTCCGAGAACCTGCCTTTGATACAAAACAAAATAATTCCTTGGCGAAAAACATGTGGATGCAGAAATTATACAAATCTTTGGCCCTTACTGAAGACAAATGAACGCCGGTAAATATTATGCCTGAAGTTGAAGTAAAGCTCTCAGCCATGCATTTGAGAGGGAGGAAGAGGGTACTGTATTAGGAGATATTGAAGCTCGTCTTACAAGAAACTTGTGTGAGTGCATTTTGTATTTTTATGGCGAAATATGCGGCATTCCGGAAAATGTCCCCAGCTTCCTGAAAAATGCCTTTCATATCCCTGAAGAGCAGCATTTAGGTTTGGCATCTCTGTATAATGTATGTCAACAATCATTACAGTGCATTCCCTTTATAACGCAATGCTTGGGGTCCACAGAAAATTAGGAATGGATGGTGGTATAAATGAACAGTGCTATAAAGGGACAATCTTACAGAAGATTTATGGCCAATTCCTTTGTAAAATTCCATGTGAAAAAAAATTGGGAGCTCAACATGATTGTGTTTTATCCAAATCTGTGTTATAAAGGGACTGCAATGTGTTTTTTACTCCCAGATGGCGTGTCTAGTTATTTTGTCTCATCAGGTGGAGTGTCACGTTCTTTCACCAGGTGGGGTGTAATGTTGACCTAGTTATTTTCTCCCCAGGTGGTATTATATGGCTTATCGGTCACTATTGCAACAGGGTATGCATTGTCCTGGTTTCTTGTAAAGCTAATGGAGATAGGAACCAGTTGGGGGCATGGCGTTACAGTGACCCAAAAGCTGATTAATATGTTACATTGACCTAGTTATTTTCTCTCACCAGGTGGCATGCCAGGAAGAAGAAGAAGAAAATGAGGAAGAGCAAGAGGCGGAGTTTGATGCTATGTTGATAGAATCAGCCGGAGATGTGATACCTGTGATGGCCAAACTTGTCGGTGGAGAGAATTTCCTCTGCTTTCTTGGTGGTTTCTTGCCAGATCTTCTAAAAAGAATGGTAAATCATTTTATCAGTTACCTCTCATATTAACAGCATTGTTGCACACTGGCCTGATAAAAGTTGGCTATCTCACGACATGTGTCTTAATAGGTCATGATGACGTACTTTTTGAGTGATGTCGCCAGTGACGTTGAATCGACACAAAAATCAATAATTACGTCATAATCGCTAGTTTGAAGAGTGAACCAATAGGTAAACTGGATAGAATACTTTGAGAACGCATGTCGAATTGCTCTGCAAGCCTTGTGATTCAACAAGCGTTCTCGAAGAAGTACTACAGAATCACTCTTAACCTTGAAAAGTCCTTGACTCTTATTGTTTTCTGTACTTGAATGTTAATTGAGACCTAAATTGGTAAAAAACTGCTTTGCCTTTTTTGTTTCAGAGTATATTGCACCAAATAAGAAAACACCAGTTTTATACTAATTTTCTCCATTTTCTGAGTATTCCATTTGCAAAGTTGCATTTTAAAGTGTGAATCAATGTTTTTCAGAAGCTTGAAAACTGTTGGAGAGTTAACAGGTCCTTGAAATGTCTTTGAATTTATATATAGTTACCTGTTTTTAGCATCCAAAACATACGTTAAAGCCGATTGATAAGAAAATAGTCGCAATTCAGGACTTTCACACCCCTTTTTGGGAATGGGGCCGGGGCCCTTGTAATTTCGAAAATTTCTGGCGTTTTGACTAAAATTGTGAAAATTTATATTGTCTTAATGAAGTTTCCATTGCTAGATTGAAGTAACTATTGCATTCCGGAAAATGGTCATACTAAACACCGCAAGGTGCACACAAGAGATCATTCAGAATAAGTCAGATGTTTTTTCAAGGAATAAAAACTTATTATCTGCACTCTTTAATAATATTTTTACTCTTTTAATGGATTTTTTTCTTCAACTAGTCATCTGCAGTTTTCTTGGACCAAGCACAGGTTTAGAAAAACAAAATTTTTTAGCGTAAAATTCGAAATATTTTCTTACCCATCAGTTTTAACATATGTTTTGGGTACTCAAAAGAACCGTCTCGATGAGAGACGGTTCTTTTGAGTACCCAAAACATATGTTTTGGTTGAGAAATAAGAAAATTAATTTTTTGGTACACAAAAAGTACTGACTAACCAGGGGTTTCATTAAGAGGAGGGAGGCGGGGATTTTCCCCTTCTACTCAGGCATGTTTCCCCTGCTACTTTTGATAAATTTGTATAGAGTCTATAGACAAATACTGTCAAATCACCCGCCTACTTTGCCTTGATACCCAGATGCCAAAAAAGTTAATGAAACCCCTGACTAACTAAGCTTGGTTAGATTGGGAATATTCAGTGTTCTGCCAAGACTTTGAAACCATGGGGCCAATGGCCCCTTAGCTATGAAAAAGTGGGGCCATTTCCAAATTCTACTGGGCCATAGATAAACAATTCAGAAAAACAAGTGTTAAGAATTTACTGACCCTTTATCAAAAGTTAATATAACCTGCAAAATAAGCATCATTAATCTATTTACTTTAAGATGAGGACAAGAACAGTTTTCTTTGCTTATTGGTCCTCCAATGCTGTAGTGCTGCCAGAAAGTCAAAGTTTTTCAAATATTCACCTTCAATCTTAACAATTAACAGATCATCTACTCTCTCTGAAGAAATTCTATGTCTTTAATAGTCATCCAAAAAACCACCTTAAGAGCACTTACAAGTGCTGCTTCTTTCTCATCAAGGACCTTTTTTACAGTTTTCTCAAAACTACAAGCCATTGACTCGGCAGCAACAGCTTTGTGATCTTTGCTGTCTGCATGCCTTGTAAAGGTAGACGTTTTAATATTTCTACAGTCACCAGTTAATGCATTGGACTTCTTATGCTTAATGCAGAGTGTGCAGGACATGGAATTATTGTCTTCTTGAAATTTTAACCATTTAAAATCTCTTAGCCAGTTTTTTTGAAAAGATCGCTTTTCAGGTTTTTTTCTGTCCGCTGGTGCTAGGCTGATCTGATGCAGCCGATGTTTCACTTTCATTGTGATTTTGAACGGATGCAGACTTATCTGCTGGACAATCAGTTGAACTCGAAGAAGACGATGCTTCTTGGCTTTCGCCACCGTCGTTGTCCGTAGTTTTTGTTTTTTTCGACTTCGCAAAGAAGTCAAGCATTGTTCTTTTTCTATTCGAAGTCATTTTTTGGTCTAGTGCAAGCACCGAATGTAACAACGCTTACGATTGGTTAAAACTTGCTCAGGTGTCGCAATAAACCATTCAGGTTCGCTGATTCACTTGCCTAACGACCGCTTAGCAACAAAAACAGCTTTTTCCGATAGAGCGGTTTCGAACTGATTCGCGCCATTACTTTATTGATAAATGGACGATTCGCCCCTGCGGAAAAACGGACGCGCCCAGCGGCCCGTCTATGGGAATTTCTCTGCGCCGTATGGATTTTTTAAGCGCCAATGGCGCAAGGGCGCGGCCTTGGCAGAACACTGGAATATTTCATCTGGAATTGGGGGAAAAAACATACTTTTTGGCATGGGAATGGGGCCGAATTTAGGCCCTACATTTGGGTGATTGACAACTCTGCATTAAAATACTCATTATATATTACCTGGAATGGTGTTTGATTTCAGAGACAGACTAGTTCAACTGCAGAGAAATCATTTGCTGTCGGTACTCTGGGGGAAACAATAGAAGCTGTAGGACCTTCAGTAGCTATGTATGCCGAGACACTGTACCCAGTGTTTGTGAAGATGTTGAAGGATGAAGATGAAGAGGTCAGGAGTAACTCGGTCTACTCACTCGGAGTACTCGCAGCTAATTGTGGACAAAAAATACAAGGGTATCCTTTAGTAAAGCATCAATATTGATGTTAAATTTAAGCTAAAACACAGATGGTTAGCCATTCTTTATATTGGTTTTTAGAGACTTGTAACAAGAAAAAGTTTCCGGAAAAAATATAGAATGAGCCAGCTAATAAGATTTTGGTCTGATCATGTTGTCAAGCAATTAAGACTTGAGTGAATCTGTGCACATGCACTCACCAGAGGCTTCTGCTGGCATGTACAAAGTATGGATGTAGATGAAGACTCTGACTAAAATTTAGACCTGTCCTAGCTGGATATGTCAGCATGGGCATTTAAATCCTTAAAACCTCAATCATTTTCTGGGTCAAAATTGGTTCACACTCTGTGTTGCTGAATTAATTCTTGGAAAAGTTTATTTTAGACAAAAAGTCAGAAGACAACAAAATCATGAAATATTTCCCAGCATGCAAAGATTTAAAGGAGCTTTTTATGCATATTTGACATTAAATACCTCAAATCTAGTCGTGACCTGATTGTTCGGGGCAAGAAAATGGATGATAAAAATGAAAATAACATCTGTATCTGATAAATGGGTCCAGTTTAATATTTTGGAACACTAAGATGAAAAGGGAGGGCAGTGGTAAAGTGCTTGACTCGAGATAAAGGGGTTGCGGGTTCTAGCCTCATCAGCGTTACTGCTTTGTGTCCTTGAGCAAGACACATTAATCCTTGCTTTGTACAGGTTCAACCCAGAAAAACCTGTCCCGACATAGCTGAAAAACTGTTGACTGGGACGTAAAGAATCAAAGCAAACAAGAATACTAAGATGAAAGTTTGACTTCTTAGATTTTCCCTAACATTATTATCAGACGATACTCTGAGATACTGAAGTTGTTGTTTGAATTGTTGAATAAGGAAAAGAATGGTAGAGTGATAGACAATATATGTGCTGCTGTCTGTAGACTTATAATGGCCAGTAAGAATGCTGTTCCTATTGAAGTGGTAAGTTATACAAGGCGAAGAATGGTCGTGTGATAGACAATATATGTGCTGCTGTCTGTAGACTTATAATGGCCAGTAAGAATGCTGTTCCTATTGAAGTGGTAAGTTATACAAGGAGAAGAATGGTCGTGTGATAGACAATATATGTGCTGCTGTCTGTAGACTTATAATGGCCAGTAAGAATGCTGTTCCTATTGAAGTGGTAAGTTATACAAGGCGAAGAATGGTCGTGTGATAGACAATATATGTGCTGCTGTCTGTAGACTTATAATGGCCAGTAAGAAAGCTGTTCCTATTGAAGTGGTAAGTTATACAAGGCGAAGAATGGTCGTGTGATAGACAATATATGTGCTGCTGTCTGTAGGCTTATAATGGCCAGTAAGAATGCTGTTCCTATTGAAGTGGTAAATTATATCAAGGAGAAGAATGGTCGTGTGATAGACAATATATGTGCTGCTGTCTGTAGACTTATAATGGCCAGTAAGAATGCTGTCCCTATTGAAGTGGTAAGTTATACAAGGAGAAGAATGGTCGTGTGATAGACAATATATGTGCTGCTGTCTGTAGACTTATAATGGCCAGTAAGAATGCTGTTCCTATTGAAGTGGTAAGACTATCCATATTTATCCCCACGTTTTTTAAAAAAAAGCGAAGGGGATATTGTAATTGCCTCCCTCCGTCAGTCTGTCCTTTATGCTATCTCCTAAACCATTGGACCAAATTCAACCAAATTTGGTGTGTGAGTTAGGGGCGTGCAACGGCAAATTTTTTTGGCCCCACCCCCTGGGGCCTTGGGGAGGGGTCAAAAGGTCAAATATTTAATTTCAATTACAAAGTCATTTTCAAAGATTTTATACCAAACTTTGTCTGTGTTCTCACAAATGAAAGATACAAAACATTTCAGACGGGATTTTCATTCTGTCGCCTGGGTCATGCCCCAGGGGTCAATTTTTTTATTTTTTTTTTCAAACATGGTCATGTGGCATATCAAATTGATGGGGATGACGAGCAGAACAAAATGCAAGTAAAATTTTCATGCTAGGGTCAAACTGGTGACCTTGGGGTGAGGTCAAAAGGTCAAATATCATTAACTTTCTGCTACCATGTCAAATTGTAAGATTTTTATACCGAACTTTGCATGTGTTCTTACAAATAAAAGATAGAAAACATATTGAACAGAATTTTCATTCATGCCCTTGGCCTGGGACTTTGGGGTGCTGGGTGGGTCAAAAACTTTAGTGTGGGGATTTGCGATGGCGCCCCATCGACTGCGCATTCTAGTTTTCTCTGCAGATGTCTCTGCCTCTGGGAAAACATTTGTGCCTGCATATTAGAACATACATGGCTGAAAATTTTCAGGATTCTTCCTGAATTCAGGATTTTGAGGATGACTTTCCATAGAAAATAAGTCTTAATATCCTGAATTAGGCAGATTATAATAGCTTCTCTGGTTTATTTTCAGTTAAAGACAATTGATCATTTGAAATTAGAATTGTTAATACCTTGTAGGCATACTCTATGAAAGACTTAAATTTCAAAAGTTCAGAATTTTGGAAATTATGAAATTGCACCTATGAACATGATTCTAATTAATAAAATCAAACAAAAACAGGGGCCTGGGGTTAAGTTAATCAGTTGCCAGTGGGGCTAGATGCTAGCCTTGATAACCTTCATCCATTAACTGACTTCAACATTTTTTCTTTCCACTCATTGTTCAAGCCTTTAGTTAAGTGTGTGTAACAAGAAAATATTCTTACTTTCCAACCAAAACATATGTTAAAACTAACAGGTACGAAAATATTTACATCAATTAAACCAGTTAATTCATCTAGGAGATGAACTGTCGGAATGTATACAGACCACTGTTATAATTAAACCAATATTTTGAGTGTTTGCTTATTTTCTTTTCATATGGGCCACAACGCAAGAAAACCTGTCTTCGTGGCAGTGCTGGGGTGGGGGTGCTATAAACAAAGCGCAGACCAACAGCACAGTCTGATCAGCACCTTTGTTATTCACCTATTGGACTGTATCATATCAAAACTTGATACAAGAACAATTTCACTATTCTAGCTAGTCTCTGTAGCTGAGCAGGCTGGTTTGGGTATGACCTGGTAGGAAACCCTGAAGATATGTTTTATTAGTGGAGGCCCATATGCTGTCACACTGTATTGGGTCTGTTTCCTGTAGTACCAACAATATGTGGAAAGTGTTGTCTGATTTTTTGGTGGAGCTTTAAACCTTTGTATTGAATTCTGATCGATTCTCTCATGCATTTACAAGCAAAAATGATTGGATTGTTTATTATATATTTTAAGGGCCCACACGACGAAATTTCTGAATCATGATTTTTGTCCCTGCAAATTGTTTTGGCCTCAGCAAAAAGCAAAAGGTGTAGACCCTGCAGCATTTCATCTGGGTCATTCAATGTTTGCCAAAGGTTAAGGGGTTTCCCGGTATACAAAGTGTTGATGGTTGAAGCCTATGTCTTTTACAGGTGCTTCCGGTTGTGGTGAAATGTCTGCCGTTAAAGGAAGACTTTGAGGAGAATATTACAGTTTATAAATGTCTATCTCAGTTATACAGCACAGAAAATCCAGAGGTAACTATTTCATCTGCTTTAGGTTGAAGTTAACAGACATTATTCAGAAGTTTTATGGCTCAGAGCTGATTAAGTTTTAATGATGTTTTAATACCAGTATATGCGTGATAGATCCAACAATTCCCATGAACACATTTATAGGTGTGTTTTTTTAGAAAATGATTTTCTTGCACGCCGGATAAGGATATCTGAGATTTTACCCTGGGATAGAAAATCTTATCTTACCCATGCTATCTTACCCAGGCTGTCACCTGAGGGCTTCATACATTGGTTGTATTGGAATTCACGCACATGGTCCTCAAGTGACGCCATTGTTATGTAGTTTAGTTTAAACATATTTTATTGCCAAAATATTTACAGCAATGGGGTTGGGTCACAATTTCTCACAACATTAGTTTCAACCCTTCCCCTAGTTGTCCCCTTCCATTGTTATGTTAGTGACGTCATCATGTAAAATTGTATTCAGGGACTTCTGGAAGCTTTTTTTTTTAAAAAAAAACAACAAAAAACAGTGGTGATCAAGAAAAGGAATCAATTATTTGTGTGAGGGTAGGATAGAAAAATCCGTCCCTCGTGATCACCGTTTGTCATCACTCAGCAAGCCTCTTGATGCCATTTGGTGATTCGGGACGGATTTTTCTATCCTACCCTCAAACCCATGATGGATTTTTATATTCTGAGAGAAAAAAAGAACAGCAGACGACAAGAAAGTATACACAATTTTCCTAAATATATACCTGTTTCTTTTTGCACAGGTTGTGAAACTGATTCCAGACATATTGAGAGCTGCTTCCTTATCCCTTGGCACTGACCAGATTAAACCAGGTAAGAATAAGAATAGAATAAAATGGTTTCGCCAGAAATATATCTACACGGGTAAAAGTTCACAGGATTGTTACTGAATTCAGGATTTCGAGGCTTACTTTCCACAGAAAGCCAGCCTCAAACTACTGAATAAGGAACATTATTAAAGCTTCAGCACTGTAGTCATACCACTACAATTTGGGTCTCGTCACCCACTCCGGTGTTATAGTAAAATTACCTTAAAATAAAGGCTGACAAAAATGAGAACTTTCGAATATGTTTGCTTCGAGATTGCATCCTCTAGTTAACAACCTCTGTGTTGTCTCGCCAAAACGGAGATAAAATCAGATTTTAAACATGTTTTTTTACAGTTATATTAAAAAATTGTCAAATACGGTTTAGTCATAATTTTACGGTTTAGTCATTGATTTGTTATCCACGATGACAAAACCGTAATTAGTTATTTCATGCCTAGACATCAAACGTTAAAGTTTTCATATAATTCTAAAGCTTAAAGATACAATGTGAATTTGATGAACAAAAATTAATCGGAACCCAAGCATTTTGGGGAGTTTATCTGTGATTAAATGAAGAAATTGAACATGATGAGAAAGTTACCTTAACACCGAAATAAGTGACGAGACCCAAATTGCTGTAGTGGTATGACCACAGTGTTCAGTTTCAATGGGTTTTCTAAGAGAAGCTAACCATTTTGATATGGAATTATTCATATTTACGAGCATATTGAGGGTTTTAAGATTTTAATTTTGATGTTCAGGATTTCGGAAAATTTCACCTTTCACTCATGTATCTATATAATATATTGTACTCTCTGGAGGCACTGCCTTGTGCCCTTGAGCAAGATGCTTTTTCTTCTACCAGCATGGCTGAAAAATTGGGGGAAAGACATCATTTGGAAAATCATCAGATAGATCTGTGTATAATTGCATAAATTAGTGATTAATGTGTGCAATCTTAGTACCTATAATGCAAGGGTAGCGTCAGAATACACCTTTCTATATTGTTCTCTTTGTCACATAAGGATAGTATTACAGTAAAACCTGTCTTAAGCAGCCACTCAAAAAGAAGACCAAAAATAGTTTTTCAAGACCGCTCAAGCTTAATGCAGGTCAAAAGTATTGCAGAATGCTCCAAAAGAGCAATCTGCAATACTTTCGACCTTCATCAAGCTACCATTTGTCTTTAAGACCTTTATTTTGTCTATTTTTGAGTGGTCGCTTAAGACAGGTTTAACTGTAGTTGAATATGTGTTTCTTTACAGATTGTGAGAAGATAATAGTTGGGTTGGTGAAAGGTGTGAACCAGAAGTTCTCTACAGATTTTAACAACTTAAAGAACACATTACCAGCAGAACAGGCATCTAAACTTGACATTTGTCTAAGTGCCGTCAATGGCACTTCATGAAAAAAACTAACAGTCATAGATCCAGATAAAGAAATTTTATAAGCGTAAAATTGTAATTATTTTCTTACCCATCAATTTAAACATGTGTTTTGGGTGCTTAAAAGAACCGTCTCATTGAGACGGTTCTTTTGAGTACCCACAACATATGTTTTGGATGAGTAATAAAGAAAATAATTTTCCAATAGGCATTCTTATCTGGAGGCCTGAACAGTGTTGGAATAAATCAGTTGAACATATTCACATCGTAAGGTACCTTAATGGTTTAACCAAACATGTTATTCAAAGCAGACCCAAATCAACCTGCCTGTTCGTGCTAGCTGATCTGAGTCATTGATTTTTATTTGGATGATGTACACACCATTTCTATAGCTTTATGGTGTGTGTCCTGACTAAGATCTTTGTTTTTCGTGAAAAGCTCAGAGTAAGGTACCTTTCTAGTGAAACTGGTTTATTGAAATTTGATGTGGCTGCCAATGTATAGCTGCTAATGCTTGACCTGTGTGGCTTGCAATCATTCCTGCAATGTACTAAGGTCATATAAATTGGCTTTCGTGACAATAACTCAACAAACAGTCAAGGGACGTAATTGTTATGTCCTTTGACTGTAGCACATGTGCTATGGATGAAATATCCAGTTAAGGGACATAATCGTTAGGCCCCTTGACTGTAGGCAAGTGCTATGAATGAATTGTCCAGTGGTGAGTGACCTATTAAACTCGCTTATTGCATTGTTAAATTTTTAAATTGATCATGTCCAATGATATAACTATAAAGTGCTTTTTACGGCAGAGTTTGTTTTGATGTGCAATATTTTGTTATTTAAGGGTTAATAAAGCATAATTAAGAAGTGAATGTTCGTAAGTTCTGGATAAGAGGGTTATCCAGGTGACATAGGTCCAGTTAGGCAAATTTTTTGAGCCTAAAATTGCAAGTATTTTCTTACCCAGCAATCTAAACACATGTTTTGGGTGCTCAAAAGAACCGTCTCATTGAGACGGTTCTTTGGAGTACCAACAACACATGTTTTGGTTGAGAAATAAAAATTTCAGGTATGCACATTTATCTGGGGGCCTGGGTGATATCATGGGCCCAGAAAAACACACAAATTTTCAGCATAAAATTGTGATTATTTTCTTATACATCTTTTTAAAGGTATGTTTTGGGTGTCCAAAAGAACTGTATCAGGGAGACTTTTTAGCACCCACAACTTTTATTTTGATTGAAAATATAAAAAAAGAGTTTTTAATTATACACTCTTTTTGCAAACCTGTTGTTTCTCTGATATATGTTTAGTTCTGGGAAAATGTGATGTTCAAAAGAATCTCTCTTCAAGACGGTTCTTTTAAGCACCTACAATAGATGTTTTAATGGAAAATGAAAAAAAAAACTTTCCTGGGAGCCTGTTGGTATATAGATCTTGTTTCTCTGGTATATTTCTTATTTCTGTGGAGCTCCATTATAGTAATAAGAAAATTATCCACATATTTTAGTCGAAAAAGAATAAAAAAACATCTTGTTTAGGGCTTTTGACCAGATCTGTTATATAAGCTAAAAATTGATGCTAACTGAGTGTTTGAGAAGTCATTTCAGTCTTGTTTTACAGTTATTATTATTCAGGCCTCGAGATAAGAGTGCGTAATTGAAAATTATTTTTCTTATTTCTCAACCATAACATATGTTGTGGGTGGTCAAAAGAACAGTCTCAACGAGACGGTTGTTTTGCGCTCCCAAAACACATGTTTAAACTGATGGGTATGAAAAGAATTACAATTTTATGCTAAAAAATGTTCCTTATCTGGACCAATGACAGTAGCATAGGTCCCGATAAAAGAACTTTTTGAGCATAAAATCATGTAGTTATTATTTTCTTATCGATCAGTTTGAACATATGTTTTGGGCACCCAAAAAGAACCATCTCATTTAGACAGTTCTTTTGAGTACCCACAACAAAGAAAGTTCATTTGCAAATGGGCTCTCTTATCTGGAGGCCTGTAGTATGTTTCTTATGACAGCATTTAAGGTTACACAGTCTGATTTTTGTGGTTGCATGCTATTTTACTTTATTACCCAACCTACACTTAAAAGAGTAATTGGTTAATATTGTCAGGTAACAGGGGACAAAAATGTTACTCGTCCGCTCGTTATTACGAGTGAAATCTAGAAAGGACGAGTAATTCTTCCCAAAGCACTCATCCTACAGGCAAGAATTACTCTGGGAAGTCATATGTAGAGACTACAATGACATCAGAAGTCACATGGTGTTTTGGCGACCACGCCTACCAATGTGAACACAAATTACATGTTTCTCGCGATTTAGGGGTAGCGCATTCAAAGTAAAACGCTGGGATAGGGTTATTTTCGTTCTTGGATTCGAGCGGTAAGAGATTTACTTTGTCAGACCTGGAGATTTCAAAAGTATTTTTTCTGCATTTAGGTTCCATAGCTTACCATTACTATGGCCCGTTGCATTATTGTGTATTTGCATGTTCAGCGTCATTACAGGACAAATTAAAAGCAGCGCTAAGCAGCGAAATGTGTGCCCTACATTTAGCAAATTCGCAAAGTGAAAGTAAGTCACAATCTCTTCAAAACTAAAGTCTGTTTCTTACAAATTATATCTCCTGCAGTACTTCTATTTTACACACGCACTAAGTATACACATTTCATTCTGCTATTGATTGAAGCAGACTATAGTTATTGAAGGACAAAGCCAAACGCAGCACGTGGAATGTTTGTCTGATATTTTCTGTTGTTGTTGATGAAATATCTAATAACAGTTATATTTGTTGATTATTTTCATACCGAAATCTTATCAAATTGTTTCTACACATATGCCAACACCGTAGACTTAAAAAATAACTGAAATAAATTAAAATTTAAAGGAGCTGCTTTTTTGTTCTAAAAATAGATCAATTTCACTTCCCGATTTGTTTATACTGGTAACGAGGGGAACAGATCTATAATATTACAACATGGACAGAGGTTTCACTTAATGATCAGTCAATGTGAAGGTCATATGAAGTCAATGGGCTTTTTATAGCCAATATATTTTCAGGTTAAAAATCTTATAAATAGTCGCTACCATATGTTCTTTATTGCGTACCCTTTTAAAGGACAAGTGGGTGTTTTTGCAGGACGAGTGAAAATTGTAAGACACTCGTCCTGCAGGACAAGTACAATATTGAAATATTTTTGTCCCCTGGGTAGGGTTAAGTGTTTGCCATGAAAGAGGCATAATTAAAAAACAAAACGAAATGTTGCTCGTGTATTTTTACTGTCACCTCATAATAATTTAGTATTGGTCATTGGTGTAATAGACACATATTACAGCTGTTACAACTCGCCGCATGGTCAAACTTGACTTAAAGACAAATAAAATGTCTGCATTGCTTTTCTGCCAGCTGCTGCAATGGTCAACCTGCCGTGCTCTGGTAGTGTTTTGTCAATCTCAGTGGTTTAGGTATACTAAACTCGATTTTTATGCCCCCAAAGGAACTTTGGGAGGCATATAGTAATCGCACTGTCCGTCCGTCCGTCCATCCGTCCGTCCGTCCCGCTTTCGTGTCCGGTCCATATCTCATATATTCTTTGAGGTAGGAATTCCAAATTTGGTGTGTAGATACATCTTGGGATGGGGGAGTGTCGCGTACCATTTTTGGGTCACTGTGACCTTGACCTCTGACCTAGTTTTTGGTATAATCGTGTCCGGAGCATATCTCTTATATTGTTTGAGGTAGGAATCTCAAATTTGGTGTGTGGATGCATCTTGGGATGACGAAGTGTCGCGTACCATAATTGGGTCACTGTGACCTTGACCTTGACCTCTGACCTAGTTTTTAGAATAATCGTGTCCGGAGCATATCTCTTATATTGTTTGAGGTAGGAATCTCAAATTTGGTGTGTGGATGCATCTTGGGATGACAAAGTGTCGCGTATCATAATTGGGTCACTGTGACCTTGAACTTGACCTCTGATCTAGTTTCTAGAAACTGCATTGAGTCTGGTGCATATCTCCTATATTCTTTGAGATAGGAATTCCAAATTTGGTGTGTAAATGCATCTTGGGATAACAGTGTGCCACATGCTATTTTTAGGTCACTGTGACCTTGACCTTTGACCTAGTTTTAAGAATTATTGGGTCCGGAGCATATCTCTTATATTCTTTAAGTAAGGAATTCCAAATTTGGTGTGTGGATGTATCTTGGGATAGCGGAGTGTCATGTACCATTTTCGGGTCACTGCAACCTTGACCTCTGACCTAGTTTTTAGAATAATCGTGTCCGGAGCATATCTCTCTTATTATTTGAGGTAGGAATCTCAAATTTGGTGTGTGGATGCATCTTGGGATAACAAAGTGTTGCTTACCATTATTGGGTCACTGTGACCTTGAAATTGACCTCTGACCTAGTTTCTTGAAACTGCATTGAGTCTGGTGCATATCTCCAATATTCTTTGAGATAGGAATTCCAAATTTGGTGTGTAAACCCATCTAGGGAAGACGGGGTGTAACATACCATTTTTGGGTCACTGTGACCTTGACCTCTGACCAAGTTTTAAGAATTATTGTGTCCCTAGCATATCTCTTATAATCTTTGAGTTAGGAATTCCAAATTTGGTGTGTGGATGTATCTTGGGATAGCGGAGTGTCATGTACCATTTTTGGGTTACTGTGACCTTGACCTGACCTAGATTTTAGAATAATCATGTCCAAAGCATATCTCTTATATTATTTGAGGTAGGAATCTCAAATTTGGTGTGTGGATGCATATTTGGATGACAAAGTGTCACATACCATAATTAAGACACTGTGACCTTGAACTTGACCTCTGACCTAGTTTCTAGAAACTGGTGCATATCTTCTATATTCTTTGAAATAGGAATTCCAAATTTGGTATGTAAATGCATCTTGGGATGCCTGAGTGTCACAAACCATTTTTGGGTCACTGTGACCTTGACCTCGGACCTAGTTTTAAGAATTATTGTGTCCAGAGCATATCTACTATATTATTTGATGTAGGAATCCCAAATTGGGGTGGTGATTCCTCTTGGGATGGCGGAGTGATGCATACCATTTTGAGTCACTTTGACCTTGACATTGACTTCTTGCCTCATTTCTAGGTTTTTCATGCTATATTACAGCTAACTTTCCTCAAATGTGTCTTATGCTAGACCAATTCCTTTGGGGGCATTCGTCACGTGTTTGTGACATTTCTTGTTAAAAAGAATTATAATCTGGAGGGCAGGATAAAATACAGTATGCAATTTACAGGACAGGGCTGTTCCTCTATTTAGCTATAATAGCAGCAGAGGTGTTTTTTTGGAAGTGTCTGAAATTCTAGAATTGACTTTACAGTAAAACCTGTAAAACGGCCACTCAAAAATAGACAAAACAAAGATCTTAATGACAAATGGTAGCTTAAAGAAGGTTGAAAGTATTGCAGAATGCTCCACTTGGAGCATTCTGCAACACTTTTGACCTGCATTAATCGATATTTGTTCTTGAAAACCAATTTTCGGTCTTTTTGAGGGTGGCCTTACTGTATATTCATTTGTGCACCCTATATTAAGCTTGTTTAATTTTTGACTTGACAGGGCCTTTAGTTCAGTATTATTTGTTTTCAGCAACAATTTTCGAAACTTATGATATTCATAGGAGCCTTGTGAAATAAGAAATGTACAATATTTCTAGATATATTAATCAAATGGATGAGGTTATCTTAGCATTATTAACTTGTAAAAAGATAATTGATTTACCCTTAATTGATTTGCCCTAAATATTGGGACAAATATGACAGAGCATGAGTAAACTATAGACCCAGATCAGACTATTAACACAGGTTCAGATACGCAAGAATTTTCAGCGCAAAATTGTGAATATTTTCTTATCGATCATTTTAACCCTTAAAGCGCCAAGAAAAAAATGCATCTGAAAATGTCATCTGCTGAAGTTGTCTGCTGCAAATAATTGCCTAACATTACGGACGAATTAAGTATAGAAGCAAACAGCGTTGACCCAGAACAGACTGCTCTGATCTGGGTCCACACTCTTTGCCATAGAGGCTTCTTAAACATTTCAGCAGACGAGAAAAGCAGACGACTTTTGTTGCGATTGGCGCATTAAGGGTTAAACACTCAAAATAACCCTCTCATTGAGACAGTTATTTTGAGTACCCACAACATATGTTTTGGCAGAGAAATAAGAAAATAAATTAATTTACAAACTCTAATTTTAGACATGTAAAGTGTCCCAATATTTAGGATAAATAAAATTCATTCTATTTATTTTTAACCCTCTGTTGAATAAAGCATTTATCTACGACAGAAGTTTGTTATGATATGTAGTTAAATCAAATTTAGTCTATCAATCATGTCCATATTAAATGGACCTATCTGTTAATTTATCAAATGGTCCAAGGAGTTTGTCAGCTTTACAGTTTAATTATGTCTTTCCCCTTTAGGTTTGAGAAGGAAAAAAATGGGGATTTTCAATAAATTTTGACACAAATGGCCCTCTCCCATGATTGTTCAAAATTTATTTGATTTGTCAAAAACATGGCCACTAGGGGGACGAGTTAATTTTTCCAATACCACATAATGAGAAAACAAAATATGATCTTGTCAAAAATTGCTGGTCTGATTGGGGGCTCAGTGGTAGAGTGCTTGACTTGAGACCGAGAGGCTGCGGGTTCGAGCCTCACCAGCGTCACTGCATTGTGGTCCTTGAGCAAGACACATTTATCCTAGCTTAGTAATGGTTCACCCCAGGAAGACCTGTCCCTGTTTAACTGAAAGATTGTTGATGGTACGTAAAGAATCATATCAAACAAACAAATCAAATCAAACTGGTCTGATTTGAAAACAATAAAGCACAAATGGTCGTATGATAGTGATCTGTCAAAAAATATGGCTGCCAAAAGGCCACCCCGTGATGTAACATGGACACAAAACCAGAGGACCCTGGGTCGCTCACATGAGAATGGCTGTTGTAAGCATTATTTTGGCAAAAATTTCAGCTATAAATCTTTGATGGATCAGCAATTTCATTTAGAATTATAAATGGAAAAGTTTTAAGTAATGTTGAGGAATATAAATCTGATCTATGGCTAACAATACAGATTCCTGGCAGCCATCGTTTCAATGGAACAAATTGAGCGTTTTTTGTAGAGGGTCACCCAAGGTTAATACCATTTTTTCAACTTGGGCCAGTAGTTGTTTTTTTACAAGGTTTATAAAGTTTTTTTCCTTTTGGTTGCCATGGCAACCAACATTCTGCATGGAATTAGAATCTTTGAAAGGGGACACATTCCTGCGAAGTTTGGTGAAATTCCACCCAACTAAAGTTAATTGTTGGCGGATGGACAGACCACAAAAGCTCTCCTGAGTGGTAGGCTAGAAAAACCCTTCTATTCTGAAACTGTTATGGTATGTAGCATCATCTAGTGGTCCAAGTGAGTACAAAGGTTGTTCAATCTATACCTCTGGGATAGCCACACCCTGTTTTGTGATACAATTCAAATAGGCTCATAGAAATAACTAAAAAAAACTATTGTTTTAAATTATGGTGCTGAGATATCAACCTTTTGGTATGTAACTTTATAGTGTGGTCCTTTAAGGGGCCATTGGAACTCAAGCAAGCGACTTTAGGGTCTTCTGGGCCATTTTGGTTTTCATTTGATACCGCTGGAGTTATGGCCTTTAAAATCTTTTCAAAAGAATTACATCTTGAGTGGTCCTGAATTTCTTGTTAATTTGTCTAGAAGTAAAACTACATGCTCAATTTGAATTTCTTGCTGTTCAAAATGATAACCCATGCTATGATATTAATTGGGAATTTAATGAGCCTCTGGCTCCATTGGTTCTCTAATGAAAATTGATTGTTTGGCTCAGTTTCCCTTTTGCAAATTTAATTTCAAGTACTGAAAAAAAATTATTTGATGAATACTTACAAATTTTAAGTCCCATAAAATTACAAAGAAATTTACCAGATGAAACCAAACTGGAAATACACTCAGAAAAACAATTGAAGGATATTTAGATTCAGTTCCATCTCTAACATTCAATACAATAAAAACTAAACTATGCATACATTTCATAGTTCCAGATATCTGCAATCAAAATGAAGGAATTAAGTCACGCTTCAATGATTAAAGTACAGTACATGTCCAAATGGTGCAACCCTCTATACTGAAGTCACAAATATTCAAAAATGATTGAAACCCATTTTTATCGTTTGTATTCCGTAATGACTGGCTCCAAAATCATTGCTGGCTCTCAGTCAAAAGTATGACACCTAATTTTGTAGTTGTTATCAGTGTTTTCTTCCAATTTGTTGTCATATTGGCCGGGGTATGCCATATCTGTGCATTTTTGTTGAGTCACGTTATTAGGTGCAATTACTGATAAATGGATGTAAAAACTTGTCTGTGGTCGGAATTAGAACATAAGCAATGACCACGTAAAGGTTGCAGCAAAAAAATAAAAACGCTAAATTTTTTGCTTGTGAAGTTTAGGTAAAGAGGGTTGGTACATTTGGTGTGGTACTGTATCATAACCAATGACCCGTAAATTTTATTTTGCATTTTGCTGAATTGCCTAGTGGTAGTTCTATCAGATAGGAAAAAACTTTGTTTGGAAATTACTTTCTCAAATGTTATACAGTCAAAAGAATTTTAATATCCTTCAATTATTTTTCTGAGTATAATATCCTTGTTTTTGTTTTAAAGAATTTAATTTAAAAGTTGGATTGTATAGATACAGTATAGTCAGACCATTGTAACTCTGTAGTTGTCTTAACTTCACATGAAATCTGTAATACATCAAAGCAAGAGACTTGTGAAATAAAAGAAAAAGCAAAGACACCTTAAAAGGTCAATTTTTCTTTATTTTCATGGTAATTCAAACAACAAATTCATACATGGAACACACTCATGATTCTCAATTACAATTTTGCAATTATCCCAATTGCCTCAATTTGTGCTTTATGGCCCAATCAACATTATTGAGGTCATGCTGCAGCTAGTTAAGACCCTCTGCATATCACAGCAGGCCAGATTTAAAATCTGCTATCTATAAACTGCAGTAGAGGTGTCAGAAGTTCAAACTCCAGACCCCAAGGATATAAAACTTATCATGCTCAACTCAACTGAGCATGGAATTTCAAAAGCTCATAAAATCTAAAATGCTTAAAAATAAAGACTTGTCTTGCTTTCAGATGCTCAGATGTTGTATTTATCATGCTCATAAATATTAAAATGCCAACAATTGTTGGCATTTTAACATTTATGAGCATGATAAATTTCATGCTCATTTGAGTTGAGCACAAAAAGTTTTATAACCTTGAGCTTAGTCCGTCCACATAGAGATTGTCTTCAATGTCGGATTCAAGTAGGGCAGTTGTCAGTTACTTGCAAAAGTATGCAATCACTAAGTACCTGTGAACCAGCTGCCTGTATAGGATCAGTGTCATGTGATAACTAACCGTGGATATAGGACTGAAAAATTGTTGAAAGCAATGTTAAGTCCCAACATAACCTCAATGGATATGAGCCAGCCCATGTACAAATTGTACTGTAAATTCAGAAACTTTTGCGAGAATTTTATTTTTGCGAATGGCATTAAGACATATTTGAGACGTTCAAAATTAGCATCAAAGGCATGATTTACCTATATCAGTCAACAACAGAGTGATCTCGCCATTTCACGAGGGTTTTATTTTCACGAAACTTCGCATATGCGAAGTTTTGCGAAAATAAATTCCTCGCGAAAATTTCCGAATTTACAGTACTTGACACTTAAGGGGCCAGCAATGACTGGCCCCGCGATTATAAAACTATTTTCAAGCTCACTTCACTAGTATTTATTAACCAGAACCAAATTACTGAGACAGGTAAAGTATGTCCAAACAAATTAATTTCGGATCAGCCTGCTCCTAAAGAAGTATGTTACCTTGCTCTCGTAGAGGAGCAGAATGGCCCAGAGGTTATAAAACTTTCCATGCTCAATTCAGCTGAGCACGAAATTTATTGGCTCAAAAATGTTAAAATGCCATTTTTAACATTTACGAGCATGATAAATACAACATCTGAGAGACTTAAAGCAAGAAAATTCTTTTGTCGGTATTTTTGTTTTTATGGACAGTTGAAATCTGGTGCTCAGTTGAGTTGAGCATGAAAAAAGTTTTATAACCTCGAGGCCAGATCTGGGACTTATTTGTTTGCTTGCTTCATAAAAATATTTATTGTTAACTAGGTTGTATTAGATATTCAGCACTAAATAGAGTTGAAGATTGATCATGAAATAATTTCTACGGTCATTCTCCTCCCTTCCGCTGAATCATTCAAGAAGGGTTGTTGTCAGTTACAAGCGAAAGTATGTGCACGAAGTACTGGTTAACTGCTTGTTCAAGCTTGCCCAGGAAAAAGTGTGGTTAGGTGAACTGACCGTCCCGCCATGACCATAGCTGTTGACTTGACGTAAAGCAACCAAACAAACAAACTAAATAGAGTTGCAAACTTAATCAAACTAATCTTCTACTGTTCTCATCACAGAAATTTCAATTAATGTCTGACGTGTAGCTAGCCATCTATTGATGTGGATTCACACGCTTGCTACTGTCCTGCCAGCCAAGAGTGACATCATGTTGTGTTTACAAAGTTATCAGGGTCTAATAATCGATAGATCACTTGCATATTAATCCTATCCTCAGGATAGGATTAATACACAAGTGATCTATCGATTCGCGTTAGCTCAAGTAGAGTGTACAAGTTAATGTTTTACTTAGCAATTGTAACACAAAATATGTCGTAACTGTCACTCTTGGTAGGCACGACAGTAGTGGGGACGAGGGCAGTAGCAGTATTTGTAAATTTTGATTTTTTTTTTGTTGCCAAAACTATGTGGATTCAGCCACATACTCCCGTATAGGCAGCTACATGCCTGAATGTATATTTTCACAAAATGCTTGTTGAAATGGCTAACCATGTAGACCTGGCCCCAAGGTTATAAAACTTTTTTCATGCTCAACTCAATTGATCATGAAATTTTAACTACTCATACAAACTAAAAACCTGAAAATATTTTTTTTTGCTTTCAAACTTTCAGATGCTGTATTTATCATGCTAATAAATGTTGCCATTTGAGCATGATAAATTCATGCTCAGGTGAGTTGAGCTTGAAAAAGTTGTTTAACCTCGAGGCCTGGCCCCGAGGTTATAAAACTATTTTCATGCTCAACTCAGCTGAGCACGAAATTTATCATGCTCATAAATGTAAAAATGCCAACAGTTGTTGGCATTTTAACATTTATTAGCATGATAAATACAGCATCTGAGAGACTTAAGGCAAGATACTTCTTTATTTGTTGGCATTTTAACATTTATGAGCAGGAGAAATTTCCTGCTCAGTTGAGTTGAGTATGAAAAAAGTTGTATAAGCCCAAGGCCTGATCAGGCTTCTACAGTATGATCAGAATCTACACTGTTCATCTTGACCTTCTATCAGAAAACTGTTCAAATGTTTGAACAGATGCCGTAGTGCATTCACATCAATAAACATAAAAATCTCATTAAAACTCATAAATAGGATTTCTTTAGTAGCAACAAGAATAATATTTACAAAACACAGATAGGTTATTTCACAGTCAATTACAAGATAACTCCAACATTATCTATATTATCACTCTAATAGACATACTCCATAGGCTATTTCACAGTTATTTTGTACAAATCTTTGGGTTAATGAGAATATTCCATAGACCAAGACTAGGTAACTCATCATTGTCTACACATAGACACTTAAACAATTACTTTCCTTTCACTCCCAGTAGATACTTGGAATAAATGACTACCATATATTAACCCTAACAAATAGGCCTTTTGACGTAGGCAACATTTTCAATATCCATAGTTAGGCCCGTCTTGTTGGCATAAAACTACATGTATATCACTTCAGAGAAAATCAAATTTTAGTGACATGGTTTCAGTCAAGCATATACAAACTGGTGTGTATATTGGACCAGTTTTCCCTTGTGTCGATCACATTGAATGTGTATTTATTAATGTAGAAAATATATTTTCATGAAGCTATTATTTGTCTAAAAATGATTGTTCACACAAGCTTTCAAGCGGGCCCTACTTTTATTTGTTGTGCTTCTACTTTTTCTTGAAAATGCTCTACATAATAATGTCATTTATGCAATAAAATACTCAAAATTTATTCTCGCTTGCTTGAATTTCAAAATTTATAACTTTTTGGGGGTGAGAAGGCAGGCAACTAAATTTCTCAGTTACAAAAGTCATTCTGTTTTATAGATGCTTCTTTTGTCACCACTTTTATCCTGCTTATTTTGATATAAAATTTATTAATTAATGACAGGCACCTCAGGACTTTAGTTTAGAGCGCATAACGAAAATTTAATTTTCTTATTTCTCAACCAAAACATATGTTGTGGGTGCTCAAAAGAACCGTCTCATTGAGACGGTTCTTTTGAGCACCCAAAACATATGTTAAAATTGATGGGTAAGAAAAAATTGACAATTTTACGCTGAAAATTTTTGTTTATCTAAATCTGTGGCACTTGAAAGCCTGTAATCAAAGAAAAATCAATGCATTGAATATGGACATTTCACTGCACCAAATGGAAGACTTATCAAGTTCTCTAACAAACAATTATCTTACACACCCTACTGGTATCATATACCAGGGTAACTTGCATAAAACTCTGCCTGCTAGTACTTTCTAGCTGCTGATAACCTTAGTAAACTGTTTGGATCCAGATTTGGCTGGATAACTTGCCAGGCCTGATCTGGGTACAAACTGACACTCAAAAGGTATTCCTGAAAGTATTTCTGAAAAATATGATTTTGAAAAAAAATCAACAGATGGCAAAAAAAGCACAACAAGAGGACCCTAGGGCCCCAGATCCCTCACCTGAATCCTTGCATAAGAGATGATGTTTTGGTCTGTTGTTAAAGAGATCTCATTTAATGACATTTCTATTTTTTACACTGGTGGTTGTTTTGTTCAGCTGAGCTTAACAATCAGCAATTTTGGTAGAGGTCATCATGAGGAACATTTCTGTGAAAACATTTGAATTTGGTTCAGGAGATGTCTAAAGATATTTCTTATCTACAGCTCTGGCAGCCCTTTTGTTCAGGTGCAGTGGAACCATTTTTGCTATTTTGAGGGCATTATGAGGAAAATTTATCTGGTGGCCATTTTGTTTGGCAGAGCGGAACCATTTGTGCAATTTTGGCAGAGGGCATTATGAAGACCATTTATGTGATATTATTTTGAATTTGGACCTATGCTTCAGGAGATGTGGTTTAAAGATATTTATTTGCTAGAGCTGTGGTGGCCCTTTTGTTTGGCAGAGCAAACCATTTGTGCAATTTTGGTAAAAGTGCATCATGGAGAAAATTTTTTGTGAAATTATTTTGTATTTGGACCAATGGTTCAGGAGATGTTTTAAGACATTTCTTATCTAGAGCTCTGGTGGTCCTTCTGTTCAGCAGAGCTGAACCTTTTGTGCAATTCTGATAGATGGACAAAGAATGATCACAATAGCTCACCTTGAGCCTTAGGCACAGGTGAGCAAAAATTTCCCAGTATTTAAATAGTACTATAAGAAAAGAACAATATGAGCTGTATTATCATACAAGACAATTCTTTAGAGTACCCATGATGTGGGTCAAATAACAAAAGGACATTATTGCCAATAAATGAACTCGAATCTTAAATTATCAAAATGCAGACCGTCAGATTAGAAGCTTTATTATATACCTATAAATGATACAACTTTTAAACTGTCTGTTTTCTGGCCATCTGATACAGAAAGCCGGATCAACGAACTAAAATTTGCCGATTCCGTATCACTATCCTTTAAACTGAGGCTAAAGGTAGCGTTATGTAAATTAAATTTCAACATGGAACCAGAGACGGAAAACCTGATGATATCATGTCAAGAAACGAAACTTAAAGGCACATGTTCCCGCAATTTTCTGGATTTAAGACCAAAATAATTTATAAAATCAGAATAATGTCAGAAAAAGGTATATAATAAACACATTTTTATAAAAGTAACTTGATCTGGCGTACAGTATCACACCTTGTGGATGAGGCCACACCATCGGATCACCCTAGATGCTTCGCATCTCGTGTGCTCTGGTATGACCTCATCCACCCAACATGATACAGTAAGCCAGATCAAATTACTATTATAATAATGTTTATGGATTGGAAATATTTCTTGTTTCCCAAAATGAGCCAGCTCATGAGATTTTGTTACTTATTGCTGTAGCGTCTAACAAAGATAAAAACAAGTGAGTGCATCCCCAATCTGGACAACCTTCGCTGCACACAGACACAAAAAGTAAGAAGGTATGTACCAGTAAAACCTGTGTAAAACTGCCACTCTAAAAAAGACTGCAAATTGGTTTTCAAGACCAATTATCGCTTAATGCAGGTCAAAAGTATTGCAGAATGCTCCAAGGGAAGCATTCTGCTATACTTTTGACCTTCATTAAGCTACCATTTGTCATAAAGATATTCGTTGTGTCTTTTTTGAGTGGCCGTTTTACACAGGTATTACTGTAACTAGAAATGGTGTAAGTGAAACATTGCCTCCAACCATGCTTTTTCACGAGGACCAACCACTGTTGTCCATATTGAATGAGGATGACACTCTTTAGTAAAACAAGCGGCATAACTCTGATAATATTTTATGGAATTCCTTAGCAATCCATTATGAGTACAAAGTATGAGTGAGTTAAGGACAATAACTCTGTAATAAATTGATGCAGTCATATCCACCTCATTAAAACATTCTACACATTTAATACTCATAGTATACCAAAAATCAGTATTCTAGGTAAAGTGAATCCTTAGATGGAAACTTGCCGGTCTCTAAAAGGGGCAATAGTCCGTCATTTTTATGGATTCCAACAGCAGTTTATCAGGTTATCTTCTCAGCCAAAATCAGTGACCAAATAACAAGACGCTAGCTCAAACACTCTTTCTAACAAGATTGTTAATCTACTTTAATCAAAGGGACATAACTCTAGAATGGAAGATAACTCAAGACCTAAAAAAACCCTGGTCTGCTTATTTCTTTTGAGGTTTCAATATATGAATTTTCTAAACCCTATCATGCAGGTTCCAAAGATTTTCGAGCAAGAAGTGTGAGGACAAATAGACAAGCCAAAAACTTGACTCATCTGTCATTATTATATACACATAGTAGACCCCAGTTATCTCAAAATTTAAACAAGACTAGAATTTCTACTTTGAGATTGCTGGCAAGTACAATATTTTAACTCTATTGCACGCGAATGGACACAATTTTTATAGAGTTTTGTCCATTCTGCTTATAATAGGGTTAAACAGTTTAATAAATCATAAAACAAATAATTAAATACTTTGTTATGAGCCAATATCAGGCCTCAAGATAAGAGTGCATAATTTGAAATTATTTTTCTGATTTCTCAACCAAAACATATGTTGTGAGAGGGTTCCTTTGAGCACTCAAAACACATGTTTAAACTAATGGATAAGAAAATTTAAAAAAACACGCTTATCCCGACCTATGCAATACTGGAAGATTTTTGTGATAACAAGGATCTACTAATTTCTGGGAAAAATAACATAGCCACAAAAATTACATAAACAGCAAACAAAAATGTTGTCATAAAATCAGAAAAAAATACAAAAAACATTAAATCAAAATACCTATCCCATATTTACATTGCCCAACCCAACATTGACTGTACAACATTGCACAATATATCTGTTATGTAAGTGTCATGCAAAAATATGTTTTCAGTAAAATTTCATTTTACAGAAAGGGGCTCACAATTTTAATTACAGACAAATCAGGAATATGATCTCTCTGGAATGGCAAACTTTTATCCGTCAATTCCAAAGGACATGTTATGGATGAGTATTCAATGATATCTGAAGAATAGTTTTCTTCATTTTTGAAAATTATGATGAAAATTATCAGTACATAGAGGATCTAACATGAGTGCTCATGTTTTTATTAAAATTAATTAAATGAGTTGAGGAAAAGAGATAAAATGCGAGGCTCACCAAGTAATTTATCTCTTTCGCAACAAGTTTAATAAATTCAATAATACAGGAGCACGAATGTTAAATTCTATTTATCACAAGACAATAAAATTACTTAAAAATCGCATTTTTGGTGTGAAAATTTCAAGATTTTGCCATCTTTTACGAAACGCTATAATGGAGGTCATTATGTTACGCTACTAATCTGTTAACCACTGGTGGTTTATCAATTTTATTGCATGGCATATCACTCCCAGAGGCGACGTCATGTGATAAAGTAGCCATATTGCATGACATAAAGAGGAAAGACGTGGCAAGTTTTGAACAATTTCAGTTGATTCTGAAAATCATAATCATCTTGCTCTCTGAAACACCCATATCTCACAAAGTATTTTTGTCACTTTTTCATTATTGTCATGCAATGCCCAACACTTTTAATGGGCAAAGGTTTAGAATCTTGAGCTATTGTCTTCATGGTTGCTGTTTTCAAGATGTCCAAAACACAAACATCCTTTTCAATAACTTGTTCAACATCGCTTCTCTAAAGCCATAAGTTGTCATGTCAGAATTAAACAAGAGAGACAGGTTCTCAATATATGGGAACCATCTTGACTATAACCTGTTCAGCTGGTTCCAAATTTTCTGGTACCCTGTCTCCATTTCTAGTTTCTGATTGGATAGCTTATGGAGATTTCAAAGTAACAATTAAAACAGCTACCATAATCTCAAATTCATAGCTCTAGCAGACCTCCAGATAAGAGTGTGCAATTAAAAATTAATCTTCTTATTTCTCAACCAAAACATATGTTGCGGATACTCAAAAGAACCATCTCAATGAGATGCTTCTTTTGAGCACTCAAAACACATGTCTAAACTAATAGATAAGAAAATAATTAAAATTTTACACCCAAAGATTTTGCTTGTCTGGACCCTTGTTCAGATAAGAGGGGTATTCAGTTAAAGATTTTGCTTGTCTGGACCCTTGTTCAGATAAGAGGGGTATTCAGTTAAAGATTTTGCTTGTCTGGACCCTTGTTCAGATAAGAGGGGTATCCAGTTTACTAAGTTTTTCTTATTATTTTTCACAAAAACATATGTTGTGGGTGCTAAGTGAGACATTTCTAATTACTATCACAACATATGTTTATATGGACAAAATATTTTTGAAAAAATCAGCAGTTTTTGGCTGATAGAAGAGACTTATCTAAGTTTATGGTCTCAATAGTTTAGCACCTTAAGTCTATCCATAACAAGCCTTCAAGTTAAATACATTTTTCAGTTAACCCTTATCCCGCCAATAATTTTTCCCAAAATGTTGTCTGATTCCTACATCTGCATATATTCAGGTTCACTTCAGACTCGATTTTATCATGGAAGCAAACACTATGAACCCTGATCAGACCTGCTCCTTGGGAGCAGTCTGATCCGGGTCCATATTGTTTGCAATATAGGCTACCTTAGAACATAAGCAGACGAGAGCAGCAGATGACAAAAGTCATGTCTGGCGGGAAAAGGGTTAATAATCACAACATGGAAGGATTTCATTCGACGCCATTTTCCGTCAATAACTTAGTCCGACCATCAGTCACATCAGCTTCAAAGTCATCCGCCTCTTTTTCATCACTTTTCACATTTGTATAAAACTTCTTCCCGTAATCTAAAGTCTCCCACCTGCGATATGACTTTGGCCTCTTTCGACAACGTCTTACAATACACACAACCAGCACGAAAACAAGCACAAATATTCCGAATGATACTCCGATAATAAGTTTTGTATCAGCACCTTTGATAGCGTTAGTAACTTTCTCAGTCAGATCTGAGATACCAGTTTTGGTCGGTTTCCGCTGATCGTCAAGCGTCTTTTGAACCACTTTATCCTTCTCTATCTGCACCTCTATTTGTTGTTTCACTTCCGGTTGTAGATTGGTAGGATGGAACGGTCCGTGAGATTCTTGTATAATCCAGATAGAGTCTAATACGTCCCCTCCAAAAACAGCTACTTGCTCCCAGTATAAGTGTGTACTGTTATACACCTTTAATTTCCCGTAACTGTTGAATGAGCGGTTATCCATTCTGAATGCCGACCAGTCCTCTGAAACAGATTAATCAAATGGAATTTTCCATTTAGTATGATACAGTTAAGTCAAGATGGCTCATTGTATATTGAGGGGTCACTGGTTAAAATTTCCAAATAATAATTATTGTACAGTAAAACCTGCCTTAAGGAGCCACTCAAAAAGACCAAAAATTGGTTTTCAAGACAGATTATTGCTTAATGCAGGTCAAAAGTATTGCAGAATGCTTTCTTGGAGCATTCTGCAATATTTTCGACCTTCATTAAGCTACCATTTGTCTTTAAGACCTTTGTTTTGTCTATTTTTGAGTGGCTGCTTAAGACAGGTTTTACTGTATTCTTTTTTCTGAAGATAGCAAACAGTGCAGACCCTGATGAAATGCATCATTTTATGGCATTCCATTTGGGTCTTCACTGTTTGCCACACTACCAGTATAGTGCATGTCAACTCTTTACACCCTTGGGATAATTTAGAAGTGAAGATTACAGAAGCTGATAATTTTGAACCTGCAATCCTTTGTAATGCCTTCTCACACGACACCCAGCCAAACAATTTCAAATGTTTGCACTCACCACGAACATGGTACATTTTATATAAAAAAAATTCTAGGAAAACTATAGGCAATATACTTATCGACTACAATAAAAACAAGACAGCAGTCTGAATGACAGCCAAATCCCCCGCCGCAGAATTCCATGACCTTGAAGAGTGAGCTTGACTGAGTTTGCATAGCTGAGTCATGGGTTCTGCACACCAACTCACTGAGATGAACATTTGAGTGAAGTTTAATGAAAATCGTTCAAAGGGTTCAGGAGATATGGAGCAGACATGAAATTCAAGGGTAAATCCCATGACCGTGAAGTGTGACTTTGACCTTGAGTCTGCATACTAGCTGAGTCATTGGTTCTGCACACCGTTTCACTGAGAGGAACATTTGGGTGAAGTTTAATTGTTTGTTTGTTTTTGTTTGTTTTGTTGCTTTACGTCCCAAGTCAACAGCTATGGTCATTGCCGGACGGTCAGTTCACCTAACCACACTTTTTTCCTGGGCAAGCTTGAACAAGCAGTTAACCAGTAATCGTGCACATACTTTCGCTTGTAACTGACAACAAACCCTTCATGAATGATTCAGCGGAAGGAAGGAGAATGACCGTAGAAATTATTTCATGATCAATCTCCACGAAAGTATGGGACCGGGCCGGGATCGAACTCGCGACCCCTGGATCTGCAGTCAGCTTCGCATCTGTAACCAGACACGTTACCGACTGCGCTACGCGGCCCGGTGGTGAAGTTTAATGAATATCTCCTGAACCCTTTGAGCGGTGAAGTTTTATGAAAATCGCTCAAAGGGTTCAGGAGATATTGAATAGACACTAAATTCAAGGGTAAATCTCATGTCCTTGACCTGTGACCTTAACTCTAGGTAGCTAGGTCATGTGCTCTGCACACAGTCTTACTGAGAGAAACTTTTGAGTGAAGTTTAATGAAAATGGGTCAATGGGTTAAGGAGATATGGAGCGGACACGAATTGAAGGGTAAATCACATGATCCTGAAGTGTGCCCTTGACCTTGAGTATGCCTAGCTGAGTCATAGGTTCTGCACATCTTCTTACTGAGAGAAACATTTGGGTGAAGTTTAATGAAAAATGCCCAAAGGGTTCAGGAGATATGGAGCGGACACAAACCCTTGACCTTGAGTCAAGGTAGCTCGGTCATGTGCTCTGCACACCATCTCACTGGGAGGAACATTTGAGTGAATTTTAATGAGATCGTTCAAAGGGTTCAGGAGATGTGGGGCAGAAAGTGTTACTGACGGATGGAGTGACAGACAAAGGGCATTCCTATAACCCCCCATCCACTTGGCCGCAGGGGGTTAATAAAATCAACATGGAAATTTATTGTCATTTTCAGGACTTCCTCTTATCATTTACTAATTTCTGCTTCCTTTTTGATGCCAAAATGTGATCTGCAAACTTTGGTAGAAATTTAACTCTTTGCATGCTGTGTAATTTTAATGCTTTTGTTGTCCTCTGACTTTTTCAATTTTTTTTGTTTTTTCATTTTTTTTTCAAGAATACCACGTGTCAAACATTTGTCCAATTTGAAGCCTGATCTTGGTGCAAACTAATAGCAAAAGCAGACGGCAAAAGAAACCACTATCAGGTTAACTATTCCCCAACTAGTGCCATCTGCTGATACCCTTTGCAAACAGTTTGGACTCAGATCTGGATTCAAACTGTTTGACACTCTGATGGTCTTCCTGAAAGAACTTTCCGAAAAAGTTGATTTGGAAAATAATCTGCAGACAACAAAAAACCTTTTAAAAAATTTCACAGAATGCAAAGAGTAAACAAATCTCTCTCAGGATTGAAAGAAATACCAACCATTCTTTGGATTCATCTCATCGACACCATGTTTACTGCCAGCAGCTCCTGTGATCAGCTGTACTGGGGCTGCAGGGTTGGTGTAATTCTTGGACAATACCACACCCTTATACATAGGCCAGAGTCTCTCGTAGGAATGTTCATGTGCCTCTAGGACCACATCTACACCATAGTCATAAAATATGTCCTCTAGCCTGTAAGATATGGGCCTTGTAGTGAGAAAACCTGTCTTAGGGTTTTTTTTGTCCAGAATATGTTGTCTGCTTATTACTTATGTTGCATATATTTAAATGCATCCCAGAATGTTTTTTACTTTGGAAGCCAACAATGGACCCTAATCAACCTGCTCCTAAGGAAGCCATCTGGCCTCGAGGTTATAAAACTTTTTTCATGCTCAACTCAACTGAGTACAAAATTTCTACTGCTCACAAAATTTTAAAATTCCGACAAATGAAGAAGTTTCTTGCTTAAAGTCTATCAGATGTTGTATTTAACATGCTAATAAATGTTAAAATGCCAAAAATTGTTGGCATTTTAACATTTATGAGCAGGATAAATTTGGTGCTCAGCTGAAGTGAGCATGGAAAAAGTTTTATAACCTCGGGCCTGTCCTTAATCTGGATCAAATTTGGTTCCAAAGTGCAAAAGCAGATGAGGGAGCATGCAACATTTGGTTGTGAATCAAGCCTTTTGTTAAAAAATTAATTTTCTTAACATATGTTGTGGGTACTCAAAAGAACCATCTCAATGAGATGGTTCTTTTGAGCACTCAAAACATATGATAAAACTAATGTGTAAGAAAATATTTAAAATTTTATGCTCAAAAATTTAGTTTATCTAAACCTGTGTGAATGGTGAGAAGAGGGCAATCAGTCTTTGTGATTATATTTCCTTCTTGAATTCAAAAGCAAAAGTTTTCTTAACAGTTTGAACTCAGTTTACTAGATTATACGATACAACACAATCTTTATTTTCTCTCAGTTACATATAACATGTAAAACATGAGGCATATGTACAAAAACACAAATATTTATGTTGTGTTATGGCGGCAAAAGTTTGTTTGTTTGACTTGATTCTTTACGTCCCATCAACAATCTTTCAGTTAAACAGGGATGGGTCTTCCTGGGTTGAACCAGTACTAAGCTAGGATAAATGTTTCTTGCTAAAGAACCACAATGCAGTGACGCCGGTGAGGCTCAAACCCGCTGCCTCTCGGTCTCGAGTCAAGCACTGAGCCACTGCGCTCCCTATGGCGGCAAAAGAAAACAAAACACACACACTCTCTCTCTCTCACACACTCACATAGAGACCCAATGCAAAGGGTCTTGCTGTTGAGGGCAACTAGTATGACTAAATTTGTAATTTAATTGAATGGTCAACATGTCATTTCTATTATTGAGAACAACACTTAAATAAGAACCATACTAAAATCAGTCCATGCTACCTTAATGTTTACATTAAACAAGTGTTGAACTTGCTAAGTATAAAACAGTTAGTTCCTCAAAAACTGAAATTATGAAAACTTTTTTAAATAATTGCTTCTCCTATATTATATTATGTTGTATTGAAATTCAACTCAATCCCACAAAGAAACTTCAGCTTTTTGATTTAAACTTTTGATCATGAAGCGATTTTCCCACATGAAATTCATGCAAAAGTTCCAAATGTCAGGTCAATTGAACACCACATATATTTCCTGACATTAGGCACACAGTTGACTACTGTTCATGTATGACAGAAACAAGATTAGACTTTCACAAAAGTGTTTTGTATTTGATCTTTTGTGTTTATTTATATTGAGCTGAATCTTCAAGAGTGTAACTTAGTAACATAACTGTGCAAGAAATACAAAGATAAAATACTCAACATTAATTTGTAAAATTTCAATTGTCTTTTTTTCCCCATCAAGTTAAACATAAATTTTTGGTGCTCAAAAGAACCATCTCGTTGAAACGGTTCTTTTCAGTGCCCATAACATATATTTTGGTCGTGAAATAAGATAAAATATTTTTTAACTTTTTACCTACTAGTGACGTCTGCTGATGACATCTGCAAACAGTTTGGGCCCAGTTGATCAAGATCCAAACTGTTTGACACTCTGATCATAGGGCCAGTTAAGCAAAAAAAAATTAGCGTAAAATTGTGATTATTTTCCTATCCATCAGTTTAAATGTGTGTTTTGGGTGCTCAAAAGAACCGTCTCATTGAGACGGTTCTTTTGAGCACCCACAACATATGTTTTGGTTGAGAAATAAGAAACATAATTTTCTGTTAAGCACTCTTATCTGGGGGCCTGTCTGATGGTAAAACAGCGGAGACAAAAAAGGATGCAAAATTTCTGGACACCTGTGATCAGCCCCTTACCCTATCACCTGTGATCAGCCCCTTACCCTAATCTGACTTTCGAGTCTGGTAGAGTACAATCATCTCCATCATCATTAGAACAATACATAGGACGATGTCCATATGCTATAACCCACGGTACTTTATCTCTCTTCTGATTGGCCGCTGCTAGATCAGCCATTATCCAGTCCTTCTGACTCTGTACATATGAGGAATCATTAAGAAAAAATACTTCACTGGAATAACTGAAAGATAAATACACAATGTAACATGAGCTGTTTGCCTTCTAAAAACATCTGATAATAACCTTTGCTAACAGTTTGGACCCAATCAGGCTCTAGCAATATGTAAGACCTGATCAGGACCCAAACAGTTTCACTCTTTAAAATATTTATCATATGACATCGCGTCTGGGAGTGAAATAATGCCATGCAATAAAATCTGTAAACCACTAGTGGTTTATCGATTTTCGGGAAACGTTATGACGTCCATAACAACGTTGCGTAAATAATGACAAAATTAAAACGTTTTACGGCAGAAATGAGATTTTATCATATGTTAAATAGAATCTAACATTTGTGATCTTGTATTATTGAATTTATTAAACTCGTTGCGAAAAAGAGATAAAATGCTCGGCAAGCCTCGCATTTTATCTCTTTTTCCCAACTCGTTTAGTAAATTCAATAAAACATGAGCATTCATGTAAGATCCTCTATTTATATAAATTTAAAAAACAGTTGGCTGAAAACGAAATAGGAATGCAACACTACCCATCATTTATCACATAACGTTGCCTTTGGGAGTGATATAATGCCATGCAATAAAATCGATAAACCACCAGTGGTTTACAGGTTTAATAACATTACATAATGACGTCCATTATAACATTGAGTAAAAGATGTAAAATCTTTACATTTTCACGCCAAAAACGTGATTTTTGATTAATTTTAATGTCATGTGATAAATAGAATCTTACATTCGTGCTCCTGTTTTATTGAATATATTAAACTTGTTGCCAAAAAGCCATAAAATGCTTGGATTGCTTTTCCTCAACTTGTTTAATAAATTCAATAAAAAATGAGCACTGATGTAAGATCCTCTATGCAATGAGTTAGTTTAATTTCTGAAAGAATGATTGAGAACTCTTGTAAAGTCGCCTGGTGACTTTTCTATAAAGCTTTTAAATTCTGACATTGAAGATCTTTAAAAGTTTCCTAGAGAACCAGGCGTATCTGCAAACCTAGTACACTACAGCCCCTATTTTTGTTGTGTCTGTGTTTAACGACCCAACAACAGCTACAGTCATATGGAGAAGGGGCCACGCCTTTAAGTCTCATCCGACATACTGCAGAAGCCGTCGATCGAACCTGTTACCCCTGGTTTACAAGGCCAGTGGTTTATCCACTACACCACAGCAGTTCCTATAGCCCCTTTTTAATGCTATGTTTGGGGTATATTGGAATGGACCAAGTTATAAAGGGACAATTTTACAAAGAAATTATTAGAAAACAGCCATTTCATCGTCATTTTCCAATAATTCCATCGTAAAATTTCTTGGTAAAAATATGCGGAATCTGTGTTATAACGCGGTAGGTTATAAAGGGACTGTAATTCACTACACCCTGACAACCAGGTTTTCTAATGAATTGTATTTAGTTTATCCCTCTGGCGGAGGATTTCCTAGGGATACATTTCAAATTCTAATCACTAGTTCTAGAAGAGAAGATTTTTAAAGCAACAATTGATGACTAACAGACAACTGAATGTCTGATCACTGTTCCCTGCACTTTGTCTAGTATTTCTTCACATTTCAGCTCAATATGGACTTAATTATAATCTAAAAATAACCATGAAATAATACATTTTTTTTGTCTGTGACAAGAAACCATAGATTTCATAAACCGTATTCACCATAAATAAACACAGAAAACTAAACCACTTGCCTGGTTTTATATGCAAAATAGATTTCAATTATCACAAATTAGACACATTTAGGTTAATTACAAACAATGTGGACCAAGACCAAACTGCTCCATGGAGCAGTTTGATCAAGGACTGCATTGTTTGTGTCGGTGAGTCCCATATTTAGGTTAAATATTCTTTTCCAATTGACTTGCCTAGTTTGTAATGAATCAATAGCTAAATTATGATACATTTTGCATGATCATATTATAAACAGCTGTTTCAACAAAGTCATTTCTCTGTAACATTCTGAGAGAAAATGGCATTTTTCAATGAAGTTGAAACAAAGAAATCTGTCACAATCAACAATATGAGCCAGAACATGAGATTTTAACTTTCTTTTGCTCCGGTATTCATTTGTATGTACTGATGAGTCCTTATCTTTGTTTTATCTCCTTTTTCTATCTTAGGAGATGATGCATTGATAAGTTTAGGATCTTTCATGCGAACCACTCATCTATGTGTCTTGATCTACATCAGAACTAAGGGTGAGGTTGGTACCATTTAACATGTTTAAGCCTCCAGTCATTTTTCTTTACTCCAGGGTGGTGCTTTTTTTTTTTTGCGGATCCTTTTTGTTATTTGTGTTTCACGTTTGTCTTTGTTATACTGTCTTGCCTGTTCCTTACAGCCTTGTGATCACTGCTGGAAAAGGGCTGACCTCTTGGCTCTCTTGTGAGTGATGTTTTCTTAAGTTTTTGTCACATTCCCATATTGTGTCCCGGGTCAAGTGTGGTACTTGATTGTATCGATTCCTGATCTTTGCCTTCTTCCTCTCTTTGATACTATCACAGTGACCAGCCAATAACTGTTTATATAATAGTAGAATGTGCCTACCAAATGTAGTTGTAATGCTAGAAAAATGTGACTATTAACTGTACTTGTAATACTAATAGAAAGTGCCTATTAACATTTCATATGCCCTCTAACTGCATGTGTAATGATAGTAAAATGTGCCTATCAACATTACCTGTAATGCTAGCAAAATGTGCCTATTAAATGTACTTATAATGATAGTAAAATGTGCCTGTTAACTGTACTTGTAATGCTAGTAAAATGTGCCTATTTACATTACTAGTAATGCAAGTAAATTTGCTTATTAACTGTACTTGCAATACTAGTTTGGTCTGTTTGATTTGATTCTTTACATCGCATCAAGTAATACTAGTTAAATGTGCCTATTAACATTACCTGTAATGATAGTCAATGTGCTTATCAACTGTACTTGAAATACTAATAGAATGTGCCTATTAACATTACTTGTAATGCAAGTAAATTGTGCCTGTTAAGTGTTAACTGTACTTGTAATGCTAGTAAAATGTGGCTATTAACTGTACTTTTAATGCTAGGTAAATATGCCTAATGAACTTTACTTAATGATAGTAAAATGTTCCTATTAACATTACTTGTAATGCTATTAAGATGTACCTATTAAATGTACTTAAAATGATAGTAAAAGAAGCTCCTATTAACTGTACTTGTAATGCTAGTAAAATGTGCCTTTAAACTGTACTTGTAATACTAGTAGAATGTGCATATTGACATTACTTGTAATGCTAGTAAAATGTGCTTATAAACTGTACTTGTAGTACTTGTAAAATGTGCCCATTAAATGTACTTCTAATGATAATCTTGTTTGTTTGTTTGATTTAATTCTTTACGTCCCATCAACAATCTTTCAGTTAAAGAGGGACGGGTCTTCCTGGGTTGAACCAGTACTAAGCTAGGATAAATGTGTCTTGCTCAAGGACCACAAGTGATGTCGGTGAGGCTTGGGCCCACGGCCCCTCGGTCTCGAGTCAAGCACTTTACCACTGAGTCACTGTGCTCCCTCTAATGATAGTAAAATGTGCCTGTTAACTGCACTTGTAATGCTAGTAAAATGTGTCTATTAACATTACTATTATTCTTGTGTATTTGCTTATTAACTGTACTTGTAATACTAGTTTTGTTTGTTTGATCCCATCATGTAATACTAGTAGAATGTGCCTATTAACATTACTTGTAATGTTAGTAAATGTGCTTATCCACTGTAGTTGAAATACTAATAGAATGTGCCTATTAACATTACTTGTTATGCAAGTAAATTGTGCCTTTAACTGTATGTGTAATTATAGTAAAATGTGCCTATTAACTAAACTTTTAATGCCAGTAAAATGTGCCTGTTAACTGTACTTGTAATGCCTGTAAAAATGTGCCTATAACATTACTCCTAAGTATAGTAAAATGTGGCTATAAACTGTACTTGTAATGCCAGTAAAATATGCCTAAAACTTTACTTAATGATAATAGAATGTCCCTATTAATATTACTTGTAATGCTATTAAAATGTACCTATTAACTGTACTTGTAAATATAATACAAAGCTCCTATTAACTGTATTTGTAATGCTAGTAAAATGTGCATTTTAACTGTACTTGTAATACTGATAGAATGAGACTATTAACATTACTTGTAATGCTAGTAAAATGTGCCTATTAACTGGACTTGTAATACTAGTAAAATGTGCCTATTAACATTACTTATAATGCTTGCAAGATATGTCTTTAAACTATATTTGTAATGCCAGTAAAATGTGCCTATTAATATTACTTGCAATTCTAGTAAAATATGCCTATTGACTGTATTTGTAATGCTATCAAAATATGCCTATTGGCTGTATATGTAATGTTATTAACTTTATTGATAATGTTACCTGAGAAAGTGTATAGGTCCTATATCTAGACTGTACCACATCTTACTAAGAGGGATTGGCCAATCGGAGTTAGGCATGGCAAATCTATATCTGTAGTTGTTGAACATCTCATCTTCTTCTATTTCTGTATACAAAAGTAGAACAAAAAGTAAGTAAGTATGACCAGAAAATGCCACGATCACACACATCATGCGTAAAAACAACATAATCTAAAGTAAAGATTTGGTCAGTGATTAATATTTAAGCCCCCAGTGGCTATGGCTGCTGTCTGTTCCTAGGGGGGTGATTCTGTTGCTAATTAGTTCCTTGTTTGTACTCCCATTATGATTGCAGGGTTCCATGCATAGTCCTCTTTTTGTCATGTAAATCTAGGAGTCCTTTCTAGTTGAGGTTGAGAGCTGGCCTCAAGGTTATAAAACTTATTTCATGCTCAACTCAACTGAACATCAAATTTATCATGCTCATAAATTATTAACATAATAAATACAATATCTGAGAGCTTGAAATCAAGAAAAGTCTTTATTTATAAGGATTTTAGTTTTATGTGCAGTTGAAATTTCATGCTTAATTGAGTTGATCATGAAAAATATTATCATGCTAAATTGAGTTGAGCATGATTTTTTTTAAAAAAATAATCTAGACTCCTGATTAATTTGCTTATTGAGTTCGTGTTCTAGTGACTATTCCTCTTGTCTGTTATCTGTGATTTAGGAGATAACTGTATTCAAAATGTTCATACGGGGAGGTATAATGTCGTATATATGGTCGGAAATTTAGTTTTAAAATGTGATTTCCGAACGTATATCTGACGGTATACCTCCCCAAATGAAAATTTTGAATACAGTTATCCCCATCTAATGCACAAGTAACATTTTCCCTTCAAAATTACAGTGAAAATGTACTATGTTGTGCCCACTTCCAGAGGCTGCCAGCAGCATAAAACCGCTCGTCAGCTGCATATATTCACTCGTCAACCAATGTCAACCAATGAAAAGCGATGTTACATAATGTTGCAAATTTATGAAGTTATCCAATCAGAAGTCTCGTTGCATGCGCAAGTGCATTAGAATGTCATATAAGCTCGTTTTTGGATGGATATTTAATAAAATTCCATAAAACTCAATTTCTTCATTGTGTGTGTTTAAGTGGCCCTCCATGTGATTCATGATTCTGGCATTTCTTTGTCATATAAACTTGTTTTGGGTTGGATATTTAATTTCCATGGATTCGGTGATTGAAATTTAACAGTGACTGATTTTTTTCTAATGTGACTGTACAACTTTTTGCTGTCACACTAAATTAAAAATCTAACAGGCAATCTCATCTCATACAATCACAGCAGACAGTACAATGGCCTTTGCAATTATATTGTTTGATAGCAAGATACCAGGGTTATGCATTTCTACAAAGAAAATAAAGGCATTTATAAAAAAAGTAAAGTTCAAACCAATATATGATTAATTTTATATTCACACACAAATCAGATGCGTTGCATAATGTGAGAGCTATGTAGCGCTTTGTGGCACTTTACTATGCAAAGGTATGTTACGATAAAGCGCTTCGTAGCACTACTTGACTAATTTTGAGCAGTCTCATGGAAAGCGCTTTGTGAAACAAGCTGTTGCATTGGCAAAGCGCTATGTGTTTATGCATATCATGTATAGATCTGCTTTCATTAAGCACTGGACTGCTACAAAAAAGCGTGTGTTTTTTTAGCATAAAAGTTGCATAAGGCTAGGAAAGCTCTACAGAGTGCCAAAGAAAAGCGCTCGCCTTATGAAACTTTTGCCAGATTAGCAATAGTAAAGCAGAAAAACAGTATGTAACTTCTTAGACACAGAGATTTTGTACGTACCATGGTTACCAGGTGCCGTCATATAGGGAATATGGGAAGCCATTTTCTGTATTCGCTGCATGAAGACATCACCCACCTGAAATGATAAACCTTAGATGTGAACTCTTACCATGCTGGGTACTAGTGTCGTCTGCTGATAAATTTTGCAAGCAGTTTGGACCCAGATCAGGCCTTGAGGTTATAAAACTTTTTCATGTTCAACTCAACAGAGCACAAAATTTCAACTGCTTGTAAAAACTAAAATACCGACAATTGAAGAAGTTTCCTGCTTTAAGTCTCTCAGATGTTGTATTTATCATGCGAATAAATGTTAAAATGCCAACAATAGTTGGCATTTTAACATTTATGATCAGGATAAATTTCGTGCTCAGCTGAGTTGAGCATGAAAAAAGTTTTATAGCCTCGGGGCCAGGATCTAAACTGCTTGACATTCTGATGGTATTCCTGAAAGAATTTTTCTAAAAAGTTGATTTCGAAAAAAAATCTGCAGACAACTAAAAAGCATGCAAAATTTCCCAGGTGGCAAAGAGCAAACTTTAAGGCAACTGAATTTAAAAAAACTTTTTCAAAAAATTTGTTCAGGATCACTTTCACAGTGTAAAACATACTGGATCCAAATCAGGACTGACATTTTGTTGGTCCTAATCCGGGTCCAAACTGTTTGCAAAGGTTATCAGCAGATGACCCAAGTCACTCCTAGCAAGGAAAGAGGTAATGTGGTTTTATTTTTAAATGTTCAATAAAATCATTCGCCCATCCAGAAAGTTTTGTCAGAGGGGGTCCAACTTCGACAAGGTTTTTTTTTTTTCAGATTGATGAGGGGAGGAATAATCAAAATACCACTATTACAGGCCAACATAGGCCCCTCAGCGAAATTCCATTTAAATGGGGTTTCGGTGGTGTGCCGATGATGGCCCTACATTGAATACTGGCTTGGTAGCTTTGTGATTTTTAAAGGGATCCAGACCAGTATTGTGATTTTCCAGGGGGGGGGGGGGTCCGGACCCCCTGTCCCCCCCTCTGGATCCGCGCATGAAAATGAATACATATCTGGAAAAATAGATACAACCATTAGGAGAGATTATTTCTGAAATGGTTTGTGCACATATTGGGGCTCATGTAGCCTTGATTTTCAAGGCATAACTCCAGATAGCCTTCTTTTCTGTATGCTGAATCAAGACCCTTTTTTAAAGCAGTGTTTTAGTGTCCAGCTGTTACCAATGACTAAGCTACTGCAGTTTTATTTGGAAAATTCAAACACTGGTAAATATTTGCATGCTGGGTAATTTTTCAAAAAAGATTATCTTCAGCTGATTTTTGTTCTTCAAAAATTAACTTTTTCAAATCAATCTTCCAGGAATACTAGCACAGCACTAACAGCTTGCATTCAGATCAGGCCCCACATTATGTCGGATCTGTATTGAATCCAAACTGTTTGCAAAGGTTATCAGCAGATGACACTCTCAGGTAAAGAGTTAACCTGACAAAAATTCCTAGGAAAACACTGCGGACCCACCAAAGACTGCTTCTGCAGGAATCAGTCTCACTAGGGCCTTCAATATTTCCATTATTTGGTCAAAGATCTTGTGATCACAATTTTCATTGAGAGCAAATGAGCTTAACCATTTCCAGGGGTCATACAGGCAGGTTTGAGTAAAATTCAAGGACTTCTAAAGACTTTCCTACAGTTTTTTAAGGACTAAAGTTTATGAAAAATACAGATTTAAGTATTAAAATTCTACTTCAGAAATGCTACACTGAGATAATGGAGAAATTAATACTATAGAATTTGTATAAAATCGTTGTGCCATGTTGGGTACAACAATTTTATACTGATTTTGGTCTCTACCAACTGTGCTGTCCTAAAGAAAATAGTAGAATTCAAGGACTTTTCAAGGCTTTTGAGTGATTTTCCAGTACTTTTCAAGGCAAATTTAATTTTCAAGGACTTTTCAAGTCAAGTACTTTTCAAGTCTGTGCGAACCTAGCTTTCCATTCTGTTTTCAGAGTGACCCTTCCTGTTTTCAACAGCCCCTGGAAAAAATTCTTTCATGAATATTTTGCGTCTGGCAGTGAGTGGTTGCTCAACAGCGTCAAAATGTGTTTTTTGAAATTTGATTTGGAAACAAAGTTTTTACACATCATTGAATTTTGTAGTCCTTTACTTTTTTTACCAGTATATTGCATCAAATTGCTTTTTGGGGGACCCACGATTATCAATCATGGTGTGCTTTAAATGATCAAACAAAGTCATCAATATATTAGCAGAATGGTATTGCTGTATAAGTTAATGACTGACTTATTTTACCCAAAACACCCATTTTCATAAAAAGATCATATCCAATTATCAAATTTAGTGTTTATCCTAAGTTACAGTCTATGCAAACATTGTATACAAAGATCAAAATGCTCAGTTTGATCCCAGTCGACACAGTTTGCAGGTTTATTGCTATAATTAAGCTAGGCCTCTCATACTTAAAATTCATGTTGACAAACTTCCATTAGAATTCCAAATCTTCCTTATGTGGAGCATTTTGATCCATATCTTCTTTGTTCCCAAACCCATTGCTACACTTAACCCTTTGTATACTAATGAAGTCTTCCTTCTGGTTTGATACAAAACACTTGGGATAGTCCATTGTACATATCTAGGGGTGGCAGGTTATAATTTTCAAAAATTTGCATGGGAAGCATTCAAACCTGATCACCCTCCCATACAAGTATAGCAGAACCCACCCCGTTCTGGCCCTACTGCAAGCACAACAGGTACTGTCTCATAGCTCTTTGCTACTAGTGTTGTCTGCTGATATCATTGCAAACATTTTGCACCCAGATCAGGCCAAGCAAAATGTAGGCTTTGTGGTCACCTGCTGGGAAAGGACTGACCTCTTGGCTCTCGTTTGTGGTGTCTAACTGTGAGTTTGTCACTTTCCCATTGGTATCCTGGGTCAGGTGTGGTACTTGATTGTATCGATTCCTGGTCTTTGCACCCTTACTTACCTTGAACTGGATTCAAACTGTTAGACACTCTGATGGTGATAATAAAGTAACTTTTTTAAAAAGTTTATTTTGACAACAAAATTTCACGAAAAATATCCCAGCATGCAGAGTTAACCCATAAAGCACCACCTATAATTTGCAGCAGACGGCAATTTCAAAGTTTGCTGCTTTTTCAAAAATAACAAATAAGGGATGATATTTCATGACAATTCTCATGAAACATCGTGCCTTATTTTTTGAAAATTAGGAAAAATGTCGCAAAATTTGTCGTCTGCTGCAGTCGTGATTGGCCCTTTAATGGTTAAATGATGCTTCAGACATCATCACATTCACACCAAAAAGTAGAATCACCGATCAAAAAGGATAAGCATGTATAATAACCCTAATTCTTTATCTTAAATTGTCTTCCTCCCTATTCCACTTTTAAAGAATGGCTATAACTCATTCACATTGAGAACTATTGCAGGTTAGAATGCCCAACTCAATGAGTTTTGGGCATTCTGAGATGCATATGCAATGCTTTTGATCCTGTAAGTGTGCTGGTTGGTTTAAGATACAGTAAAACCTGTTTTAAGTGACCACTTAAAAATAGATAAAACCAAGGTCTCAATGGAAAATGGTAGCTTAATGGTGGTCCAAAGTATTGCAGAATGCTCCCTTTGGAGCATTCTGCAATACTTTTGACCTGCATTAAGCGATAATCAGTATTGAAAACCAAATTTTGTGTTCTTTTTGAGTGGCCGCTTACGACAGGTTTCACTGTAAATCTATATTCTTAATGACAATTGCATGTCTTCTACCAATTGATGAAGTTGTGTTGAAACAGGGTAGATTGTATTGATAAACATCTCGAATATTCTAAAATGACAATAAATTACGTTTGTTAACAAGCTATAAAAGATAACAAAAGATATTTTAAGAAACATACTGGATGTCAACTATGACGTCTTTAAAGATATACAATATGCAATTACCATGGAAATTTAGTCAGGTGTGCTGTATTTTGGATGGTAATAGGACTCCTGCCAGACAGACTAAAAGTTCTTTGTCTCTTTGCTATTTGTATTCGTTCTTGAACCATTTTAAAGATGAGAAAAAATATTATAGGCACATGCATGCCATGAAAACCTGTACATAGGGCATTCTACTTTTGTAAAGTCTATTTCTGTACACTATAATAACATAATATTGCAAAAATTTCGCATATTAACAGTTTTGTTAGATTGATACAACAGCCTATCTGGCCCGAGGTTATAAAACTTTTTATATGCTCAACTCAGCTGAGCACGAAATTTATCCTGCTCATAAATGTTAAAATGCCAACATTTATTAGCATTATAAATACAACATCTGAGAGGCTTAAAGTAAGACTCTTCTTCATTTGTCGGTATTTTGGTTTTTATTAGCAGTTGGAGTTTCGTGCTCATTTGAGTTGAGTATGAAAACTGTTTTATAACCTCGGGGCCAAAACTAAGACAGCCACTGAAGCAAATAAGGAGCTTCTTTTGCATGTGCTAACCAGGTGTGGGTTTGCTGTCAATCACAGCTATATTGTCAACATTTTGAAGCCTATTGCATGTGCATGTTAGCTTAGTTAGCTGTCAGTTATATTTCTGTGGCCCATGAGGTCTTGAACAGTTGTGAAAGTCTAAATATATATTAAAGAAAGTAAGGGTTCAAAGATCAGGAATCAATACAATCAAGTACCACACCTGACCCAGGATACCAATGGGAAAGTGTCAAACTCACAGTTATACATTGTTATTTATGTTTCGTGTTTGTCATGCTTTCTTGTCTGTTCATTGCAGCCTTGTGGTCACCTGCTGGGAAGGGCTAACCTATTGGCTCTCTTGTACGTGATGTTTTCTTGTGTTTTAGTCACTTAGCCGTCATGTGTGGTCATTGATTGAAACAATTCCTGATCTTTGCATTCTTACTTACTTTGCTTAGAAAATCAAAATGCTTTGATAATGCTTTTCCTAACATTTTTCCACCACCAAGTAGAAAGAATTGCCATGAAAAGGACTAAGAATATATATATCAGTACTGTAAATTCGGAAATTTTCGCGAGGTTTTCATTTTTGTGAAACATAAAACCCTCGCGAAATGGAGAAATCACTCTGTCATTTACTGATGTAGATAAATCATGCCCTAGTTGAGATTTCTTAATGTGGCAAAAATGTCATTTAACATTATTCGTGAAAAATTTCTAATTTACAGTATATCAGTCATGCTCTATAGAATGAATACCATTTTAAATAAATTCATGACAACTGTAGGTTAACCCTTTACTCCATAATAACGCCTTTTGACTCCTTTAAAATGTGATGTATTTGAAAATATTATGGAAAATGGAGCATTTGCTCTTTTGGAGCAAATGCTCCATTTTCCATAATATTTTCTTAAGTATTCAAAACTTAACTTAAATTTTTCTTGAATTTTTTCAATGTTGTCTAAAAAAAAAATGATGTAATGATCTAAAAATAGCCTATGGAGTAAAGGGTTAAGTGGGGTATTCCTTCAGACCAGACCAGTGGACTTTTCTGAATTATATTCATTCTTAATTTCATGGTGTGGGCCATGCACAAGAGTTCTGTATTTATCTCATCAGCAAGCAGTGAAGGGTAAGGTGAGCCTGTGCATATGGGCATTCAGACTTGCCAGAGCCTTTGCTGCTCCAATACACAAAGTATGGGTGTAGATGAAGGCTCTGACCAAAGTCTAGATCGCTAGCTTTGCTTGATACATTAGCATGGGCATCTATTAGAGACAATTGCTCATATGCAATTTTCACCGATATCTTGTGTGTTGGTCCAAATGTAGAACTCACCCATAACATATCTTTTGATAGGAAATAATGGAGATTTTTTTATAAAATGGGCCTCAATGTGATAAAAAAGTCTTCAGGGTTTCCAAAAAGCTCATATCCGAACCAGCCTGCGTTTATCAGATTAAAGGCCTTTATCAGATTGCGCATATGTGCAGGCTGGTCTGGGCTTTTTTTGTTCGCAAACCCAAAGACACTTCTTTGAAGACCTTTTAAATCAAACTACTGATAGGTGAAAGTGAACTTAAGAGTACACTGTAGGCTGTATTGAAATCAACACCCATTATCACAAACAGTACAGCTCTGATTGGTCAAGATAAGTTGAGACAAGGTAATGAACAACTTGCCCTGAAATCAAAGGGTCCATGGTTCAATCCTTGATTCTTCCAGTATGTGTTGGATGAGACTTTAAGATCTGGTCTCATCTCAATATGACCTAAGCTATTGGATGGATGTTAAACCAAATCCTTTAATTTGGATATAAGACACGCAATACATTGAACAGACTTTTAAAGCCAAATTTGTGAGATCTGGCTTTAACATTCATGCATTGGTAGTTCCCACAACCATCCCTGACAGGAGAAGAATAAAGCAATTAGGATGCAACATAAAACATACATAAAACATACATATATGACCACCTTGGATAACTCACCTAAGTCTTTTTTTTGCACCTACATCCATTTTGTTGAGTGGAGCAGAGCAGACTACAGCTATTTGGAAGAGGGCAATATTGGGAACAATTTCGGGAATTAATTTGAAAACTCGGACAGCCATTTAGGCAAAACTTTTTCTCAGAACACCCTATTTTTAAAATCCATGACAGAAGGTCACTCAAGAACCATTTGTGAAAAAAAAAAAACATTTAAAAATCAGTCAAAGCTTTTCTCTTATGCTTAGAGGAAAACCTGCCCATTGTTTTCATCGCATCAAATAAAGCATATAACCTTGAAAGAAAGTAAGTAATAGTGCAAAGATCAGGAATCGATAAGTCACCCAAGGAATATTTGTGCCAAATCAGGTCAATTTCCCTACCATTGCCATTGCAACCAGATTTCTGCATGAAAGTATTTGAACAACTTTGAAAAGAGACCACCTAAGGATCATTCCTGTGAAGTTTGATGAAATTCCACTAAGTGGTTTAGGATGTGATTTTGTTTAACCCTTATTGGCCAATCACAACAAAAGTCGTCTGCTTTTCTCGTCTGCTGAAATGTTTAAGAAGCCTCTATGGCAAAAATTATGGACCCAGATCAGACTGCTCCTATAGGACTATGAACTGTTTGCTCCTATGCTTAATTTGTCAGTAATGTTAGGCAATTATTTGCAGCAGACGACTTCGGCAGACGACATTTTCAGATGCATTTTTTCTTGGCTCTTTAAGGGTTAAAGCAAATTGTTGACTAAAGACTGTAATGGACGACTGACAGACATCCTAGGATCACAAAAGGTCACCTTGAGCACCCTGTAATCAGGTGAGCTAAAAATAAAAGGATACCAGCCCAACACATAAGGAGAGACTATAGGGAGCATTTTCCTTGTCACTAGCTTAGTACAAAATATAGTCTTAACCTACCTCAGTAAAATTATATGTGTCTACCTGTGGGCTTGGACTAGTACCTCTCTTTTCTGTAATCTTTAAATTGAGCCGCGGCATGAGATTTCAAACAATGTGGCATTTTGACATGAGTAGACTCGGACAAGCCTCTGTAGCCTTCCTTTAAGCTTTTAAGCTAAGAAACTCCAAATGGCGTTCAGTCAGTAGCTTAACAATCATAGAATACTCAAGCGACTAGCAAAGCCTCTGATCAGACTGCACGTATGTGCAGGCTGATCTGAGGCTTTGCTGGTCGCACATATGATCACATTGTTGGAAATCTCATGCACTGGCTCATTAATTATTTATTCATTAGATCATTATCTGAATACAGGAAATTGTTAAATCTTTAGCACTTAGAATGTACAATACTCAGTGCATCAGGGGTAACTTCCACTTTTAAAAAATGCATTTTCAATAATTGGGCACCAGATTAGAAACAATTTCAAGGGCTCAAACACGTGTCGGTCTGTCTATAACGAACACCCTACTAGTAGTCTTGATTTAATCTTTGACCTTTTCATTTAATACATGTATTTCCAATTAAATATTGCCTCCATCCACTTGTAATTAGAATAAGGTTTGCAAAGGTCACCTACAAAAATGTGAACAAGACTAAAGGTCATATGAAACTTGCCAGAAATTAACAAGAGCATAGCTAGATAGGGAGGGGGCATATATGCCAATCTACAAGAAAACTAGAAAATATCCTAGGACAAAAGAAGAGGGAGAGAATAAGAAGCAACTACAGTAAAAGCCTGTCTTAAGCGGCCACTCAAAGAAGACCCATAAAAAAGGTTTTCAAGACTGATAATCGCTTAATGCAGGTCAAAAGTATTGCAGAATGCTCCCATGGAGCATTCTGCAGTGCTTTTGAACAGCATTAAGCTACCACATGGTTTTAAGACCCTTGCTTTGTCTATTTTTGAGTGGCCGCTTAAAACAGGTTTCACTGTTAATTCAAGAAAAAGAAGAAATGGATAAAAATTACAGGGTTAAAGGAAAGCATATTCCCTAGATATGACACTTTTTTCTACTAAAATGATGACATGTTTCTAATATATTCATGAAAAAATTTATTGGTAGTAAGGGCAATAGGGAACTGGGCATGTCAACCAAGAAGTTGGGTGCACATGAGAAATGAGAGCCTCAAAATGATTTATATGTACATGTAATAAGTAACCTTATCCACATGCATGTAACATAAATGATTGCCTTAGAAATGTTAGTATGTGCAGTGGTTAGTGTTCTGTTAGACATAATTATAGCATATTTCATAGCCCCAGATAAGGCTGCATGTGTATTGCGTATTTAAACAATTTCTTGGACCCAAAAACACAATTAAATTCATTTCTGTGCATACAAAAATGCAATAAAAATCCTTGATACTCAATTCCGAACTTTTTCGTAGTGTATGACTCTTTAGTATTCAGTTTGCTATTGTTGTTTTTGCAAACAACACAAGCAAATGTTGGATACAAATTTATACATGACCTGGTGCTAAACATAGTTTAGAAAGTTGTAAACCAGTCCAGCAACATTCTTTTAGCTGTTTAGCTATACCCAATATTTATAAGATTACGACATTCGTCTCATTTTACAAAAAAAATGGTGAAACGTTGGCGAAAAAGCGTTCAAAGTATCATAGATGACTTGATAAATATGTTAGATTTTCAAAATATGTCGGATATAGCGGTCTCGGATTTACTTAGTGGTATTGTCAGTGCCCTTTCTAAAGTGAAACCCGAAAGTAAACAAAAACAATCAGGAGAAACTAGGCCTGTTTTCATTGCTTATTTACTTTCAAATGGATACCCATTTTAAAAACTTGAAATACCCAATTTTAAAAAAATTGAAATACCCAATTAAGCCAAAAAGAGGTGGGTAAATACCCAATTGCTATCAATCCTTATATGGAGCTATGATATTTATCCCAATGTTTTCAACAAAATTACTGCACATAAAAAAAGGTTTCTCTGTGATGATACATTGCATTAGTTAGGAAGCCTAAACAATTTTTGTGTTTAACAACAACAGAATCTAGGGCAAAGATTTGTTCTGGTTGGGAAATAACAAATTAATTTATGATTACACACTTTTATCTGGAGGCCTGATGAAAGGCCCCATTCTGTGGCATTTTATCTGGGTCTTCGCTGTTTGCCAAAGTACCTGTTAACCTGTTACGAGTAAGGTAAATGTTCTAAAATTTGGAACACTAGTTGCCGGCCAAAAAAGCATTGACATACCACTCAGACCCTCTGTCTTCCCTGTTTGTTATACAGACAAGCATTTTGTAACTTCCAGCCCTGATAACCAACATTTTATTTGCAAACAGAAAAAGAAGTGTGTTCAAAATTTTAGAATAGTTACTGTATAAAACATGTCTGCCAGGACCTTGATGTGCCTTTATAATGGTATGTGCAGTAATAGGCCTCAAACTCTATGACGTCACACTTTGTTTATCGCAATGCATTGTGTGATCGTTTGGGGGACACAGCATTGTTTACATGCTTGCTCAACTACGTGAACATGATTTAAGCAGCTCTTTATCTCTGTCAGTGGCAGAAATAAAATTAAAACCAGGGATTTAGCAAAATGGATGACATGTCTATGGTTCACAGCGACAAAACAGATTAAAAAAGTCACTGGATTACGTTTTTTTCCCTTTCTTGTTTGTTATATTCCTCCCATTACAGCCGCGTCTGGTCGGACGGTGATGAAATGAATAAAAAGGAATTATCTTGAGACTATGTTATTATTTTAAATTCAGTCTTCAATATTTTAGGCCTAGGTTTATTTGAATTAAACTTATTTTACTTTAAACTATTTCGAGAAGGAAACTCATTCCGCATCCAGTCACGGGTACGATCTAAACTTTAAATGTACCAGTGTTCGGATGAATCAGTAGTCATGACGGACACTCCTAGTAACTTATTCCTTTAAATTACTAGACCATTTCCGCATATTTATACTTTTATTTATCAATCTATCCTAAATTAACTTAATAATTAAAATGAGATCTAAGTATTAAATGGTAAGGGGCTGCATGAGAAAACATGGATCTGCAAAATGGCCGCTTACACGGTGAAAAATTGGACATTTTCAAAAATAACTGTTCTATGTCTCTAAAGCTGGTTTCAGAATTAATCTTTTCAGCCGAATGATAAAACCAGTGTTTGGTCAAATCTCAGAGTCTCTGACCCTGGTCCTATCGGCCGCCATGGTGTATGAAAGCTTGATTTAAATGGCACTGTGTGTCTCTATCAGCTGTACACAGAGGCACACAGTAATTTATTTTAACACCTTTTTACTACAGTGATGAGAATTTTCATTGCATTGTTTAAATTGGAAATTGCTTACACGCTTGGATAGTCAACAATAATGGAGGGCAAATTGTAAAAGTCTTGCCGATCTTTAGGAGCACAGTGCAAAATCGGTCATTTTAAAATCCACCCTTTTCGAAAACATGATTTTTTTTTTATATAAAATCTTCTCTTTTTATGTCAAAAACTAATCTAGCTTTCATAGCTTGTTTCGGAAGAGTTAAATTCAATCGCACAAGTGAAAAACATAAAAACTAAACTACACACGGATTTTTACAAAAAAAAATTTTATCCGACGGACATGGCATGTAGACTATTTGACAACAAAGGGGTGGATTCATTATATTCCAGGGGACTAAGCTGTACACAGACACACAAAACAATTTGACTTTAGCTTATGTTTAATTGAAATGATTGCTAAATTATCAAAGAATACAAGAAGTGATGGTTAACAGGCTTCGATTGTCAACATCAATGGCGGAGCATCTCCCCAAATAATCCCACAATGCATTCGCACTGTGTTTGTTTACATAAATGACGTCATGGGGGTAGAGGTCTATTGGGTAAAATACAGTAGATATACTAATGGTTTTATGAAGTACTGAATGTTGTGCAATCTGATACAAGCCTTATCTACATCCTGATTCTGTATGTATGAAACACAATACATGTACATGTACATAAAATACTTGTCAAATTTGTATAAAGGAGATAAAGAAGCAAAATAAATGTACCCAGGGAGGGGCTTATCTTCAATTCAGCGCAAACAAACAAATTTCCCTCTCATCGATTCAGCGCAAAACCTACTCATTGATTGAGCGCAGATTCGGTGTTCACTCACATCAAAGGATGCCATATTCCCAGTTTTTAAGTGAAGAGCGCGTACCAGAAAAATAATTTTCTTATTTCTCAACCAAAACATATGTTGTGGGTACTCAAAAGAACCGTCTCAATGAGATGGTTCTTTTGAGCATCCAAAACATATGCTAAAACTTATGAGTAAGAAAATATTTACAATTTTACGCGAAAATTTTTTGTTTATCAAAACCTATGAATTTCACCTATGTGGCGTAAGGTACAAGAGCTAGGATTATCTAAGGTTACTCTGAACGTGACAGTGACACAGCACAGTGGCTATCTCACACATTTACTTGCATACCTGGATCCACAGAAGCTAGAAGACAGTTTTGTTTTCGACATTATGTCTGATACACCAAGTGAACTTGCTGTCCTTAGGAGATTATTTGCTGTCTACATATGTATCAAGTAAAGTTCCTCCAGAGTTGCAGGTTTCCACACCATAGAACTCGAGAAGAACAAACATGTTGCAGAGGCATTTCATAGCCAATTCAACGCTCAGTTCTACGCCGTGCACCCGAATATATACAGCTAAGGGGAGGTAAGTACAGGCAACTCTACAGGTGACTGCACAAATTATTTGCACTCATTCGATGAGCAGGGTTTCTGAACTCTATATATATACGCTGAATTGATGGCATTTTCTGCGCTGAGATGATGAGCTTTTGTGCTGAATTGATGAATCACCCAGGGAGGCTTTAGAGTTCATATGAAAAGGTATTTATGTTAAAAGTGAAATGTTTCAAGAAACAAAAATGCAGAAAACCATATAAAAAATCCAATAAAAAACATGTTATGCCATGTTTTGAAGGTTCCCTTTTTGTACAAGTCTAAACCAGTTCTAAACAGCTAATTAAAGCTGCATAGTCTGTAACTTTTGATCATCTAATTTTAAAAATAATGTTTTTATTTTTCAAGAACTCAGTAAAAATACTCAAATTCAGGTAAACATTTTACCATTTTTGTAAATCTTAACAAGTTATCACTATCAAAACAACTGCATTTATATTAAAATTCAACGGTCTATAATTATTGGAGGGACGCAAATAATTACCAACAAGAGAAAAATACACCTATTTGATAAGATAATTCACTTTTCCATGCAGTTTTCAGCTGTACTGAACATTTTTATTGTGAAAACATAGCTTAATTCTACTTTTACAAATGATTTAAAAAAAAAAAAAAAAAAAAATTCGAAAAATGTTCAAAGTTACAGAGTATGCAGCTTTAATATTCATGAAAATTACGGCATCAAGTGCCATAACTTTAAAGATTGAAAACTTTGTGTTTATATTTTCAATCTTAAGTTAGAAAGCATCAACATATTTAAATGCCTAATGAACGTATGATGGTTAGGGTTTGGTTAAATTTAGGGCTATGTTTGGAAGCAACACTGTAACATATCTATACCTATTCTAGCTACTGAAAGTATGGGTCTGATGAAGTGGCAGACAGATTCTAAAGTTGTTCCTTGAAGACCCTTATCAACCTGCTCCATAAGAAGGATCTTGAATTGGGTCAGCACTGTTTATATGTGTACAGTAAAACCTGTGTAAAATGGCCACTCAAAATTAGACGAAATAAAGATCTTAATGACAAATGGTAGCTTAATGAAGGTCGAAAGTATTTTACCTGCATTAAGAGATAATTGACCTTGAAAACCAATTTGTGGTCTTTTTGAGAGTGGCCGTTTGACACAGGTTTAACTGTATGACTTTTTTGAAAGGTAAATAGTGTTAACATTTTTAAAACATTAAATTTTAATGTACATAATTAAAAAGCATAGCCTAACACAATACACATTTAACTGAAAATGGTGATCTTTTTCTTATATATTATATTTATAGTGTTTGTTTTCATTTATTATTTTTAACTCTCCATAAAAAATATTTGTCGCAGTTCTCATTGGAAGCATCTCACTGAGAGGCTTCCAATGAGAACCACAACAAAATTGAGCCGCAACATGAGATTTCCAACAATGTGGTATGTGCGACCAGCAAAGCCACAGATCAGCCTGCCCATATGTGCAGTCTGATCAAAGCCTTTTCAAGTTGCTTGAATATTCTATGACTGTTAAGCTACTGACTGAACATCATTTGGAGCTTAAAAGGAGGCTGCACAGGCTCTTAAGTCTACACTTGTCAAAATGCCACATTGTTGGAAATCACATGTCGTGGCTAAAATGTTTTTGCTGAGAAATGATAAAACTAGACCCCACCTTAAATCTAAGGCTTCTACACTGCAAACAAGGAGGTATTTGCTCAATGCACAAGAAGTGCCATACTGGTTGTACAATCAGTCAATATTAAATAAGAAAGTCTGAAAAGAGAAGTTATTTCTCCAGAATTAAAAGACAAGATAAAAGGTCAAGAATGGCTAAAGCTCATAAAGAAGCATTGGCAAAATACAGAGAGCTAAAACTACAGACTATTAGCAATAAAAGAAACATATCTTGTCTATAAAAAAGGATACTTTGAATGACCTAAAAATATGTTCATTTTAGAGCAATTTGACATTTTTTTTAATGTCCTGAAAATGTTTTCATGACAATTTTACTATCTTTTTTATATTATTTTTGTTTTTTTAACTCTTTTCCATAAAATACACATATTTGTTTATCGTTAAATCTTATCTGGAAAGATCTGCCTGAGCATTTAGTGTGAACCCAGATGAGACAGCACGAGTTAAAGGATTAACTGGGCAAGCAAAAAAATGAACAAGGTCATCTCAGGCTTTCATAAATGAATACTTCAAGGGAGCAGTTTGAAACAGTTTGATAACTTACATTTTCCCCATAATGAGCTCCAATCACGTCAATAGTCTGTTCTAGGTTATAGCCGAAATCTCCGACATGCAAGATGGCAGTGTAGCCTTTCAGGGCTTCTTGATTCAGTAGTGGTAAACTCTCCGAGTGAACTCCTAGGTCTCCGTAGACAAGAAACTCTGGTTCCCAGTCCTGTAACATGATCATACGGTAAATGTTCTAAAATTTCTAACATAAGTTGGCTACCAAACAGGCCTAGACAAACAGCGCAGACCCAGATCAGACTGCTTCTGAAGAAGCAGTCTGATCAGGGTCTTCCCTGTTTGCTATTCTGACAAGCATTTAATTCTTTTCAAGCCCTGAAAAACAACAGTTTATTTGAGAACAGGAAGAGAAAGGTGTTCAAACTTTTAGAACGTTTACCGTAACATCTATTACTGCAGCCAAACCTCGTTAATTTTAAGTCATCGGCACAGATTTTTTAAATTCTAATTACCAGTAGTTCTAATTAGTAGTCATTAAGTTATAGTCTAATTTCGTAAATTCAAAGTCATAGGGACTAGAGATTTTATTTTGAAAAATTATAGGGAGGTAGACATAAGCATACATACATACCCCAAAAATGGTTGTTATCAGTTTTTTCCTTATCAAACAAATGTTTTGTGTGCATAAAAGAAAAGTCTCAGAGAGGCGCTTCTTTTACGCAAACAAAACATGTGCTTTCATAGATAGTATTTAAAATACAATTAACAAATAGGCCCTATTCTCTGAATCCATTGTGTCCAAATTTTATTTCGTATATAGCGGGTATTTCGAACAAGAGGGCCATAGTGGCCCTGAATCACTCATCTTTATATTTTTCACATTTCCCTTAATAAGCCTATGTAAAACAATTGACCTCCAGGGCGGGACCATTTTCAGCCCCAGGACTATATTTCTAAGAAACATGGTGGAGGTCAACTTTGTGATGCTACATACCAACTATCAAGGCTCTAGGCCATGTGGTTTTAGACAAGACGATTTTTTTTCACATTTTCTCTATATAAGCCTATGTAAAACATGTGACCCCCTGGGCGGGGCCATTTTTGGCCCAAGGGCTATAATTTGAACAAACTTGGTAGAGGTCCACTAGGTGATGCTAAATACCAATTATCAATAGTCTAGGCCTTCTGGTTTCAGACAAGAAGATTTTTTCAAGTTTTCCCTATATAAGCCTATGTATAACATTTGTCCCTGGGGCGGGCCATTTCTGGCCCCAGGGATACAATTTGAACAAACTTGGTAGAGGTCCACTAGGTGATGCTAAATACCAAATATCAAGGCTTTAGGCCTTGTGGTTTCAGACAAGATGATTTTTTCACATTTCCCTATATAAGCCTATGTAAAACATGTGACCCCCGGGGCAGGGCCATTTTTGGCACCAGGGCTATAATTTGAACAAACTTGGTAGAGGTCTACTAGGTGATGCTTAATACCAAATATCAAGGCTTTAGGCCATGTGGTTTCAGACAAGATGATTTTTTCACATTTTCCCTATATAAGCCTATGTAAAACATGTGATCCCCGGGGCGGGGCCATTTTTGGCCCCAGGGATATAATTTGAACAAACTTGGTAGAGGTCCACTAGGTGATGCTACATACCAAACATTTAGACTCCAGGCTTTCTGGTTTCAGGTGAGAAGATTTTTTAAGTTTTCATCTCGAAAATCTATTTTTAGCCTCTGTGACCTATATAAACAATGGACCAGAACACTTTGAACAATTTTGGTAGAGGGCCACTCAAGGATCATTTGTGTGAAATTATTTTAAAATTGGACAAGGGGTTTAGGAGGAGTTGTCATTTAAGTCAATTGTTACGGACGACGAGGGAAGACGGACGAAGACTGATCACAAAAGCTCACCTTGTCACTATGTGACAGATGAGCTTAAAATGGGAGTTAGGAATTTTTCGAGGTTTTACTGTATAACCCATAAATTGTCAATTTTAGTATTTCCTATTAGCACATAATATTCATACATATGTTCTGTATCCTCAAAAGAAATGTCTCCCAAAAATGTTTCTTTTACCTAAAAGCAGCGATAGAAAAATTGCATTTTACCTCTCAAAGTAAAGATGAGACAAAAATGTGAAAAAATGTGCCCCAACCATAATGCTTGTCCATAGTATAGTGCTCATTTTCAAATTTGTTTGTTTTGATTCTTTACATCCCAATTAACAGATTTTCAGTCGTGACTGGACGGGTCTTCCGGGCAGTGGATAATGTGTCTCTTGTTTTCAAATCAAGGGCGATAGATTCCATAAATAATACGAGACCTGTTCAACTTATAACGTAAAACTTTTGAACATCACCTGAAATTTTATTTACGACGTTTACACTGCAACAAATGCTCGATTTGGGAGCCGTGGCAGTAGTACACCATACTGCAACGCTTAGGCCAGCTCGCAAGTGTCTTGTTGATGTACGACTGCTCAAGTTTGTTCCACTCTTCCTTGAGAGCTCTTTTAAGTCCATTAAGAGTGTATATAGAGCGTTTCTGCAAACGGCGCTTAAGAATACCCCAGATGCCATAATCCATTGGGGCACAGTCAGGGCTCTTTGGCATCTACTCAGATGGTGTAATGTACTGCACCTGTCGTTTCTGAAGAAAATCAAGCGTTTTTCTCGCAGTATGACTTGAAGCGGAGTCTTGATGAAACACCATCTCGCGCGCATGACCTGGAAATAACTAACCCCAGCCCACACCATAAAACCTGGTGCAAATGAATCGCGTTTCACAAACTTAAGTTTTTGCATGTCCGTTTCATTGCTGCGAATATAACAAACACGTCGTCTGCCATAACTCCCACCCATGTAAAGCATTGCTTCATCTGTCGTCACGAAGTTTTTTCCATTTATTGTTGTTCAAACATAGGTAAAGACGCCAGGCCCAAGCACGACGTTTCTTGATCTGTGCGTCACTTAACTTGTGCACAGGACGCTTTTTCTGCAGCTTTGCCTTCAACAAACAGTTAATTATTCTGTTTACAGTCCCAAGTGACACTCCACAAGAGTTACCCATCTCACGTTGTGATGGAGGATTTACCCTTTTTATCATCCTGTCGATTTTTCTAATAACGTCAGGAGTTGCCGCTCTGCAACGTTTCGGAATAGTCCGCCTTTCTCCAGGTTTCAAAGGTAAGTTCCGAGAAATACCTTTACAATGTTTAATCCGGTGTATAGAGGCAACAGAAATGCTATATCCCATCTCTTTAACAGTTTTTACAATTTTTCTATAGGACATATTTTGCTTCAAAAGCCCCATAACAATGCCCTAAACGACGTTGTCATTTTTCGCCTAACCATGATGACAGGCAACATACAGATGTGCATATGAATTAAATAAGATTTATACTACATATTTAATTCATTTGCACGTGCAAGTGATTAATATTTATATCAAAATGCATGTGATTTTAGTGTTACATTATAAATTGAACAGGTCTCGTATTTGCTTGAATTCATTCAAAAAATTAATCAGGATATCCTCTCTTCATCTCCTTTGACCTAAACAAGTTTCAAGACTAAACTGTTTATAGTTTATGAGACATCCTGCTAACAAGGTACAAGTTATTCAGGGGTAAAACTCTGAAATAAATTATAAATTGATGCAAAGTTAAGGCAATAACTCTGCAATCAATTATAGACGGATGCAAAGTCAAGGCAATAACTCAGTAATAAATTATACATTGATGCAAAGTTAAGGCATTAACTCTGTAATAAATTATACATTGATGCAAAGTCAAGGCAATAACTCAGTAATAAATTATAGATTGTTGCAAAATTAAGGCAATAACTCTGTAATATATTATAGATTGATCCAAAGTTAAGGCAATAATTCAGTAATATATTATAGATTGATGCAAAATTAAGGTAATAACTGTAACAAATTAAAGTTAACACAATAACTCAGTAATAAATTATAGATTGATGCAAAGTTTAGGCATTAACTCTGTAATAAATTATACATTGATGCAAAGTCAAGGCAGTAACTCTGTAATATATTATAGATTGATGCAAAGTCAAGGCGATAACTCAATAATAAATTATAGACTGATGCAAAGCTAAAGCAATAACTCTGCAATAAATTATAGTTTGATGCAAAGTTAAGGCAATGACTCTGTAATAAATTATAGATTGATGCAAAATTATGGCAATAACTCTGTAATATATTATAGATTGATCCAAAGTTAAGGCAATAACTCAGTAATATATTATAGATTGATGCAAAGTAAAGGCAATAACTCTGTTACAAATTATAGATTGATGCAAAGTTAAGGCAATGACTCTGTAATAAATTATAGATTGATGCAAAGTTAAGGCAATAACTCTGTGATAAATTATAGAATGATGCAAAGTTAAGGCAATGACTCTGTTATAAATAATAGAATGATGCAACTTTCAGGCAATAACTCAGTAATAAATTATAGACTGATGCAACTTTCAGGCAATAACTCTGTAATAAATTATAGACTGATGCAAAGTTCAGGCAATAACTCTGTAATAAATCATAGAATGATGCAAAGTTCAGGCAATAACTCTGTTATAAATTATAGAATGATGCAAAGTTCAGGCAATATCTCTGTAATAAATTATAGAATGATGCAAAGTTTAGGCAAAAACTCTGTAATAAATTATAGACTGATGCAAAATTAAGGCGATAACTCTGTTATAAATTATAGAATGATGCAAAGTTAAGGCAATAACTCTGTAATAAATTATAGACTGATGCAAAGTTAAGACAATAACTCTGTAATAAATTATAGAATGATGCAAAGTTAAGGCAATAACTCTGTAATAAATTATAGAATGATGCAAAGTTAAGGCAATGACTGTAATAAATTAAAGAATGATGCAAAGTTAAGGCAATAACTCTGTAATAAATTATAGACTGATGCAAAGTTCAGGCAATAACTCTGTAATAAATTATAGAATGATGCAAAGTTCAGACAATAACTCTGTAATAAATTATAGACTGATGCAAAGTTAAGGCAATAACTGTGTAATAAATTATAGAATGATGCAAAGTTAAGGCAATGACTGTAATAAATTATAGAATGATGCAAAGTTAAGGCAATAACTCTGTAATAAATTATAGGATGATGCAAAGTTAAGGCAATAACTCTGTAATAAATTATAGAATGATGCAAAGTTTGAGCAAAAACTCTGTAATAAATTATAGACTGATGCAAAGTTAAGGCAATAGCTCTGTAATGAATTATAGAATGATGCAAAGTTAAGACAATGACTGTAATAAATTATAGAATGATGCAAAGTTAAGGCAATAACTCTGTAATAAATTATAGGATGATGCAAAGTTAAGGCAATAACTCTGTAATAAATTATAGAATGATGCAAAGTTAAGGCAATAACTCTGTAATATATTATAGCCTGATGCAAAGTTCAGGCAATAACTCTGTAATAAATTATAGAATGATGCAAACTTAAGGCAATAACTCAGTAATAAATTAAAGAATGATGCAAAGTTAAGGCAATAACTCTGTAATAAATTATAGAATGATGCAAAGTTACGGCAATAACTCTGTAATAAATTATAGAATGATGCAAAGTTAAGGCAATGACTCTGTAATAAATTATAGACTGATGCAAAGTTCAGGCAATAACTCTGTAATAAATTATAGAATGATGCAAAGTTAAGGCAATAACTCTGTAATAAATGTTAGATTGATGCAAAGTTATAGAGGATATTTACTTTTTTGAGGTGAATACCAAATACATTTCATCGAGTGCGGTGAAAAAAATCAGTATCTTTCACGAGTGTGTAGCATGAGTGAAAATGCTGATATTTTCACCGCACGAGATGAAATATGTTTGGTATTTGCCGAAAAAAAGTAAGTTTTCTTTTTATTTTATACTCAACGGAAATACAGAAATCACAACCTTACTTTTTACTTGGTTGTTTCTCGCTCGATTTTGACTTTAGCAGTGTGTTTATTGGGTATAACATTGGGTGTAAACATAGTTTGCACGTAGAAAATGGCTTAGAATCATATTTTAACGAATGAAACGCAAGAAATCAGCATTTAAAGAAAGTCTATTGAGTGTGCCTTATTGTAGGCGTCACATGCAAACTGGCCCTACGCCAGGTCAAACAGTGACGTCATTATGTTTGGTGTTGACGTCACAACATGCGTAGCGTTATTTCTGACAAATATACTTCACTTAAAACCTTATGTTAAGAAATCCCAGTCACAAAATTGCCAAGAAAGGCTTGTTTTGCTACAGTTCTATTCTATTCTACAGTGAAAATATAAATCATATCAGTCACTAGTGAAAAAATACAATATTTTTTCACTGCAGAAAAATTCCAATTTTACTCACATTTGATATGCATTGAATTCACTGCTTGTGATAAAATAAAAGGCAATAACTCTGTAATAAATTATAGATGATGCAACTTTAAGGCAATAACTCTGTAATAAATTATAGATGATGCAACTTTAAGGCAATAACTCTGTAATAAATTATAGATGATGCAACTTTAAGGCAATAACTCTGTAATAAATTATAGATGATGCAACTTTAAGGCAATAACTCTGTAATAAATTATAGTTGATGCAACTTTAAGGCAATAACTCTGCAATAAAATTATAGATGATGCAACTTTAAGGCAATAACTCTGTAATAAATTGTAGATTGATGCAAAGTTAAATTAACTTTGCATCAACTTTGCATCAATCTATAATTAATTACAGTGCAATTGCCCCTGTTAGAACCTAAATCAGATTTTCTCGGGAAAAGGCACATACAGTTGATAAGTAAAGTTCTAACCTGTCCCTCCTTTGGTGTTTTGAAGAAGAATGGTCCAGCATCGACATCATTGCTAACTGGTGCATAGACATACTCTTGATCTGGAAGAAGGTTCTGGAAAAAAACACAATATGAGTCGCGACATGTAATCTCCAACAATGTGGCATTTTGACAAGTGTAGACTCAGACGAGCCTGTGCAGCCTCCTTTTAAGCTTAGAAACTCCAAATTATGATCAGTCAGTAGCATAACACTCATAGAATGTTCAAGCGACTAGCAAAGACTCGGATCAGACTGCGCATATGGGCAGGCAGATCTGGGGCTTTGCTGGACACACATACCACATTGTTGGAAATCTCATGTCGCGGCTCATATAATCAGAGTCAGCCTTTTTATGCTTTGTTTATGTTACAAGAATTCCAAACAGTCCAAGGGCTATTAGTTTGTCTCCTTAATGCCAGTCTTATGTTATATTAGGGAAACCCATTTTAAACCCATTTAAGTACAGCCTTATGCTTTACCAAATTGAGACAATGTTTACAACTGTATACATTGTTTGTTTGTTTGATTTGATTCTTTACGTCCCATCAACAATCTTTCAGTTATAAAGGGCCGGGTCTTCTTGGGTTGAACCAGTACTAAGCTAGGATTAATGTTCTTGCTCAAGGACACAACACAGTGACGCCGGTGAGGCTCCAACCCGCGGCCCTTCGGTCTCGAGTCTACCACTGAGCCACTGCGCTCCCTAACTGTATACATTGTACATGTATTTATTAGAATGAATGACTCTGGGTGTAAATATGTCATTATTATTATTAGCTTCATCAGGGATTATTTTTGGTCAGAATTTGGAGATTCACACTTTTTGGGGGGTCAAAAATGTCATCAATTGCCATCTGCTTAATGATGGGATATATTAAAGCAGTGTTTTCAGAAGAAATCTATGTCCCCACAACCGCAAATTGAGTCGGCAAGCATGCTTACTGAAATCATGATCAGCTATTTATTGTCATAAAGATACAATATATACAGAATGGCTGAAATCCATATTATTTCAAGGGAAAGCATGCACAAACACAATTTTGGTCAAAATTTTAAATTACAAAGTGCTGTATGAGCTTGATCATAAGTTCATGGTCATTTAAAGGATGGTGACCTTGAAAATTAGATGAACTTGAAAATTAGGTCAAGGTAACCAAAATCTTCTCAACTCTTCATTTTGCCACAATGATACAATATATAAAGTTTAGCTAGAATCCATTGTTACATTCAAGAGATATCATATAAAACCCTATTTTGCTCAAAATTTGACTTTTCAAAGAGCAGGTGTGACCTTGGAAAGAAGGTCAATGTCACTAAAATCTAACCAACTCTTCCCATCCTTCCAACACCTTATACAAGCTTGGTTAAAATTCAACCACTGGTTTGGATTCTCCCAACAATGTATCTATGCAAGTTTGGTCAAAATCCATCCACTGGGTCAGAAGATACCCTATTTTTGACATTTCAAAGTGCTAGTGTGACCTTGAAAATAGTGTGCAGAAATCGCTGATTTATACAATCTTTATATGATGTTGACGTTGAAAATTAATTTACGGTCACCAAAATCTAATTAACTCTTCCCGCCCTCCCAACAATGTATCTATGTAAGTTTGGTCAAAATCCATCAATTGGTTCAGAAGATAATGCATGGAAACGAAGCTACACGGACGCCAACGTGATCTGCACCAAAAACAATATGTCCCCCTCCATCCGGTAGGGGGTGGGGGATATAATTTCATAGTTTCATAGTAGAATGTGATTTCACTAAGGATTTGACAAAAATTCTCAAAAAAAATCCACAATTTCTTGCCTATTTTGGCTGAATGAGATATTAGCTTTTTCAATGATATTCTCAGACAGAATTTTGTACCAAAAATGGGATGCCTAAAAAAACATTCTCACTTTGAATCCAGAAGGCTTCATCAAGCACAGAATACCATAATTTCATTAAATGTGCACTAGTCTGAGCCTAGAGTTCATGCTATGTTAAACTCCAAATCAAGTTTACAATTCAATTAATGAATTAACCCGTCCTGATTAGTCCTAATCAGTTAACTCTATAAGCGGCAGAACCAAATTATTCAGACAGGAAAATGATGCATGCAAACAAAATAGTCCCAGATCAGACTGCTTCTAGAGGAACAATCTGATTAGCTTTGTTTTTATTGATGCTTTACATCCCAGCCAACAATTTTTCAGTAATGTAAGAACGTTTCCCTGTTTTCCTAAATTAAACCAGTACTAAGCAGAGGATTAAGGGTCTTGCTCTTTCCTAAATTAAACCAGTACTAAGCAGAGGATTAAGGGTCTTGCTCAAGGACGAAAGCCACTGCCTCCAGTGAGTCTCGAACATAAAGCGACCCTTCAATCCCAAGTCTAGCACTCTTCCATTGAGCCACTGAACTCCTAGATCAGGGACTGTTTTGTTTGCCTTTTCAGCAAATGAGCCGTGATATGAGATTTCCAACAATGTGGTATGTGCCACCAATAAAGGCTCAGACCAGCCTGCGCGTATGCACAATCTGATCAGAGCCATAGCTAGTCTCTTGAATATTCTGTGACTGTTAAGCTACTGACCGAAAAACTTTTGGAGATTCTAAGCTTAAAAGTCTATTTATGTCAAAATGCCACATTGTTGGAAATCTCATTATGTGGCTCAAATTATTTATTGATAACTAGAATGGATTAGTGCTGATCATTAATTTTAAGATTCTATTTTAGACATTCAGCTAAAAGCAGAGATTGATCAGTTTTCTTAATTCAGCCTTTATACTGTAAACACTTTTATTTGGCGGATATTTTTATTTGGCGCTATTGGCGGTAAAAACAAAAATCGCCAAAATATGAGCACGTGAAACACAGATTTGAATACAGTTATATAATATGCAATAAATCCACACACACCCTTAATATGTTGATATCCATATCGTCAAAAACAAACTTTTGAACTGTATGTTTCAATCAATATAGCGGAAACCGAGTCTTAAAATGGGCTACTATAGGAAGCATATTCTTTCTTTTAAAAGAAGCCCCTATGAGAATAGAAAATAACTTTAAAGAGCCTTGTTATAAACCTAATACGTGAGTGTTTACTATAGAAAGTTGACGCGTTTCAATCGCTGACATTTGAACATTTCATCTAAATTTAATGTGCCACAATGCAGCTGATAGCTGCCCGATCACGGGCCGCGGGCTTCATTCTCATTGATTCACGTCATATAATATTCTTTTCCATGTATTAACGTTTGCCAAGCCCTCGTGTGATAATGTGTTGCAGCCCTCACCGCTTCGCAGTTCAGGCTACAACACATTATCACACTCTAGCTTGGAAAATGTAAATACATGGATATGAATTTTTTATCCTCTTGAGAAACCAACAAAATAAACTTGGCCAACGTGTCAGTCTTTTAAAAAAGCCAAATGTTGATGCCACAAATATTAAGTTGTTTACAGTATTTCATGTTTTCTAATATATGGCCTCTACACCAGAATACCTGTCTTTGGGGGGTTTGCAAACAACAAAGGCGCAGACCAGCCTGCACATCCATGCAGTCTGATCAGCGCCTTTGTTATTTGCTTTTTGGAAAGTATCATATCTAAACTTGCTACAAGCTAATTTTCATATTTCTAGCTAGCCTCTGTAGCTGAGAAGACTGGTTTGAATCTCACTTTGTGGGAAACTCCGAAGACAGGTTTTTTCGTGACAAGACCCATATACAAATGAAAAAAAAACAAAAAAAACATTTTACATGTAAAATAACTTAAATTGACACTATTCATGACAGATTCTAACTTTTCATTAATCTAAAAATTGATTTTTTCTCAATTGTATTCTTTCTGATGATCAAGTTTGGAGCCATCTCACCAGAGCGAGCCACCTCACCAGAGCTTCTAACTCTTTCCTTGCTTAGCGGTGACTTTTGTAGATAACATTTGCAAACAGTTTGGACCTAGATCAGGACCAACAAAACATTGGTCCTTATCTGGATCCCAAACATTATGTCGGTCCTCATCTGGGTCCAAACTGTTTGCAAAGGTTATCAGTAGACAACAAAAGTCGCTCCTAGCAAGGAAAGAGCTATTTTAATTTTTTTTGTTGCATTTGTATTTTATTTTGCGGAGGGTGGGGATGAAAAACTGCCAGGGTGTGTCAAATTATTAAACAAGTGTAGTATACTTACAATTAATGTGACTTTATGGATGTAAGGAAAGTTTACATATCCGGGTAGTTTAGATGTCGTCCCATGAACTATGTCTGATTTACCAAAGAGACTGGTTCTATAATGAACCTCTGATTCTTTACAGTCTGCTCGTGTCGACCAGAGAATAACAATCTCTATCAGTGAGTTTCCAAATGCTATATGAACCTGCTCAGGCTTACAAAGATCTGAAAAAGAAAACAATAATATGAGCCTCGACGCGCCAAAACCTGTCTTTGGGGTTTCTGACAATGGTCTCTAGACTAGCTAGAAAATCAACATTTTGCTTGTAGCAAGTTTAGATATGACACTTTCCAACATGGGAATAACTAAAGTGCTAATCAGTCTGGGCGGATGTGCAGGCTTGTCTGCCCCTTTGTTGTTCGTAAACCACAAAGACAGGTTTTCTTACATCAAGGCCTACATCAAGGCCCATATAAGATTGGAGCTGTCAGAGGATCTGACTATTAGATTCACATAGGTTTAGATAAACAATATTTCATATTTTTGGGCGTTAAAATTTTAATATTTCCTTACCCATAAATTTTAACATATGTTTTTGGTGCTCAAAAGAACTGTCTCCACAACATATGTTTAGGTTGAGAAATAAGAATATGAGCCGAGACATGAGGTTTCTAAGAATGTGGTATGTGCGACCAGCAAAGGCTCAGACCAGCCTGCACATATGCGCAGACAGATCAGAGCCTTTGCTAGTGGCTTATATATTCTTTGCCTGTTAAGCTACTGACTGAACATTATTTGGAATATTTAAGCTTAAAAGTAGGCTGCACAGGCTCGTCCAAGTCTACACTTGTCAAAATGCCACATTGTTGGAAATCACATGTCACACAGCTCATATTAATCTTTAATTACACTCTTAACTAGAAGCCTAATTAGCTTTGGTGTGGCCAGGAGTTGACATTAATGCCTGACATGAAGTGGAGGGCATTAATACCAACTGAGGGCCACAACAAAGGTCGAAATACCAAAGACCTTTGATTTAATGTTAGCCAGTGAGGCGCGAACCCGCATCCCCATGATCTCGAGTCAAGCACTCAACTACTGAGCCAAAGAGCTCCTCGGCATGTATTATGTATTAAAACAATTGGTGATGGAATATAATTACAAGGCACTATTCAGGACTTTAGTTAAGAGTGTGCATCGAAAAACTAATTTCCTTATTTCTCAACCAAAGCATATGTTGTGGGTACTCAAAAGAGCACCCAAAACATATGTTCAAACTGATGGGTAAGAAAATATTTACAATTTTATGTTCAAACAGATGGATTAGAAAATATTTACAATTTTACGCTCAAAAAATGGTATTAAATTTGAAGAGTTTTTGGAATTTGAGGAGTTTTTGGAAACAAGACATAACCTCCCTATTTAGAGAAAATCAATTTTCCGGACTTATAGAGTTTGCTAATATAAACTTCACAAACATAATAGCAGTAGCAGCAGCAGATTTAGCTCCAACATTAGCTATAATTACCGCAATTACAGTAATTTAGAATTCAGTAGTGCAGGGCAACATTCTTCCATGTTAGAGGAAAAGTTTGCTTTTATATTCTCTTCAGAAAGGTCTTGACATTTTATGTGAATTGCTTCTGGCAATTCACATAAAATGTCAAGACCCAATTTTCTTAAAAACCAAATAAAATGTCAATTGGTTTGTGTTAAATGCTTGCATAATCCAATAAATCTTTGAAGAGTGTTCTAAAATCCATCAGCCTGCATGTCTGTATGTATGACTGATCTCAATGAAAACCAAATAAATGTACACCGGTGTCATCCTTCATCATTCTTTATATATAGAGAGTTATGGCCCCTGTTGTTAAAATTTGGGTTGCACTCAATCACTCACGTATCAGTTAATAGATAGTTTTGAGTAAGATGTATGTATGTATTCCCCTTGAGCATTATAACTCCATCCTTGGAAATTTTTAATGATTTTTTTTTGTTGACTGCAGATTTTTTCATGCTTGCTTTTTTTTAATTCTTTCAGGAAAATACCATCAGAGTGTCATACGGTTTGGATACTGATCAGGCTTGATATCTTGTCAGACCTGATCTGGGTCCAAACTGTTTGCAAATATTATCAGCAGATGCCACTGGCAGGCAAAGTGGCAATAATCTACCATGAATGTATTTGGGTTATCCTCAGTTTTGGCCCATGATATATATAGTTCTAGTTGGGCCATGCAACAATACTAGATTATTTACTTATAATCAAAGTTAGTAAGGGTGCAAAGATCAGGAATCGATACAATCAAGTACCACACCTGACCCAGGATACCAATGGGAAAGAAACAAACCCACAGTAAGACACCACAAACGAGAGCCCAGAGGTCAGCCCTTTTCCCAGCAGGTGACCACAAAGGCACATATAAACAGACGCGTACAAAGGCATAGCACATAGTTACTCTTTTTCTAGCGACTTTCTATTTATTTCCACAGACTTTCTGGTTGCAATTCATGGGTGGTTTGACATTTCATCCTTGGAATCTGCTTTTTTTAATCTACCTCCTTTTAATAGCTCAAGGATACAGTGTAATGAAAATATGGCACTTTGTTAACTGGTCTCAAATGTCAGTCATTTCACATGCTAAAGACAATGATAACAATAATCAGGAAAACCATAACTTTTTTACCTAGTGAGAGCTCAACCAGCGTTTTTTTTCTCTGTTTAAATTAGGACTTTCCAACAATGTGGCATTTTGACAAGTGTAGACTCACACGAGCCGTGCAGCCTCTTTTTAAGCTTACAAACTCCAAACGATGTTCAGTCAGTAGCCTAAGAGTCATGGAATATTCAAGCGACTAGCAACGGCTCTGATCAGACTGAACATATGCGCAGGCTGGTCTGAGCCTTAGCTGTTCGCACATATACTACCACATTGTTGGAAATTTTGTGTTGCGGCTCATAGAGAAATAAGATGTTTTTTTATCTCGGGGATATTATTGACATAATGTTGACACTGATAAGCTCTCCTACTTCCTTATCTTTTAACAAAAATGCCACTACATTCAGTAAGTCATCTGAGGTCAAGTAAAGACCTCAGGTTTTGTTTATCACGCTGGGGCAATATACAGTGAGTAGATAGTGAAGCAATTTGATACTCTGGCTTATATATAATTACAAGGGGGGTGCAGAGTTTGAGCCCCAGTCTGTTCACATTACTTTCATAGAGATTACGCTCTCTATATCTCTGATTCAAGTAGGACCATTCTCAGATACTGACAAACTAAATGTATACACTAAGGCAATAGCAGGGTGTTACTATTGAGAGAAGCCTACACAGAAATGGTGTGATAGGATATGAGCCGCGACACATGATTCCAACAATGTGGCACATTGACTTGTGTAGACTCAGACGAGCCTCTGCAGCCTCCTTTTAAGCTTAGAAACTCCAAATGATGTTAGGTCAGTTGCTTAACAGTCATAGAATATTCAAGCGACTAGCAAAGGCTCTGATCAGACTGCACGTATGCGCAGGCTGGTCTGAGCCTTTGCTGGTTGCACATACCACATTGTTGGAAATCACATGTCACGGCTCATATATAACTATATAGGATAACTGAGTGACATGATATTCCTGAAAGCTTCTTGATTTGAACTGAATGCTAAGCAAAACATAAGCTAATATCAGTTTTAAAGTGGTTGAGGATCACACCCGAGCCTCCCTGTCCAGAAGTTGAGACTTTAGGCAGCGGCCCATGAGACATCATGACAGAGCACTGAACTCATGTCACATAGAATATGGGAAGCGCAGTGGCTCAGTGGTAGAGTGCTTGACTCGAGACCGAGGGGCTGCGGGTTCGAGCCTCACGGGCGTCACTGCGTTGTGGTCCTTGAGCAAGACACATTATCCTAACTTAGTACTAGATAAGTACTGGTTCAACCCAGGAAGACTCGTCTCTGTTTAACTGAAATATTGTTGATGGGACGTAAAGAATCAAATCAAACAAACAAAACAGAGAATATGTTGGGTATATTTTCACCACTGTCTGTTTGTAAAAACACTTCTCAGACCCCAGATAGAAAATCATCAGACTGTTTCTTGTCATAATTTGATTCTTCTAATACCGTGGACATTGTAATATTGTAAGCTTGACGAATTTTGACATGTTATTCAGTCTGCATATTACTTCAGAACTGTTCGGTGAAAATGAAAGGAGTACCAATCAATATAAAAATGATATTTTTGGCATGGGGTTTTTTAAATACTTTTTTTGTCTTCTGCATTTTTTAATAACCATATCCTTTTCAAAAACACATTTCAGAAATACTATCAGTGTCAAACAGTTTTTGAAAACATCAGGCCTGATCTAGTACCATACTGTAACGGTATAATTAATTATCAGCGAATGACAAAATCTGTCACCCACATGTAGGAGTTGAATATTTTCTACCATACCAACAAGTGCAGTTCACTTTTGAAATAAAACAATATAACTGAGCAGTTATGTGGATAGACAAACCACTTGTTACCTGAGTCACAGGTTTGATCCTACACTCCGTGATTTGAGACTTATTGTTTTTCAAAATTAACTTTCCAAAATAATAAAATCAGGAATACCATCAATGTGTCAAACAGTCTTGGTGGACACGACTTGGGTCCAAACTGTTTTCAAAGGTTATCAGCAGACAACAAAGGTCTTCACTAGCAGGTAAAGTGGTAAATAAGTTGTTGGCCACACCCCCATCTTATGCCCTTAGCCATTGTTAATACATAACATCACATACTTTGTGATACATGTACATGCACAGGTTTAGATTAACAAAATTTTTCAGCATAAAATTGTAAATATTTTCTTACCCATCAATTTTAACATATGTTTTGGGTGCTCAAAAGAACCGTCTCATAATGATGGTTCTTTTGAGTACCCGCAACATAATTATGTTTCTGTTGAGAAATAAGAAAATTAAATTTTAGTTATGCACCTTTAACTTAAGTCCTATACATGTATCATAAATTATTTGGAAATGAAACAAGATAGGCGGCAATCAAAAATCTTACTACTATCGACGACTGTAGATCAAAAATCATTAGAAACAGTTTGGATTGCTCAACTGGGCGACAAATGGCAACCAAAAACACTGTTTCTAGCTATTTTTGATTCGCATTCATCGATTGTTAAGAGCGTTTTCGAATGCCGCCTATCCAGTGTGTGTCTGGTGCACACAACATAAGAGCTTTTTCCCATATTTCATTTTATTGACCATATTTGTAGCTTATAATCATAAACCTTCAATTATCATAAGAGACATTATGATAGCTCTGGATAAGGGAAACATTCTGTAAACTTTATTTTCTCATTTTGCTAAATAAACATATGTTGTGGATACTCTCAGTCTGTGGATTTGTCATGCTGACGCCCTCCCAGAGCATATACACCAGATTCATTTAAAAACACCTAAACTGATAATTTTGGACATATATACTTAGGCTAGCACATGCCTCAGATAAGAGAGCATAATTGAAAATCGTTTTTATTTCTCAACCAAAACATATGTTGTGGGTACTCTAAAGAACCGTCTCGGTGAGACGGTTCTTTAGAGCACCCAGAAAATATGTTTAAACTGAACAGTAAGAAAGTATTTAGCAATTTTACACCCAAATATTTGCTTAACTAGACCTGTGTTAGCAGCCTATCTGGTCTTCTATTTGAGAACTGCACCAGATGGTGATGCATAGGGCCAGTTAAGCCAAAATTTTTAGTGTAAAATTGTCATTATTTTCTTACCCGTCCATTTAGACATATGTTTTGGGTACTCAAAAGAACCGTCGATGAGACGGTTCTTTTGAGTACCCACAACATATGATTTGGTTGAGAAATAAGAAAAATAATTTTCTGGTACACACTCTTATCTGCAGGCCTGTTGATGTACATGAATATGTAGATTAATTCTCGTTTATTCTTCCGAGGCTTCTGTGGTCAGGTACACCTGTCACCAGGTGACAGACTGGTCCAATAGATATGGCAAAAATCAATGGATGTACCTGTCTACCCTGGGGGATAGTACGGTAGTCATAGTCTTGTGATGCTGGCTCCATTCACAAGCTGCTAATATCCAGTCATAAAGATAAATGTGTCATCTGTATCTAAGTTTTGTTTTTGTTTGATTTGATTCTTTACATCCCATCAACAATCTTTCAGTTATAAAGGGACGGGTCTTCCTGCGTTGAACCAATACTAAGCTAGGATTAATGTGTCTTGCTCAAGGACACAACGCAGTGATGCTGGTGTATCTAAGTACATGTATTTTAAGCATCAGTTATTTATTTAGTAGCAGGGTTTTTCTCCCCATTTTGGGATCATGACTGGATCCCTAAAATTGGGAATTTTTTGCGTCGTTTTATACAAAATTGGTAAAAACTCACATCATGTAATTTCATCAAATATTTGTGATTTCAATATTTGGAGTGGCACAGTGCAATTAAGATGTCACAAGATTACCGTTTGTATTTTTTTGTTCTTTTAATTGGGAATTTCTCTTTGATATTGGTTAAACCATCCTTTTTGCCGTTGTGATCATGACCTAATATCGGTCATCAAAATGGGCAAAAAAACATTCAAAATTTTACAAACTGTCTAATACAGAATTACCAGGCCCACAGATAAGAAGGAGTTCGGTAAACACAGGTTAGATAAACAGTTTTAACATATGTTTTGGGTGCTCAAAATAACCATCTCATTGAGACAACACAACATGTTTTTGTTGAGAAATAAGAAAAAAAATGATACACACTCTTAACTAAAGGCCTGACAGTAAATGTTCTAACATTTCAGACACTCTTCTCTTACTGTTCTATAATAAAATGTATTATCAGGGATGAATTCACAAAATGCTTGCCAGGAAGACACTGATATGGGTCTGTACTGTTTACCTTATATAAGGGTCTTCCCTGTTTGCCTAGGCCTTTTTGGCAGGAAGCTGGTGTTCGAAATTTTTAGAGCAGCTACCGTAATAAAAAAAATTTTCTTTTTTCTGAACCACAACATGCATTGTGGGAACTCAAAAGGACCATCTCAATGAGACTGTTCTTTCAAGCACACTAGGCATAAGCTTAGATTGGTGGATAAAAAATAACCACAATCTACGCACATTTATTCCTTATTTTGGACCAACACAGAAAACACACTTTTATACAGAGAAAAGAATTTCCAGTAATATGGAATTAAATAAAATCTTCAAAGCTGATTTGTCGGAGAATAGGTAGATTACCCTGGCTCATAATTTGTTGTAGCCAACACTTTAGCCAAATGGAAAAAGTTGGAGCCAAATGAAATTAACTTTAGCCAAGCTTTTAGCCAGAAACTAGTATCAACAAGTTGTTTTGTATTTAACTCTTTGTCCGCTAGAGGTGACTTTTGTTGTCCGCTGATAACCTTTGCAAACATTTTGAACCCAGATCAGGCCCGACAAAATGTCCGGCCTGATCTGGATCCAAACTGTTTGACACCCGGATGATATTGAAAAATTCTAGAATCCAAAGAGTCAAATATCACCCAATAAATAACCACTATTTGAAAATACAAAAGCTGATCAAAATACACTGTTTTGCAAATATGTAATTTTTGAACCACCTACACTGTACTTTTAGCCAATGACTTATATTTGTAGCCACTCTACATTTTTAGTAGCAAATGGCTACAATGGCTAATGGCAGGGTGAGCCCTGTGCTGGACTCTTGACCATGAGTTTACAGGTTTGAATCCAGCCAGTGGTGTGTTGTTGTGCCCTTGAGCAAGGCACTAATTGATCTTCACCAACCTGGGCAGGAAAACATCCCGACATGAGTGAAAAATTGTTGACAGGGAGGATAACATCAAAACTCTGATATGCTACGCAGGTTGTGAAAATACTTTTCAGAAGCAATGAGTGATGATAGATTTAATGTACACAGACAGGCTCATAGGACCTTTAAAATTTTCAGTGTAAAATTGTAAATATTTTCTTACTCATCATTTTTAAAATATATTTTAGGTGCTCAAAAGAACCGTCTCATTGAGACTGTTCTTTTGAGTACACACAACATATGTTTGGGTTGACGAATAAAAAAATTATTTTTGTTACGCCTGAAAGATGCTACATATAGTATCTATCTTCAATACAGACTCATTTCCCTAAGATAACATCAGTTATTGACTGTAAACTATTTGCTCAGGGCATGAATATTAAAATGTCAAAAGGATTAAACAGAATGATTAACATCTTTATCAGAGTAGATATTGATAACCATAACAATAGAGTGGGAAAGAGAAATACAACTAAAGTACCAGGCCAAGAAACATGCTTTAATTCATGTTATCTTACATTATGTTAAAATCCCAAAGTTTCAAGGTAGGGTCTGTAAAATGCCCAAGATAAGGATTTTTGACCCCATAAAATGTTGAAATTTAAATACAGTGTAGTATTTAACATATTAAGCCCACTGTGACACAGGCTTAGACTAGAAATGTGTCCAGGGAACATGGATGCCTGCCCCCTCTGTTGCGAAATTCTCATATTCTCACAAACAAAAGCAAAAAAGACATTTTAATGAACAAAGGGCAATCACTCTGGAAGCCACAAGATGATATGGATCATTTTGAAAATTGAGCAAGACATTCTGATGTTAAGCATTGTGTCTAAGCTTCCTTAAAGTCTATTTGAAATTACTTGAGTCAGAGAGTACGGTAAATGTTCTAAACTTTCGAACACTCTAAAATTACGAACACCTAAAATTATCGCCGAAAATAATTTTTAAAACATCCTAAAAAATCGAACACTGCCATTTTTTGGAAAAGTGAATTTCTAAAATTACGAACATACGTTATTTTCGGCGGAAAATCGATGTCCGTTTATCTGTTTGTCCCATCTGTGTTCGGTATACTTCTGCCGTACAGCACGTGAGCGGTAGCGACATTTGGAAGGTTCCATTCTACTTAGATGGGTAATCTGTCACGTGACGTTCTATTTCGCATGCCAGCGCGCGACGTTATACGTTATACATTATTCAAGGTCACCAGCATTGACGAACTTGATGCACGGACAAGCAGTTCCTGCAACGATTCCGAACTGCTTGAGTCCATGTATCCTCCCATTATTTATTACTGACCAAACCTTGACCTTCACGTGAATTATGCACGTTCACACACGCAGAGCAATTCTCAATAGTGTGCTGTGACGCGTACTCGTTTTTCCCCCTAAAATACCAGTCCTGAAGTTGCGGAAAATGAGACAAACATGACTGCAAGAACTCGCACGTGGTCATCATCTCATTTTTATTCACGTTACCTAACGTTAACTTAAGGCTTAAATATGTGTGATTCTCAGATTATCCGACTGATAACCCCTACCCTCCCCTCACTTTTAACCATTTTAAAGGATTTCCCAGTTCGGCAATTTGGTTTCCGAATCTGCCCAAGCCGCGGGCACTTCTATCATCCTATGCGTGTGCTCTTTTCTTGAACACAGCTCGGACCCAAGCATGAAATCAACTTGCGCGAAGCCCCAGACCCTGCTGGTACTTACGACAGATGTGATCAGCGAAGGCTCAGGAGAGCATATGCGTTTGCACAATCTCGTCAGGGTCTCGCTCACTAACGAAGTTTAAAGTGGACAAAAAATCTAGACATCTACGTACGTTGTGTTTAAAATACTTGTCGGCGGTTTTCTAGGTACATAATACTAATAATAATAGTAATAATGGCTATTCCTATCGATCAAAAACATCAAATTCCTCAAAATGGAACATTTTAACAAACTGTTGAACCGATCGCGGCGTGTCTTGCTGTCCTCATGAAACTGCACATGGACGGTCCTACGAGCGCATTACCAGGATAATGTACGCACAGACGAACATACATGCTCCAAGATATAAATTGATTGTAGCACGATTCTGCATCTTGATGAATTTAATTTTTACATATTTAATTTCATGAAATAAGCCAGTTCATGAGATAATGGTACCTATCGCATATGCGAGCAGCGAAGGCCCAGACGAGCCTGCGCATCCGCGGAAAATCGCCAGTGCCTTAACTGCCTACATACACATTGAAGGAATGTAGCTGAAGGTGCATGTCTTAATTTCGGGTAATATAGCCCCACTAAGTGGCTGTGAATTTAAAAACAGTAACGTAAAGCCCTTGAGATGATCGCGACATCTAAGAATTCGCTTTATTTACCACACGTCTGTAGATGCATGTACCCCGACTATGTTACATGCGAAGATCAGCCTGCGCACCGCACAATCTAACAGCGCCTTTGTTTCTAGAAGAAAACATTAAACATTTTGTCGGGCCAGATCTGGGCCAAAACTGTCTGCTAAATTAGTTCGTCGCAGCCTCTTTAGGGGGGGGGGTCTCTCCCAGCCCCCCCCCCCTGGGTCCAGCACTGCTTATAGTATCAGCCGCAGACAAAGGGACAGGGTAATGGTTCACGGACATGTTTGAGATCAAAGAAGCCGACTATCAGACCACGTGTTGTTGTTGTTTTAAGACTCGGGTAGCACGCGGTTGGCTTGACGCACGAAAGCGGACTTAGCACACTAAACATAATTGCCTAGCTGTGTCTCCTTTTCATGGGTTTGCATGAAAAATAAAATAACAATTTCAATGAACTCAAGCATGAAACGGCACACTGCATGCATGAAAAACTAGATTTGTGGGACGTACTTGTTTGAATTTTTGCTTTTCTTTGAGATATGAATGTACCCAGCGAGCGCATCGTACAGGCATACCAAGAATTAATCTAGTAAGCGAACGTCCGACTTTGCGTCCGATGCCTCGAAAGAATATAATTTCTGATCGAGCCAATATCAGAAATTATATTCTTTCGAGGCATCGGACGCAAAGTCGGACGTTCGCTTACTAGATTAATTCTTGGTATGCCTGTTTGCCCCTGATTTGGTTTGGCAAGACGTCAGAGGTCTTCTGGATCCAAACTATCTGCAAACTATCTGCAAACTTTGAAAAGCAGGTGAGAGAGAGAGAGAGAGAGAGAGAGAGAGAGAGAGAGAGACTAGCGCTTGTTGCATAATAATCTCTTGTTATCTCGAAAAATACTACGTATCGGTACTGAAAATGATACTTCGAGATGTTTCTCGTGCGCATCAGCTTTTGCAAGTCGTCAGTATTGATGAGAGAGAGAGAGAGAGAGAGAGAGAGAGAGAGAGAGAGAGAGATTAGGAGTTACAATTACCGCGAGAAAACGCCCATCTAAGCTTATGTTTGCCATGAAGGACTTAGGTCATACGCTGCCTGGTCATCTTCTTGTCCGTCAAAATTAAACATTTGCAAACAGTAGATGTTATAACTTTTTAAAAAAGCCATATAAACCACAGCGTTAAACAATCGAGTAAATTTGCTAAGTCTGCTTATTATACAAAAGGGCCTTTTCCCATGTTGTAGTTTGAGTCGTGACCATTCAACATAAAAGCGGTGATACTTGACATACTTTATCTACTCCCCAACTGTGAGTAGTGAATGCACATTTGCACAGACTCATCTGAGTCTTTTCGCATGTTGTAATGAAATGTCCGTCGACAGTTTTTCAATCGAGCAGGTTCACAAACTTTGATAGCAGGTCGTAAAGAGAGAGAGAGAGAGAGAGAGAGAGAGAGAGAGAGAGAGAGAGAGAGAGAGAAAGACTGCATGGTGCTTGCACACGAATCTTTTGTTTTGGCTCGGTCTCTTAGATTCTGAAACACAATTTTGGGTCAACCAATCAATCTTGTCACAACGCTTCCGATGAGAGTGGACATCGTTGGGTGTGACGTACAGACAGATAAAGATAAAGAAGCCTTATTTAACGTCGCTTATAATGTAATAGACAACATTAGCTCATGAGCAATTCTGCGACATAACAATTATATCTTTAACAGATACTTACCTGTCTTTATCTCCCTAGCACAACCCCTTTTAAGCGAGCGTCAGCAAGGGAGCTGCTAGTACCATTTTTTACACCTTTGGTATGGTGCGGCCGCGGGATTCGAACCCACGACCTCCCGCTCCGAAAGCGGACGCTCTACCAACTGAGCTATGGAGGCGGTGTACAGATGTACGTATGTAGATTTATAACACTTAATGACCCGGTCATTGTCATGGCGGAGGCATAATAAATGGCGGTTTAAACAAAACTGCCGGACATAAGCATTGCGCTATTTTAATATTAAAGCTACTGTGATTTTTGCATTATTTCAATTTTGACAGTATATTTCAACAAAAGCCAATTCAATGAACTGTCTTTTGAAGTAGTTTTGACCATTTTTTGACGCAATTTGATAAAGCAATATTCCAAGGGAAAAATCTTTTCGGTCCTACAGGATTCAAGCCCGAAACTCTTGTGAGACAATGGACGGGACAATGGACCACTCTAACCATGTCACTAAAGAGTTATATAATCCAACAGTGAGGCTGTCAGGAATGGCACTGTCACTACACTCTTCTTGGTTTTCTTTTTTGAGAGCCAGGCAAAAAAGGAAGACACAGGCATTACTGAATTACTTCTGACATCATGAAACATGTTAAAGCAATTCCAAAGGAAAAATCTTTTAGGTCCTTTCTTTCTTTCCTTTTCTTTCTCTATATACTGCCAGACCCTCTTTCGAGTATTATCGGCAGGTGTATTTTGTACACTCCGGGTTGCAGGATGAAAGCCTACAAGTAACCATATCTAAATGACCGTACCGCCTCGATAGCTCAGTTGGTAGAGCGTCCGCTTTCGGAGCGGGAGGTCGTGGGTCGAATCCTGTGGTCGCACCATACCAAAAGTGTAAAAAATGGTACCAGCAGCTCCCTTGCCGACGCTCGCATACAAAGGGGTTGTGCTAGGAAGATAGAGTAAGGCAGGTAAGTATCTATTAAAGATATTGTTATGTCGCAGAATAGCTCGTGAGCTAATGTTGTCTGTTACATTATAAGCGACGTTAATTAAGGCTTCTTTATCTTTATCTAGCAGGGCTCTCACACCCCTTTTTGGGAATGGGGCCGGGGCCCATTGAATTGGGAAAATTAGCGGCGTTTGACTGAAATTGGGAAATTTGACATCACCCTCATGTATGACGTTTTCATTGCTAAATTGATTCCAATACTTAAACCTTAGTGTACTATGAGAAAAGGGACGGAAAGAAGCAAGTGTTATTATAGAATATAATAAGATGGAGAACAATAAAAAAAAAAAATTTTTTTTTTTTTTTTTTTTTTTCAGATTGGGAATTTTTTGTCTGAAATTGGGAAAAAAACATCCTTTTTGGCATTGGAATGGGGCCGAATTTCGGACCCAAAATCGGGTGATCGAGAGCCCTGTCTAGGCTTTTTTACCCTGCACAGGAGGTGACTTTCCCTGCACAGGGGACATCCTGTTAACGTCCCGATCCGAAGGACGATGCACTTATCTAGCGTCATCCTCGCAAATGACACTAGAGAAAGCGTGTTCGGACACCGAAATTTTTCTCACACATGATTCGGACCTGGAAATCTTGTGTGACAGTCGACCACTCTTACCGTGTCGCTGAAGAGTTAACCCTAGGAATGGCACTGTCACTACAGTGGTATGTCGATGAAAAGTTAAACAAAGTCAATGCCCTATCAACTACATCACACTGGTAAATGTATACGTCGATTTGCTGGTATTTATGCATATTGCCGGTACTTCATAGACCGGAAGTGGTAGATATTGGTGTTAATACTATATAGAAAAACACGCCATATGCCTAAAGGACTATAGAATTAGATCATTTTTAAGTATTCGGCATGCACATGGCGATTTATGTAAGCATTTAGGAAAAGATTTGAGTACTGATCTGTACATGGAAAACAACATCAAAAGTTTACCTTTGACTTCTTCAGCAGTTGCAGATATTGTTGAAACCTTTGGGCAATACATGAAAATGGATGTCATCCCCAGCAAGATCAATTTTGAAGACAGCAACATGATTTTGTCTAAAATCCTCTCTGGATACTAGAAATTGGAATGTAAACAACAAATACGACTTCAGTTTGCTTAGTTTTTACACATAATTACTGACTGAAATACACTGTGGAATAACTTCAACGTGTAAACTAACTGTTTATCGTGTCACAGAACGACTACTGACTGAAAACCAAGGATAATCTGAAGTTAATGTCACATTTTATTGACCAAACTGGTAACAGCTGTCATCTGCTCTTGTCCTTTGCGCATGCGTTGATTAACAACTACCCGAATGTGAACGATACAGTTACACTTGAACATAGAAGAGTCAAAATGTATCAAGACAAGTATTGGTTTTCATAAAAAAAGTTACGGTTGTCTGCATATCTGTCTGTATCCATCCTTCCACACACCCATCCATCCATCCACCCACCCACATACAAACCACCGAACTCAACTCGCCCGCACACCTAAATCCACTACCCACCCACCCATTCATCCACTCACCCACCCACTCTGGGTTACACTCACCATCCATCCATCCTTCCACCGACCCACCCACAAACCCTTGGTCACACCCACCATCCATCCATCCATCCACTCACCCATCCAAATCAACCCACCAACCCATCCTTCCCAAAACCCACCCACTCACCCACCCACACATACCCTCACACAAACCCTGAGTCCTACCCACCATTCATCCATCCAAATACACCCACCCACCCACCGATCAATCCATCCATCATTCCACCCACCCATCCTAACCCACCCACGAACCCTAGGTCCCAACCCGGGGCCAACCAGCCCAAACCCACCCACTCATCCATCCATCCATCAATCCACCCACCCACCTACAAACCACCCAACTCAATCCGCCAACACACTCACCCACCAAACCTACCCACCCATCCATCCACCCTTCCACCCACCAACCCAAACCAACTCACCCACCCTAGGTCACACCCGCCGTCCATCCATCCTTCCACCGACCCACCCACAAACCTATGGTCCCAGACATCGTCCATCCATTCATCCACCCACCCATCGATCCATCCATCCATCATTCATTCCTTCTTCCACCCACCAGCCAAATCAACCCACCAACCCACACTAACCCACTCACCCACCCATCCTTCCAAAATCCACCCACCCACTCACCCACCAACCAAAACTCACATAAAAACCCTGGGTCCTACCCACCATCCATCCATCAACCCACCATAACCCACTCACTCACCCATCCTTCCAAAATCCACCCACTCACCCACCAACCCAAACTCACACAAAAACCCTGGGTCCTACCCACCATCCATCCAAACCCACCCACCGATCCATCCTCCCACCCACCCTTACCCACCCACGAACCCTGGGTCCATCCACCATCCATTCATACATCCACCATCAACTCATCCTTATACCCACCCACCAACCCAGCTATCTTTCCACCCACCAACGAACTCTGGGTCATACCCAACATCCATTCATCCGTCCTTCCACCCACCCAACTCAACCCACCCACACAACCAACCAACACACCCAAACCAAACCACCCACTCTGGGTCACACCCACCATCCATCCATCCTTACAACGACCCACCCACAAACCTGTGGTCACACCCACCTATCCATCCACCCACCCACCAACCAATCGATCGATCGATTCATCCATCCTTCATTCTTTCTTCCACAAATCCATCCAAATCAACCCACACACCCACCAAAAACCCACACACCCATCCCAACCAATCACCCACCAACCCAAACCACACACAAACCCCGGGTCCTACCCACCATCCATCCATCGATATTTTGCATTGATAACTGGCAATTAATGTACAGTGATGTTTGCATTGATAACTGGTAACAGGTTATAATTTAAACAGTGATGTTTGCATTGGTAACTGGTAATACACAGTGATTTGCATTGATAACTGGTAATGGACAGTGATGTTTGCAGTGATAATGTATACTAGAGAGCTTTGAAAACGCATCACCATATTTTGCACTTTTCTTGCAAACCGTATATGCGATTGAACAGTTACTCGCAGGTTTTATGTGCAATCCAGAATTGTTATGAATCAGTCATTAATTTGACTGCATTATCACGCGACGCTGCTGATGACGTCACATGGTTACATACAGCTCCAGCACCTTTCTGCACAGTTAAACGAAGCGTTTTGAGTATTTTTTATATTAAACTGTGGAGTGTATTATACCATATCACCAAAAGAGTTTATAGACTTTTTCTAAAAATAATTGATAACTTCAAAATTTCGAAAATAAACGTCAAATTTGAACATCAATTTAGATCTTTAGCTCCATAAACATCTCCATAAGTTATCTTTATGCACGCTTTCATTACTGATATTGACTACATACACTGGCAGTCATGTTGGAAGACGTTTTGATGTAAATCATGGCAGGATAGTTGCTGTCATGTGATCGAGAAGGTTTTAAAAAATACGTTAACGTCACTTGCACAATACAAAAGCAGTGGCGGATCCAGGACCACTTATGCTGGGGGTGCATGATAGATGGACACCGACAATCAATATATTACAGACACAAATATCGCAAATCAGTTTCCATATAGAACTGTGTCCCATAGAAGCAAGATACTCTATTAGCCTATGTACCACTCCCCTGAGTATTTGGCTTTCTGGTTTCGGAGATTTTTTTTCAATTTATTTTGTTTAAAAAAGCAAATGTCCCTGGCGCGTGATCAATTTGAACCCCAGGTGCGTGGTTGGATTAACGTATAGAAAACACTAAACACTAAACTTTGCTACATATTAAAAGTATAAGCTGTGGACAAAAGATTTTAAAAAAGTTTTTCCCCATTATGATTATGGGCGCTATTAAAGCCTAATGATCGTCAGTATTTGGTAAATTTTGACCCAAGATGCATGTGGGACTACAAGCTGTGGGTCTGATGGTTTTAGGGATTTTTTTAGCTAATGACTCCATGGCTAGTATAGACACCAGGAGCATGGATGCAGGATTTATGTAGGTGACCACAAGACATACATCTATAAGCTGTGGGTCTCTCCGTTTCAGAGAAAAAGATTTTTTAATTTTTTCCCATTATAAGTCTATACATATACCAGTCAGCCCAAAAACCACATGCAACCTTTCCCCTTCCATACCTGATGATGCTTTATATATAATTTGACTAAAATTAATCCGCTGATATACTTCATTGAAAACATGAACGGAAGATGCCATGACGAACATTGGACCATTGGTACACTAAAACTTCACATGAGTTATCGAGGTCATGTGATACTCAACTGGGTCGGCATTTAGATTATTTCCCAGTTGATTGGAGGGGATGGTAGTGAAATAATTCCTAACTGCTCCCATCTAATAGATACAAAAGGGCCTGGAGTGGAGCTTTGCTAGTGACTGACAACTGTCCTTCTTTAAATAAGAAGGAATGGGAATGACTGTAGAAAATAGTTCATGACCAATTTCAACATTAGAATGGAGCTGGACGGGAAGAGCGAACTTGTGACAGCCTGATCGCTAGTCAGACCCATATTCCACAGAGTTCACAGGGGGTTAACTCAGTCACAGTGCGGGGTGATTCTTTATGAAAGTTGTCAATGATGCTTTATGAAAAGGGTCACAGATTCTTTACTTTGGGTTAATGATTCTTGACAAGATGCGATGCTCATGCCAGAAACGGGGTGAAAATGGTTATATTAGACAGTTTTAGAGTCAAATTTTGTTAAAAGACATATAAGCAGCATGTTTTATGATAGTCTATGCATTTATCATACAGTTAAGCTGTCCAACAATTCACCAATTACAATAGAGATGCTAAGTTGCAACAAATGCCATATATGTATATTTCATAGTTTTATCGAGCAAAACATGCTTGGAAACGAACCATTATATTATATATTTGGTATATGAAGCTTAAATTCTTCCTTAAATATACGTTTTAGCCAATTTCAAAAAATTTCGAAGTTAATGGTTCTTTATGAAAGGTTACAAATGCTTTATGAGCCTAAAATTCGGGTAACAGGTTCTTTTAGAAAGTTGTTACATATTCTTTATGAAAGAAGTTACATGTTCTTTATGAGACAAATGCAATTTCGTCCTGATATACAGCCGTAATGCAGTTTTTGTACCAATAAATGGACTGCAATATGAGATTTCCAACAATGTGGTATGTGCGAGCTCCAAAGGCTTAGACCAGTCTGCGCATATGTGCAGTCTGATCAGAGCCTTTGCTAGTCGCTTAAAAACTATTGACCGATTAGCATTTGAAGTTTCTTAGCTCACAGGCTCGTCTGAGCCTAATCGTGCCAAAATGCCACAATGTCCATGTGCGGATCCAGAGGGGGGACAAGTTATAGTTATATGGGTTTCTTTTGGCCCCCCACCCCTGGAAAAAATTGGACCCCCCCCCCCTGGAAAATGTGTAATAAAACCATTTGACCCCTCTTTAAACTGTAAAATAAGCTGAGGAGCCCGGACCCCCCCTCCCCCCCAACAAAAAATTCCTGGATCCGCGCATGGTGTCCCGGTACAAATATCTTTGGTGTTGTTGGGTTGTGTTGATGCTGTACCGGAAAAAAAATGAATTTTGACCTTAAGACCCCATCTCCAGGGTCTGGGGAGGTAGGAGAGGGGAAAGTCAACAATTTTTCCGTCATGTTAGGGCATCCCACACTTTACTGGGCAAGCTTGCCCTATTTCCACACAGACCACAAATCCCCGAATCATCAAGAATCGATGTTAGGATTCGTGGAGAATTGTTTTTTTTTTTCAATTCATTCGTTATGTTATACCCATATTCCACACAGGCCTCGAATCCCACGAATTGCCACGAATTGACAATATTTGGATTCGTGGCTAAATCGTACTCAGTTCGTGAAGATCTTAACTGATTCGCACAGTCCGAAGTCAGTTCTTGCAATTCGTAGGTATATCGGGAATTCGGCTCAAAGTTTTGAACTGTTCAAAACTTTGGCCACGAATTCCCCGATTCGAAAATTCGTGCATGATTCGTACCAAATTCCTAAGGTATTCTTGGACATCGTAACTGAATCGTAATCGATTCGGAGGCGTTTTTGGGCGTTCGTAGCTACTCTTAGCTCATTCGTGGGGAATCGGGAGATTAAGCCAAGCAATAAAACCAAGGAAGAGATAGTAGAGGGGTTTTCCCTAAGATTAATTACCCCGTCACGCGCATGTGAGCCAATTCTTGAAGTTGAAACAGATTTGGCAGATTCTGGAGCACAATCAGAACCAGTCAGTAGCTCCTGGCTGGTGATTGTGCCAATGGCGAACTGCCATATTTTTCCAAGTCAAAGAGTCAGGGCCAGGGCCTCTCGCTTTTAATGTAGTTATTTTCTTTTAGCTATATAAGTAGCTGTTTTCAACACGCAAGCTGCAGGATCAATTCTACAGCTGCTTTAGGAGGAACATTCATTTTGGAAACGATGCCCCCGAAGCATGCATGTGCCTCTTTTATGACTATCCTGAGAGAAAATCTCGCGAATCGTGGCAAATCGTCGCGAATTTCTGTTAATTCGTGCCCAATTCATGCTGCGTTCGGCATATTCTTAACGGATTCGTATTTGATTCCTTAACTTTCGTGCAGCATGTCCTAATGTTATTTTGCTAATCGTAATGAATTCTTGCGCGATTCCAGCCGAATTGAGCCGTTTCCCCCGAATATTCGTAACGACATCGTATCTGAATCGGGACTGACTCGTCGAACATCACGATTGGAGAAAAAAAAATAATGAAACCTCACGAATCCCCCCGAATCAATAAAAAATCAATTCGTGGCGATTCGCGCGATTCGTGGCCTGTGTGGAATAGGGGTATTAAACGATTCAGTTACGAAATAGGTAAGAAACAGTTACGAATATTCGCGGGATTCGTCTGGATTCGGCCTGAGTGCCGAATTCACTACGATGTACATGTACAATAACCCTATTAATAAGTTAAAAAAATAGATCACGAATTAGTTGAGAATACGCCGAATGCAGCACGAATTGGGTACGAATTAACAGAAATCCTTGACGATTCGTGATGATTCGCAGATTTTCTCTCACCTCTCACGACAGTTATAAAAAAAGCCCATCCATGCTTGGGGGGGGGGGGGTGGGGTCAGTTCCAAAATGAACGTTCCTCGTTTGTCAGCTGTAGAATTGATCCTGCAACTTGAGTGTCTAAAACATCTACGTATATAGCTAGAAGAAAACAACTACGTTAATGTCGAGAGGCCCTGGCTCTTTGACTTGGAAAAATATGGTAGCTCACCATCAGCAAAACCACCAGCTAGGAGCTACTGACTGATCCTGATTGTGCTCCTGAATCTGCCAAATTTGTTTCAACTTCCAGGACTGGCTCGAATGTATGCGCGTGATTGGGTAGTTACTCTAAGGGAAAGTCCTTCTACTATCTCTTCCTTGGTTTCATTGCTTGTCTTAATATCCCGATTACCCACGAATGAGTTGAGAGTAGCTACGAATGCCTAAGAACGCATCCGAATCGATTACGATTTAATTACAATGTCAAAGAATGCATTAGGAATTTGTTACGAATCAAGCACGATTTTTCGAATCAGGGAATTCGTGGCCAAGTTTTGTACAGTTCAAATCTTTTGATCCCAATTCCCGATAGGCCTACGAATTGCAAGAACTGACTACGGATTGTATGATTCAGTTATTATTAAGATCTTCGCGAACTGATTACGTTTAAGCCTACGAATCCAAATATTTGTCAATTCGTGGCGATTCGTGGGATTTGGGCCCTGTGTGGAATAGGGGTATAAAACAGTACTTTTTGCACATACTTTCACTTGAAACTGACAAGAACCCTTCTTGAATCAGCGGAAGGTGGCGAATGAACGTACTTGTATATATCTGTTTTCATGACCAATCTCCAGGAAATAATGGACTTTGGTTGGGTCGCAATGGAACGCACGAACCCTTGATGAACAGCTGGGCTTGCCTCCGACTGAGCAACGGGACCCAACAAAGTTATACTCTCATATGAATATTACAGATAGCATGAAGGTGTACCACTGGACTGATATCCGTCGTTGATGCTAATATTGCCCCTATGAATCCATACCAACCGCTACCATTCCAAATCAGTGATAGGGTACTTGACTCAGGAACGAGGGGTTGCGGATTCGAGCCTCACCGGCGTTACTCCGTTGTGTCATTGAGCAAGACACATTTATCCTTGCTTAATACTGGTTCAACCCAGGAAGACCCGTCCCGACATAGCTGAAAGATTGTTGACTGCAACATAAAGAATCAAATCAAACAAACAAGCAAGAGCTACCATTCCACATCTTATCTTATGCTGTCCAGAAAAGTAATTTATGTCTGTTCAAACATCTTTGAGATAGTAGAAGAAGAAAAGGCAAACGAAGAAGTAATTTAGTTAAAATACATCAATATCAATAAAAAAACAAAAACCATATGAATAAAAAATCATATCTCATCAGACTTTATAATTGGGCCGCGACGCGAGAAAACCTGTCTCAAAGTGAGATTCAAACCATCCTGCTTAGCTACAGAGACTTGCTAGAAAATTAGATTTTTGTTTGTAGCACATCTAGATACGAGACTTTCCAATAAGCGATTTACAAAGGCATTGATCAGACTGCGCGGATGCGCTAGCTGGTCTGTGCCTTTCTTGTTCGCAACCACCAAAGACAGGGTTACTCTCGGAAGCGCATATGTATCGATATCAATAATTGAGCCGTGACATGAGATTTCCAACAATGCGGTATGTGCGACCAGCAAAGCCCCAGATCAGCCTGCGCATACGCGCAGTCTGATCAGAGCCTTTGCTAGTCGCTTGAATATTATATGAGCGTTAAGCTACTGATTGAACATCATTTGGAGTTTCTAAGCTTAAAAGGAGGCTGCACAGGCTCGTTTGAGTCTACACGTGTCAAAACGCCACATTGTTGGAAACCACATGTCACGGCTCAATTTAGTTACAGCGTTGACCCAAAATCTGTGAGCCACGCTGTAAATACGGGTTTCGTGCCCGGGTAGGCCAATCTCATTATATTTGATTATAACTTCACATGGTCATAACTGATCCCACGAAGGTGTGTCGCATACAACACTTAACCACCAACTCCCAAAGTCAAGGACACAACTTTGGCTCAAACCTGGTCCGGAATCTAATGTATCGGCACAACCCTCAGCCACCATCTCCCAAGTTCATGGTAACAACTTCAACTCAGATGGCTGTCCATCGATCATACGTGCTTCGAGTTTAAGACATCTTCATGAAACAGATATCAATCAACATAAGACGACATGTAATACACAAGGACTTTAACTCTGTTTAAAAAAATATATGACCAGTTAAAACGGGAAATTGTAGATTTTGCAATTTAATCGTGTCCGCTCTGTAATAGAAGTACCTCGCCCAAAAAACAGTTTATTATATGGTAAGACTAGAAATATTTTCTTCTAACGTGCATGGATATCGATAATTTGATCCTCTTGCCAATTACAACAAAAGCTGTCTGCTTTTGTCGTATGCTGAATGTTTTTGAAGCCTCATAGGCAAACAATGTAGACCAAGAACAGACTGTTATAGTTTGCTTCTGTGCTAATATAATTGTCAATAATCTAAACAAATATATGCAGCAGCCGACTTGGGTGTAATGATCAAATGCAGTTTTTGGCTAGCTTTTTGAGGTTGCATCAGACGTAAGCCCAGTCATCCTTTGACTTTTATGCTTGATTGTCACTCACCGAATGAAGACATGTTTTTGCATTTTTGCAGACAGATGGTGCAGATTTGTCCGCATCTATGTTGTTTTCTGTCAATTTTAAAAACTACACCCAATATTTCTAGTCTAGCTAGCTTTTATAGCTAAAGAAGAAAATGCACGGAGCGCCTTGGGGCCAGCTTGTACGCTTTAATCACTTTGCGTGCTACATCAAACGCTATTCAAGGGCGGGTCCTGAAATTTTTGTCGGGATGCGGGGAAGGGGGACCAAGCCTTTGTAGAAAGAGTACTTGAGGGTACCCCCTCCCCAAAATCACACGCACCCTTTCCCCGAGGTATGTGACTTAGATAATGCATAAAAGGATAATGTTCGCATATACATGAAGGAACCAATGAAGCTTGGCTTTTTAATGGCCAAAACTTTAGATGTGCCGTAAGCGTAAGTGAGGATAATCGCCCGTACAGACACAAAAGCCGTACACTTTTCTTTATCGCACCAGGTAGGTGGCAATCGAAAACGTTAATACTATCGACGAACGCAGATCAAAAATCGATAAAACAGAGTTTTCTATTGACATTTGTCGCCCGATTGGCAATCGTAAACACCGTTTCTTGCGATTAGTATCCGCGTTAGTCGATTGTTAAGAGCGTTTTCAATTGCCGCCTACTCGGTATGTTTAATCTCAATACTGCACGAGCTTTGTGCATTGGTTTTCAAATTATGAGTAAACAACTCCAGCGAAGAGAACTATAATTGCAACTGCAGGTATCCAGAACGAGAAATCTGGCGTCTGGGACAGGGTTCTCAAATAGTCTGCTTTTTATAGGTTATTTGTTAGATTCTAATGATTGGATATATCATAAGGCGAGGCAAGTTTGCGAATTTTGAAAAAAGATCATTTGTATTTCCTTTGGATACTCAAAAGAACCGTCTAAATGAGACGTTTCTTTTGAGAATCAAGTAAGATTAAAGTTATTATGGACAATGTTTGCCTTAATCTTTCATGCCTGTGTGGGGCGCAGTGGCTCAATTGAAAGTTTGCTAGTTCGAGACTCACAGACGTCAGAGTCACTGTGTTGTGTCCTAGAGCAAGACACCGAAACTGGTATAAAACAGAAGGATAAGAAATCGTCCCGATCCGACTGGGATGAATTTTTTTTTAAAGCAAACAGATATTTTACCGGCTGCTTATTACTGGATCCATCCAGGTAGACCCATCCCAACAAGACTGAAAGATTGTTGACTTGAGCGTAAAGAATCAAGCCATGCAAGTCAAAACAAGCAAACGAACAAACCAAATGCTCCTACTCTGCCCTGTCAGGCTCACTTCTCACTAATTCATGTGAAGTCCATCCAAATATGCTGAGCCACCCCAACCCCATCAATCCACCGCATGCTCCTTTTGGGAGTTTCGAAAAAGACATATTGATGTCCCGGATACAATGCTACAGTACTGGATGCTGATAGCAGGGTTTCGATATTTATGACGCATGGGAGGATCCAAAAAATTCTGTCTGGGGGGTTGGGTGTCCTGAAAACTCTATTTTAGTTTTTTCACAGAGGGCAGTGCGGACCTGGCCTCCTTTTCAAAGCATTTGGACCCAAGGGGTCCTACTTCTTCTCGAGGTTGTCAATAACAGTATTTCTAAGGAAACATATAACAACTTGTGATCTTCCAGGTGGGATGCAAACCCGCTGTCCCCCACCCTCGGGACACGCACATGCGATGCTTAGCTAATAATCTGAACTCTGTAGCTCAGTCAGTTGCCTATCTGTTTAATATGCAAGCAGACAGGAGATCGCACCAAGCATATTTTTCATGGAGAGTTGTTTCCTCTCCTGATGATTCAAGAAGACCAAGTTGCCAGTTACTTGTATAAGAATGAGCAAAAGTAATGGTAAACTGCCCTACAGTAGGCTTGCATAGGAACACTGTAGTTAAGTTGACCACAGCTGTTTACCATAGACAACAAATCAAATCAAACAACAGTTAAATTAAACGAAATCAGAGACTATGTCTCGGCATCACTGATATAATATTGAAATAAATCTTAACCTTAATCGTAATGATAGGGCGTGATTTGCTTGACTTGCGGCAAATTTGGATGGGATTGGGCCCTTTTAGTCTATCCCTGTCTCTTAGAGGAGTCCCGACATGACAGAAATATTGTTGACTGGGCCGTGAAGTCTTAATTCAATCAATAAATAAGTCAGGGCTTCAGTAAAAGGTCTAATTGCCTTGATATTTGATTCTAAAACCATTAACATCTTTGCAAATTCTTTCATAAAGCATCCGAACCCTTTCATAAAGAACCAGTTATCCATCATTGGTACAGGTAAAGAACCTGTTACCAAAATATGTTACTGATTCTTTACCACCAGTTTTTGGCTTGTCAATATTCGTCATTTAAAATAAGCCCTTTATAGTTTTACATGAGGAGAAAATTGTTTTTTCAAACACATTTAGATTGAACTTGAAGTTGTATGCACACTATCTTTGATGGAATATGTACTTTGATGAATATACTGATTTTTGTTATGGGTTTTAACAATATCTGAATTAAACCGCTCATTAATCCCTGACACATAACCCATCATCGCAAAGACTGACAGAGTAAAACCATTAGCTTTTCAATTATATGAATTAATAAAAATAAAATACTTTCGGGCTTCGAGAATCTTACGTTTAATGCGGTTTCCCATCACCTACCTTATACTGATTAAGGAAATCATAAAGCACCTGTAACCCTTTCATAAAGCATCATTGACAACTTTCATAAAGAATCACCCCGCACTGTGACTGAGTTAACCCCCTGTGGAGTTGACACACACATGCACGCATGCACGATATGCAAGACTGGCATCGCTTATAGGATAGTGTCAAACTCTTATGTGCTAGTTCATTTTTAAAGCGTCTTATCGCACGCAATGTTGCCCAGAGAAGGCTGAAACTTTGATGACCCGAATCAGAGTGCGCATCCGTGTTTGTCAGCAAAAAATAAAGACTCCAGCAAGGCTGCGAACAAATCATGGAAAGAGTACCACGGTAAATGTTTTTTAAAAAGAAAAATGTTGTTGGAGAAAAAAGCGTCAAAAAGTGCTTATGACTAATTATACCCTCCAATTTTAAAACTATATCCTTTGAACATTTCACTTTTTGGGAAACCTGATTTTGCTGCAGTGTCACGCACGCACAATATGCACAGACTTGCATTGCAGATACGATAAGTATCAAAATCTCATGTGCTAGGTTAATTTTTTTTTTTTTTTTTTTTTTTTTTTAAACCCCGTCTTATCCCATGCAATGTTGCCCAGCGAAGGCTCTCGTTCGGATGACCCAAATCCGCGTATGTCAGCGCATCATGAAGACCCCAGCAAGACTGCTAATAGGTCTTGGAAAGAGCAGTAAGGCAAATGTCTGCAACAATTTTTAAAAAGAAAAATGCGGTTGGGGAAAACGCTATTTCTACCGTCCGGGTTTAAAACTAAATACTTTGAAATATTCATATTATGGGAGATAGCTGCGAGAAAACTTGATTTTGCTGCTAGCGAACAACAAATGCACAGATCAGACTTTGATGATGTCAAAACCAGTGTATTTGTCTGTTGAAATTGTAAAAGATAACCCTACCTCAGGCAAAATTTCTATATCACAGCTAGTCTCTGTAGCTGAGCAAAATGGATTGTCCCTTTCCTGGTCGCAACCCCAGTATTTATGTCAACATGCTTGTGTATCAACTCTGCATGCTAACTGATGTTATCTGCAGACTTAATTATATTAACTTCTATTAAAAATATCTTTCATGTCTCGGACCTGGTCGGAGTTTATGTATACGTCATAATTTCAAGTAGTTTGAAACCTTATAAAATTTCCAGACTGTTCAGTGGTGTTACCACCAGTGACGATTCATGATCAAAGAGACGGACAATTTCAAAACAGACCACGGGTATTCTACCAGGTCCCGCGCGTCGTGTCAGTGGCCTTGACGCGTGAAAATATACATTACATATCAAAAATTGTCAAACCCCAAATACATAACCGCCCTATCAGCGGTTTGCAGGAATATCGTTTTCAATAATGAACGCATAATTTGAGGCAAGCATTTCGCCAGTTATCAAGACTTGTTTACAAATTTATTCAAAATGTATCATTTGTTTGGAATAGGTAATTGTTTATAAATTCTCTTTTCGCACTGACTTGAAGATAAGGCTATCCAAATTTTGAGGTAACTCAGGTTGCCTAGTTACGCAGTCGGTCAGCTGATTTGCTCTCCACTGATTGGAAAACTTAATTTTATGATTAGGTGTGACAATTAACAGCCGTTTAAATCTCTAAGGTGCTGACTTTAAAACCGGCCTTACAGAACATGCTAAAAGGTGCCTACCGTACATTGAGAAGAAAAAAAGGTAGGTTAAGATATTTTTACCATGGACTCAGCTGGGGGTGCTGAAGCACCCAAAGCACCCCCCCCCCCCTAAATCCGCCACTGCAAAAGACACGTGATACAAGCGTAATTTATGCATGATCTGTCATTTGTATATGCCCTTAGCCTCTTCCAATAATAGTAAGTGAGTATGACCAGGAAATACCACAATCACAAACCGCAGGCAACCCTGTGGCACCGCGAGAAAGAGCCGCTCAACCATCATGAGACACCAGGAAGACAAATTAAGCAAAGCAACCAGCTCTCTCTTCCCCATCAAGATGATTGCAATACTAGAATGGACATAAAGTAACGTACAACAAAACATAGAACAATTACAGACTCCCACAATGGGAGTAACAATAAACAAGAAGTCAACAACAACAGAACCACCATAACAGAACGGACAGCAGCCTAAGCCACCGGGGGGCTTAAATGCATTTTACTGGTAGCAATTCTTCGCCCTAGATTCTGCTGTTGTTGAAGCACAAGAAATGTTCAGCTCGCATGGAGGCCATCTAACTAATGCAATGTTTCATCATGGAGAAACACTCTAATCAAATCAACACACCGTGATGAAACAAAGAAAAGAGCTCATGACTCACAGATAGTCAGAGCTAATAAACCTGGATGTTAAAAAATAAAAACTTTGAAAGACTCAAGACGTTGCATTTTATTACTAGACTGTAGTAATCAGGGCGGGTGGGGTATGTCGGTATTTTTATAGGGGTGTAAATTTGAGCATACTGAGCTGTCAATTCATTTCTATGATGAATGTGCAATCGTGTAAGATCTTAAGGAAGCAAATCTGTTGAGTCAAGAATCAAAACTAACGCGTGTTAACTTGCAGCTGAATTTGTGTCCTTCAAAATCGACCACCCCAGTCTTAAAACGGATACTTTTTCAATACCTTAAAGTAAATTTACAACGATGAATTTTCTAGGACACACTATAAGCTAGCCAGACTGTGATATGCAATAAAAATTATCTCGCTGACATTCTCAGAGTTTATGAAATAAATGATTTAAACTGGGTGATGCGTTTTCAAAGTACACAAGGGTGTCTTCATTAATAAGTGATAATGGACAGTAATTTTAAAATTTGTACTGGTCACTGGTAATGCAGCGATAACTGGTAATGGACAGTGATGTTTGCAGCGACAACTGGTAATGGACAGTGATGTTTGCACTGAAAACTGGTAATGTACAGTGATATTTTCAATGGACAGTGATGTTTGCATTGATAACTGATATTGGACAGTGATGTTTGCAGTGATAACTGATATTGGACAGTGATGTTTGCAGTGATAACTGGTAATGAACAATGATGTTTACATTGATAACAGATAATGGACTTGGATGTTTGCATTGATAGCTGGTAATGGACAATGATGTTTATATTGATAACTGGTAATGTACAATGGAGTCTGTATTGGAAATTGGTAATGTGCATTGACGTTTACATTGAAAACTGGTAACGGACAGAGATGTTTGCATTGATGACTGGTATTGGACAGTGGTGTTTGCATTGATAACTGGTAATGTACAGTTTTTTTCATAGATAACTGGTAATGTTTTTTCACAGATAACTGGTAATGTACATTGATGGTTGCATTGGTACCTGGCAATGGTCCCAAGTGATGTTTGCAGTGATGAACGATAACTGGTAATGGGCAGTGGTGTTTGCATTGGTAACAGGTAATGGGCAGTGATGTTTGCATTGGTAACTGGTAATGGACAGTGGAGTTTGCATTGGTAACTGGTAATGTACAGTGATGTTTGCATTGGTAACTGGTAATGTACAGTGATGTTTGCATTGGTACCTGGTAATGTACAGTGAAGTTTGCATTGGTAACTGGTAATGTACAGTGATGTTTGCATTGGTAACTGGTAATGTACAGTGATGTTTTGCAGTGATAATTGGTAATGCACAGTGATGTTTGCATTGGTAACTGGTAATGTACAGTGAAGTTTGCATTGGTAACAGGTAATGTACAGTGATGTTTTGCAGTGATAATTGGTATTGTACAGTGATGTTTGCATTGGTAACTGGTAATGTATAGTGATGTTTGCATTGGTAACTGGTAATGTACAGAAATGTTTGCATTGGTAACTGGTAATGTACAGTGATGTTTGCATTGGTAACTGGTAATGGACAGTGATGTTTGCATTTGTAACTGGTAATGTACAGAAATGTTTGCATTGGTAACTGGTAATGTGCAGTGATGTTTTGCAGTGATAATTGGTAATGTACAGTGATGTTTGCATTGGTAACTAGTAATGTACAGTGATGTTTGCATTGGTAACTGGTAATGTACAGTGATGTTTTGCAGTGATAATTGGTAATGTACAGTGATGTTTGCATCAATAACTGGTAATGTACAGTGATGTTTGCATTGGTAACTGGTAATGTATAGTGATGTTTGCATTGGTAACTGGTAATGTACAGAAATGTTTGCATTGGTAACTGGTAATGTACAGTGATGTTTGCATTGGTAACTGGTAATGGACAGTGATGTTTGCATTTGTAACTGGTAATGTACAGAAATGTTTGCATTGGTAACTGGTAATGTGCAGTGATGTTTTGCAGTGATAATTGGTAATGTACAGTGATGTTTGCATTGGTAACTAGTAATGTACAGTGATGTTTGCATTGGTAACTGGTAATGTACAGTGATGTTTTGCAGTGATAATTGGTAATGTACAGTGATGTTTGCATCAATAACTGGTAATGTACAGTGATGTTTTGCAGTGATAATTGGTAATGTACAGTGATGTTTGCATCAATAACTGGTAATGTACAGTGATGGTTTCATTGGTAACTGGCAATGGAAGTGATGTTAGCAGTGATGAATGATTATTTACAATGGTGTTTACATTGATAGCTGGTATTTGACGGATAACTTGTTATGGACAGTGATGTTTGCTTTGAAAACTTGTAATTTACAATGATTGTTGCAGTAATAATTGATAATGGTGAGTGATATTTGCATTCATAACTGATAATTGGCATTGATGTTTGCATTGGAAACTGGTCATGTACAATGCTTTTTGCAGCAATAATTGGTAATGGAGAGTGATGTTTGCATTGAAATGAATAATGTATAATGTTGTTTGCAAGGGTAACTTGTAATGGACAGTGATGTTTGCAGTTATGACTGGTATTGGACACTGATTTTGCATTAGAAACTGGTAATGGACAGCGATGTTTGCATTGATAATGTACAGTAGCGTTTACATTGATAACTTGTAATAGACAGTGATGCTTGCATTGAAAACTGGCAATGCACAATGATTTTTGCAGCAATAATTGGTAATGGAGAGTGATACTTGCACTGATAACTGGTAATGGACAGTAATGTTTGCATTGAAAACTGGTACATGGTAATGTACAGTGAATTTTACAGCAATAATTGGTAATGGAGAGAGATGTTTGCATTGAAAACGAGTAATGTATAGTGCTGTTTGCAGTGATAACTGGTAATGGAGAGTGATGTTTGCATTTATAACTGGTAATGGATAATGGTGTCTGTATTGATAACTGGTAATGTACATTGACGTTTGCATTAGAAACTGGTAATGGACAGCCATGTTTGCATTGATAACGAGTAATGTATAGTGTTGTTTGCAGTGATAACTGGTAATGGACAATTTATAACTGGTAAAGGATAATGGTGTCTGTAGTGATAACTGTAATGTACATTGATGTTTGCATTAGAAACTGGTAATGGACAGCCATGTTTGCATTGGTAGCTGGTAATGAACAGTGGCGTTTACATTGATAACTTGATATTTGTATTTATAACTGGTAATGGACAGTGATGCCTGCAGTGCTTACTGATAATGAACAGTGGTGCTTGTATTGGAAACTGGTAATGGACAGTGATGTTTGCATTGAATACTGGTAAAGTACAATGATCTTTGCAGTGATAAATGGTAATGTACAGTGGTGTTTGCATTGGTACCTGGTAATGTACAGTGCTGTTTGCATTGGTAACTGGTAATGTAAAGTGATGTTTGCATTGGTACCTGTTAATGTACAGTGATGTTTGCATTGATAACTGGTAATGTACAGTGATGTTTGCATTGGTAACTGGTAATGTAAAGTGATGTTTGCATTGGTACCTGTTAATGTACAGTGATGTTTGCATTGGTACCTGGTAATGTACAGTGCTGTTTGCATTGGTAACTGGTAATGTACAGTGATGTTTGCATTGGTACCTGGTAATGTACAGTGATGTTTGCATTGGTACCTGGTAATGTACAGTGATGTTTGCATTGGTAACTGGTAATGTACAGTGATGTTTGCATTGGTACCTGTTAATGTACAGTGATGTTTGCATTGGTAACTGGTAATGTACAGTGATGTTTGCATTGGTAACTGGTAATGCACAGTGATGTTTGCATTGGTACCTGGTAATGTACAGTGATGTTTGCATTGATAACTGGTAATGTACAGTGATGTTTGCATTGATAACTGGTTATGTACAGTGATGTTTGCATTGTTAACTGGTAATGGACAGTGATGTTTGCATTGGTACCTGTTAATGTACAGTGATGTTTGCATTGGTAACTGGTAATGTACAGTGATGTTTGCATTGGTAACTGGTAATGTACAGTGATGTTTGCATTGATAACTGGTAATGTACAGTGATGTTTGCATTGGTACCTGGTAATGTACAGTGATGTTTGCATTGGTACCTGGTAATGTACAGTGATGTTTGCATTGGTACCTGGTAATGTACAGTGATGTTTGCATTGGTAACTGGTAATGTACAGTGATGTTTGCATTGGTACCTGGTAATGTACAGGGATGTTGCATTGATAACTGGTAATGTACAGTGATGTTTGCATTGATAACTGGTAATGTACAGTGATGTTTGCATTGGTACCTGGTAATGTACAGTGATGTTTGCATTGATAACTGGTAATGTACAGTGATGTTTGCATTGATAACTGGTAATGTACAGTGATGTTTGCATTGATAACTGGTAATGTACAGTGATGTTTGCATTGGTAATTGGTAATGGACAGTGATGTTTGCAAGGGTACCTGGTAATGTACAGTGATGTTTGCATTGGTAACTGGTAATGTACAGTGATGTTTGCATTGATAACTGGTAATGTACAGTGATGTTTGCATTGATAAATGGTAATGTACAGTGATGTTTGCATTGATAACTGGTAATGTAAAATGATGCTTGCATTGATACCTGGTAATGTAAAGTGATGTTTGCATTGGTACCTGGTAATGTACAGTGATGTTTGCATTGGTACCTGGTAATGTACAGTGATGTTTGCATTGGTAACTGGTAATGTACAGTGATGTTTGCATTGGTACCTGGTAATGTACAGGGATGTTGCATTGATAACTGGTAATGTACAGTGATGTTTGCATTGATAACTGGTAATGTACAGTGATGTTTGCATTGGTACCTTGTAATGTACAGTGATGTTTGCATTGATAACTGGTAATGTACAGTGATGTTTGCATTGATAACTGGTAATGTACAGTGATGTTTGCATTGATAACTGGTAATGTACAGTGATGTTTGCATTGGTAATTGGTAATGGACAGTGATGTTTGCAAGGGTACCTGGTAATGTACAGTGATGTTTGCATTGGTAACTGGTAATGTACAGTGATGTTTGCATTGATAACTGGAAATGTACAGTGATGTTTGCATTGATAACTGGTAATGTACAGTGATGTTTGCATTGATAACTGGTAATGTAAAATGATGTTTGCATTGATACCTGGTAATGTAAAGTGATGTTTGCATTGGTACCTGGTAATGTACAGTGATGTTTGCATTGGTGACTGGTAATGTACAGTGATGTTTGCATTGGTACCTGTTTATGTACAGTGATGTTGCATTGATAACTGGTAATGTACAGTGATGTTTGCATTGATAACTGGTAATGTACAGTGATGTTTGCATTGGTACCTGGTAATGTTCAGTGATGTTTGCATTGATAACTGGTAATGTACAGTGATGTTTGCATTGATAATTGGTAATGTACAGTGATGTTTTCATTGGTAACTGGTAATGGACAGTGATGTTTGCATTGGTACCTGGTAATGTACAGTGATGTTTGCATTGGTACCTGTTAATGTACAGTGATGTTTGCATTGATACCTGGTAATGGACAGTGATGTTTGCATTGATAACTGGTAATGTACAGTGATGTTTGCATTGATAACTGGTAATGTACAGTGATGTTTGCATTGATAACTGGTAATGTAAAGTGATTTTTGCATTGATAACTGGTAATGTAAAGTGATGTTTGCATTGGTACCTGGTAATGTACAGTGATGTTTGCATTGGTAACTGGTAATGTACAGTGATGTTTGCATTGGTACCTGGTAATCTACAGTGATGTTTGCATTGATAACTGGTAATGTACAGTGATGTTTGCATTGATAACTGGTAATGTAAAGTGATGTTTGCATTGATAACTGGTAATGTAAAGTGATGTTTGCATTGGTACCTGGTAATGTACAGTGATGTTTGCATTGGTAACTGGTAATGGACAGTGATGTTTGCATTGGTACCTGGTAATGTACAGTGATGTTTGCATTGGTAACTGGTAATGGACAGTGATGTTTGCATTGATAACTGGTAATGTACAGTGATGTTTGCATTGGTACCTGTTAATGTACAGTGATGTTTGCATTGATACCTGGTAATGGAAAGTGATGTTTGCATTGGTAACTGGTAATGAACAGTGATGTTTGCATTGGTAACTGGTAATGTACAGTGCTGTTTGCATTGGTACCTGTTAATGTACAGTGATGTTTGCATTGATACCTGGTAATGGACAGTGATGTTTGCATTGGTAACTGGTAATGTACAGTGATGTTTGCATTGGTACCTGGTAATGTACAGTGATGTTTGCATTGGTAACTGGTAATGTACAGTGATGTTTGCATTGGTAACTGGTAATGTAAAGTGATGTTTACATTGATAACTGGTAATGTACAGTGATGTTTGCATTGGTAACTGGTAATGTAAAGTGTTGTTTGCATTGGTACCTGGTAATGTACAGTGATGTTTGCATTGGTAACTAGTAATGAACAGTGATGTTTGCATTGGTAACTGGTAATGTACAGTGATGTTTGCATTGGTAATTGGTAATGTACTGCGATGTTTGCATTGGTAACTGGTAATATAAAGTGATGTTTGCATTGGTACCTGTTAATGTACAGCGATGTTTGCATTGATAACTGGTAATGGACAGTGATGTTTGCATTGATAACTGGTAATGTACAGTGATGTTTGCATTGGTAACTGGTAATGTAAAGTGATGTTTGCATTGGTAACTGGTAATGTACAGTGATGTTTGCATTGGTACCTGGTAATGTACAGTGATGTTTGCATTGGTAACTGGTAATATAAAGTGATGTTTGCATTGGTACCTGTTAATGTACAGTGATGTTTGCATTGGAAACTGGTAATGGACAGTGATGTTTGCATTGATAACTGGTAATGTACAGTGATGTTTGCATTGGTAATTGGTAATGTACTGCGATGTTTGCATTGGTAACTGGTAATGTACAGTGCTGTTTGCATTGATAACTGGTAATGTAAAGTGATGTTTGCATTGATAACTAGTAATGTACAGTGATGTTTGCATTGGTACCAGGTAATGTAAAGTGATGTTTGCATTGGTACCTGGTAATGTACAGTGATGTTTGCATTGGTACCAGGTAATGTAAAGTGATGTTTGCATTGGTAATTGGTAATGTACAGCGATGTTTGCATTGATAACTGGTAAAGTACAGTGATGTTTGCATTGGTAATTGGTAATGTACAGTGGTGTTTGCATTGATAACTGGTAATGTAAAGTGATGTTTGCATTGGTAACTGGTAATATAAAGTGATGTTTGCATTGGTACCTGTTAATGTACAGTGATGTTTGCATTGGAAACTGGTAATGGACAGTGATGTTTGCATTGATAACTGGTAATGTACAGTGATGTTTGCATTGGTAATTGGTAATGTACTGCGATGTTTGCATTGGTAACTGGTAATGTACAGTGCTGTTTGCATTGATAACTGGTAATGTAAAGTGATGTTTGCATTGATAACTGGTAATGTACAGTGATGTTTGCATTGGTACCAGGTAATGTAAAGTGATGTTTGCATTGGTACCTGGTAATGTACAGTGATGTTTGCATTGGTACCAGGTAATGTAAAGTGATGTTTGCATTGGTAATTGGTAATGTACAGTGATGTTTGCATTGATAACTGGTAAAGTACAGTGATGTTTGCATTGGTAATTGGTAATGTACAGTGATGTTTGCATTGATAACTGGTAATGTAAAGTGATGTTTGCATTGGTACCTGGTAATGTACAGATATTTTTGCATTGGTAACTGGTAATGTACAGTGATGTTTGCATTTATAACTGGTAATGTACAGTGATGTTTGCATTGGTACCTGTTAATGTACAGTGATGTTTGCATTGATAACTGGTAATGTACAGTGATGTTTGCATTGGTAACTGGTAATGTAAAGTGATGTTTACATTGATAACTGGTAATGTACAGTGATGTTTGCATTGGTAACTGGTAATGTAAAGTGTTGTTTGCATTGGTACCTGGTAATGTACAGTGATGTTTGCATTGGTAACTAGTAATGAACAGTGATGTTTGCATTGGTAACTGGTAATGTACAGTGATGTTTGCATTGGTAATTGGTAATGTACTGCGATGTTTGCATTGGTAACTGGTAATATAAAGTGATGTTTGCATTGGTACCTGTTAATGTACAGCGATGTTTGCATTGATAACTGGTAATGGACAGTGATGTTTGCATTGATAACTGGTAATGTACAGTGATGTTTGCATTGGTAACTGGTAATGTAAAGTGATGTTTGCATTGGTAACTGGTAATGTACAGTGATGTTTGCATTGGTACCTGGTAATGTACAGTGATGTTTGCATTGGTAACTGGTAATATAAAGTGATGTTTGCATTGGTACCTGTTAATGTACAGTGATGTTTGCATTGGAAACTGGTAATGGACAGTGATGTTTGCATTGATAACTGGTAATGTACAGTGATGTTTGCATTGGTAATTGGTAATGTACTGCGATGTTTGCATTGGTAACTGGTAATGTACAGTGCTGTTTGCATTGATAACTGGTAATGTAAAGTGATGTTTGCATTGATAACTAGTAATGTACAGTGATGTTTGCATTGGTACCAGGTAATGTAAAGTGATGTTTGCATTGGTACCTGGTAATGTACAGTGATGTTTGCATTGGTACCAGGTAATGTAAAGTGATGTTTGCATTGGTAATTGGTAATGTACAGTGATGTTTGCATTGATAACTGGTAAAGTACAGTGATGTTTGCATTGGTAATTGGTAATGTACAGTGGTGTTTGCATTGATAACTGGTAATGTAAAGTGATGTTTGCATTGGTAACTGGTAATATAAAGTGATGTTTGCATTGGTACCTGTTAATGTACAGTGATGTTTGCATTGGAAACTGGTAATGGACAGTGATGTTTGCATTGATAACTGGTAATGTACAGTGATGTTTGCATTGGTAATTGGTAATGTACTGCGATGTTTGCATTGGTAACTGGTAATGTACAGTGCTGTTTGCATTGATAACTGGTAATGTAAAGTGATGTTTGCATTGATAACTGGTAATGTACAGTGATGTTTGCATTGGTACCAGGTAATGTAAAGTGATGTTTGCATTGGTACCTGGTAATGTACAGTGATGTTTGCATTGGTACCAGGTAATGTAAAGTGATGTTTGCATTGGTAATTGGTAATGTACAGTGATGTTTGCATTGATAACTGGTAAAGTACAGTGATGTTTGCATTGGTAATTGGTAATGTACAGTGATGTTTGCATTGATAACTGGTAATGTAAAGTGATGTTTGCATTGGTACCTGGTAATGTACAGATATTTTTGCATTGGTAACTGGTAATGTACAGTGATGTTTGCATTTATAACTGGTAATGTACAGTGATGTTTGCATTGGTACCTGTTAATGTACAGTGATGTTTGCATTGATAACTGGTAATGTACAGTGATGTTTGCATTGATAACTGGTAATGTACAGTGATGTTTGCATTGATAACTGGTAATGTACAGTGATGTTTGCATTGATAACTGGTAATGTAAAGTGATGTTTGCATTGGTAACTGGTAATGTACAGTGATGTTTGCATTGTTAACTGGTAAAGTACAGTGATGTTTGCATTGGTACTTGGTAATGTACAGTGAAGTTTGCATTGGTAACTGGTAATGTAAAGTAATGTTTGCATTGGTACCTGTTAATGTACAGTGATGTTTGCATTGATACCTGGTAATGTACAGTGATGTTTGCATTGGTAACTGGTAATGGACAGTGATGTTTGCATTGGTAACTGGTAATGTACAGTGATGTTTGCATTGGTAATTGGTAATGTACTGCGATGTTTTCATTGGTAACTGGTAATGTACAGTGATGTTTGCATTGATAACTGGTAATGTAAAGTGATGTTTGCATTGGTAACTGGTAATGTAAAGTGATGTTTGCATTGATAACTGGTAATGTAAAGTGATGTTTGCATTGATACCTGGTAATGTACAGTGCTGTTTGCATTGGTACCTGGTAATGTACAGTGATGTTTGCATTGGTAACTGGTAATGTACAGTGCTGTTTGCATTGGTAACTGGTAATGTAAAGTGATGTATGCATTGGTAACTGGTAATGTACAGTGATGTTTGCATTGATAACTGGTAATGTACAGTGATGTTTGCATTGATAACTGGTAATGTACAGTGATGTTTGCATTGGTAACTGGTAATGTACAGTGATGTTTGCATTGATAACTGGTAATGTACTGCGATGTTTGCATTGATAACTGGTAATGTACAGATATTTTTGCATTGGTAACTGGTAATCTACAGTGATGTTTGCATTGATAACTGGGTACATACAGTGATGTTTTGCATTGATAACTGACTTTGTTTGTTTGTTTGATTCTTTATGTCCCAGTCAACAATAATTTAGTTATGTTGGGACAGAATTCCTGAGTTGAACCAGTACTAAGCAAGGATAAATGAGTCTTGCTCAAGGACACAACACAGTGACGCTCAAATTAGTATTATCAGGAAATATCACAATCACAAACCACAGACAACCCCATAGCACCGCGAGGAAGAAACACTCAACCATCACGAGACACCAGGAAGACAAAATAAGCAAAGCAATCAGCTCTCTCTTCCCCATCAAGATGATTGCAATACTAGAATGGACATAAAGTAACGTACAACAAAACATAGAACAATTACAGACTCCCACAATGGGAGTAACAATAAACAAAAAGTCAACAACAACAGAACCACAGCCTTAGAACAGACAGCAGCCTAAGCATATGGGGGTCTTAAATGCATTTTACTGGTACCAAATCTTCGCCCTAGATCCTGCTGTTGTTGAAGTACAAGAAATGCTCAGCTCGCATGGAGGCCTTCTTACTAATGCAATGTATCATCATGGAGAAACACTCTAATCAAATTAACACACCATGATGAAACAAAGAAAAGGGCTCATGACTCACAGATAGTCAGAGCTAAAGAAAACCCCAAGTTGAGCCACGGTGGGTCCAGCTACAGATAATCATCAGGCACCAACCCACCGATTAAAGCTTAACGTCAGAGCTGTCATAGAGTCTGAGGCAAACCCGTGGCCCCTCAGTCTTGAGTTAAGCACTCTACCATTTGATAACTGGTAATGTAAAGTGATGTTTTGCAGTGATAATTGGAAATGTACAGAGGTGTTTGCGTTTATAACTGATAATGTATAGGGACGTTTGCAATGATGAATGTTAATTGGCACTCATCTTGTCAATTACTTTATATGAATCAGAAAGAGATTTTTGTACTTATCACATCAGCAAACAGCAAAGGCTTGGAAGAGCCTGCACATCTCACTCCAGAAACTTCGCTGCTCTCATAGATAAAGTTTGAAAGTATGTGAAGGCTCAGATCCAATATTGGGCCTCTAGCCCACTTGATAGCTTACAATACATGCACATGTTTTAAGTGTGACTACATGTGTGCAATAAGTTTTGTTTGCTTGGTTTGATTCTTTATGTCTCAGTCAACTGTTTTTCAGTCATGTCGAAATGGGTCTTCCTGGGTTGAACCAGTACTAAGCAGAGGATAAAGTGTCTTGCTCAAGAACATAACACAGTGCCTCCGGTGGTACACCAAATTCCAAAAGCTCATAAGCCCATATAGACCAGAATGGAATAGAGTGAAAGATAAGGTGGTTTGTAACAAGACTTTTATTAAATATACTTACAAAATACTACAGATTCTGTTCTGGTTAAAATACAATATGTCAACAAGGAAGGAACAAACTATAAACTTCTGCATAAAAACTGTTTCATTTAAGAGCACTATCAGATTGAGAAAACATACATTAACCCTTTGTATTCTGATGAATTTTCCAATACATATGGATACAAAAAGTTTGGGATTGCCCATTGGATACTTTAAGGGGTCATAGGTAGAATTTTCTAATGATGTATTTCTGTCCCTGAATATTGTTTTAATATTAGCAAACAGTGTAGACCCTGATGAAATGCAGCATTATGCTGCATTTCATCTGGGTCTTCACTATTTGCCAAAGTATACAAAGGGTTAAACAAGACTTAATATCTCTATACAAAGGGTTATAAAGGAACTACTTTTCTCTTATTGCATGCTGGGTAATTTTTCATGATTTTTTTTGTGTCATCTGCTGATTTTTTTCAAAATCAACTTTTTAAAAAAATCTTTCAGGAATATCATTAGATTGTCAAACGGTTTGGATCCAGATCAGGACAGACATTCTGTCTGTCCTGATCTGGGTCCAAACTGTTGTAAATGTTATCAGCAGACAACAAAAAATTATGACATGATTCATCTAAAGAGCAGTTTATCACACTGTACCACCAGCATATCTTTCTTCTTTCTGAAACCCCAATATTCTTGAACCCTTATCATGCTGGACAATTCTATCTTGTTCAAAAACTATTGAGACAATCACCATTTTGTCAAACTGACTGAACAGTAGTTTAAACAAAGTACATATACATTAAGTGCAGCATCTAAGGGGACGTGGCCTGTATTATCTTACAGTTATCTTTAATTGCTTTGGTGCAATAGCCTTTAGATGACGGATACCCCCACCACATCGGAGCATACCATATAACGTTTGCGTTCATTGTGCAGTATCTATAATAATATCATTCAGGTAATTAAGCTACACAGATAAATTGACAATTTAGGGACTTTTGGTGCATACACTATTGATATGTATGTCTGCATTTGCAGAATTCACTAATTATCTGTATGGACTTTGGAGATATACGGCTTGACTTGTTATATCTGAACAATCTGAACAATACGTTGAGGAAACCCACTGATGTGGGCATGTCAAATTTATTTTTGATTGTGAAAAGCGAAAACGCTGAATAGTCTGCTAAGAAGTGTTTCAAACGAACACTTTTACCAGCTGCAAATAAATTATAACTAAACATTTGGCGTTAATTTCATTTAAAAAATGTATTTAGGCGTTGCACTCAGTAATTTCATTTTTGGTGCTCCACGTTTTCCACTGACGTTGTAATTTTGACATTTGAAATTCAAGAGTATCATTGAGTATGTGTCAAATATACCAATACTTTTGCTGTAACCATTACAAATCTGTTATCAAATGATGCACACGGAATGGCAGTTTTTGTTGAACAATGTTTGCAAAATATTTTACTAAGATCATATAAGTCATGGTGATTGTAAAATTGAGTTTTCTAAGTACTTAAAGCGTTTTTTTGCCTGCTCCGGTAATTGCTACCTGTGGTTAGTAAGGTAACAGAAGAATGAAAGTCGACGCAGTTAGTCCAACATTGTACAGCAAAATAACTTTGCAAGAGGACAATAATACTACAGGGCGAATTTCAACTACCTACACCAAATATTGCATGTTAAAATGCATGTGTCTCAATAGTTTCTGAACAAGCCTCGTACTACACTCCTCCCGAGTTTTTACCTAATTAAACTGCAGCATTCAAGTCATTAGCATGTCTTTATAAGCAGAGTGGAGCCAGCTGATCTGGATCTAAACTGTTTTCAAAGCACAATATCAGTGTTTATTCTACGCAGAGGGACTGGAGGATTACCCCCAATTTTTGAAAGACCCCCCTTATTTGAAGGAGGGGGATTTTTTTCAGTAACCCCCCCCCCCCTGTTTTTTAAATCCTAAAATAAACACTGCATTGCTGCAATATGTGTGCCTCTTCACAAAAAACCTGTCTTCGGTGGTCTTCAAACAACAAAAGCGCAGACCAGCACCCGCGCATCCACACAGACTGATCAGCGCCTATGTTATTCGCTTTTCGGTAAGTATCCTATCTAAACTTGCTACAAGAGAAATTTCAAGTTTCTAGCTAGTCTCTGACAGGTTTGAGTGTCGCTTTGACAGAAACCAGGTTTTGTCGCGTTGAGGCCCATATCCAAGTTTAGCATGCTAATGGTTAAGTTCCTCTTAAATCACAACCTTTTATCTCTTATAACATGAATTCCACAATATTAAACCACGTAATAATATTATACAATGTAATAATAACAATGCACATAATGTGCTCAACTTTGAAATATACACACATTATTTTGCAAGTAAATTGTGGAGTAAAAACTTCTAATATTGATATGTATCATAATTAAACATTAAATTTCCAAAAGAAAATTTAAAAGCAGACAATTATGACCTATATTGGTCTTTATTGTATCCATAAAAGCAGGAATTCGCTCTGGGTCTACACTTCTTGCTATTCCATTTAAAAATATCAACATTTTACGAAACATGTATGTGTACAGGGTAGGACAAGACAAAGAACAAAAGAGTCTACTAAAGATATTTGAATTGAATCATTATTAACGGCTGCTTATCTACACATTCATAATCTTGTGTTGTAGACAGATTCTTACATCTTGTTTTATATGGGCCTCAACGCGACAGAACCTGTCTTCGGGGTTTCCGATAGAGAGAGACTCAAACCAGTCTCGTCAGCTACAGAGACTAGCTAGAAACTTGAAAGTTGTAGCAAGTTTAGATATGATTCTTTCCAATAAGGGAATAACAAAGGCGCTGATCAGACTGTGTGGATGCACAGGCTGGTCTGCGCCTTTGTTATTCGTAAACCCCCAGAGACAGGTTTTCTCGTGTTGAGGCCGATATAATAGTGTCATAAATTTCAAGGCGTAACAAAAACACTTTTCAAAGGACTTCATATTTCTAATTTCTGCGCCAGAAGAATTTGTTTATAACTAAGGCAGAGATAATTCTGAAATTTTCTGAAAGGCCCCATCTTCAAGAAAGTACGAGCCTTTTGTGAGATAAGGGTATATTGAAGTACTGCTGTTTGAATACTTATGATATTCCCTACAAAAGACTCATCATGTCTGTGAGCCAGAAATATCTCTGCTAGGCATTATTATGACAGTGTCATCATATCATCATCATCATAGTCGGATTTTTGATAAACGTGCAGGTGCATCATCCAACAGTGTACACAAATACAAATATTATTGGTCAAAGTTATTGTGATTATAAAACAATCATTATTACTATTAAATTGCATTTCTTGAATAAAGAGTTTATAAAATCAGATATGTGAATAAAATTGATCTGCATTAGAAGATAAATGCATTGAGGAAGGCACGAAAAGAGACAATGATTGCCTATACAAGAAAATATCCAGTGAGCAGATAATGTCAGAGTGATGTTGCAATGAAAGGGATTTAACCCTTAAAGCGCCAAGAAAAAAATGCATCTGAAAAGGTTGTCTGCTGAAGTCGTCTGCTGCAAATAATTGTCTAGCATTACTGACAAATTAAGTATAGAAGCAAACAGTGTGGACCCAGAACAGACTGATCCTATAGGAGCAGTCTGACCTGGGTCCACACTGTTTGCCATAGAGGCTTCTTAAATATTTCAGCAGATGAGAAAAGCAGATGACTTTTGTTGCGATTGGCGCATTAAGGGTTAATATTAAGCAGCATCACATATACATTATGTGGCCAATGGTGATAATGAAAATTTGGACATTTCTAGTTAAATGTCTAAATCATGTAAATGTAATAAAGGTATTAAACATATTATTTTTGCCATTTTTTTCAAAAGAGAAGTGTAAGCGGGTTAAGCTTTGATTTTAGCCCCCTTAATGCATCAAAATAAGAATGCCTCAATCTAGATCAGGTGATTTTGTTTGTTTGGTTTGATTCTTTACGTCACATCAACAATCTTTCAGTTATAAAGGGACGGGTCTTCCTGGGTTTAACCAGTACTAAGCAAGGATTAATGTTCTTGCTCAAGGACACAACGCAGCGACGCCGGTGAGGCTCGAACCCGCGGCCCCTCGGTCTCGAGTCAAGCACTTTACCACTGCGCTCCCTAGATTAGGTGACTTGAACCTGATTATGGCCCACACCATTTTACATTCCATTAATGATAAAGTTATAATTGAAAGAGTACAACTGAACTAGCTTGAAAAAGTTGAACTGGCCCATACATTTATTCATTACAGTAAAACCTGCCGTAAGTGGCCACTCAAAAAGAAGACCAAAAATTGGTTTTCAAAACTGATTATTGCTTAATGCAGGTCAAAGATATTGCAGAATGCTCCAAGAGAGCATTCTGCAATACATTCGACCTTCATTAAGCTACCATTTGTCTTTAAGACCTTTGTTTTGTCTATTTTTCAGTGGCTGCTAAAGACAGGTTTTACTGTATTTGGGTGATGCATGCTGTCCAGTGATAACAGGGTTTCAAGTTTGGCCTCCATCACCGACTGTCATACAATGACACACTTCAGGGTGGGGATGCCCGGATTAAAACTTTAGACCTACATCTACCAAGCATAAATGAAAATCATTGAAGGATCTTGATTGTTTGTTTCATTTGATTCTTTCATCCCATCAACAATCTTTCAGTTATATAGGGACAGGTCTTCCTGGGTTGAACCAGTACTAAGCTAGGATTAATGTTCTTGCTTAAGGACCCAACACAGTGACGCTTGAGAGGCTCGAACCCGCTGCCCTTCCGTCTCGAGTCCAGCACTATACCACTGAGCCACTGCGCTCCCTAAAGGGTCTTGATAAAATTGCTATTTAACCTTAAAAGCAAATATTTTGACTTTTATATTATATGAAAATATAAGTCTGTGTCCTTGATCTCAGGGACATACCCTGGTGTGGGGATGAAGGAGAGTCAAACTTATATTCTAAGTCTAACAACCTAGGTCTGGGATAGTGCTGATTAAAACTTTAGACCTATATCTTCCATCAGGGCCAATAAGAAGGAAATCCCAAAAGGTCTTCATAATATGAGTTCTAAAACAACTTTACCTAAAAAAAACTTTGACCCTGCAGAGAAAAATAAATGGAAAGTTGAAAACTATATACCACCATATACTTTGCTTGTCAGAGTATAATTAATTTAGTATATACGCAAATCGTGCTTACAGAGAGAGAGAGAGAGAGAGAGAGAGAGAGAGAGAGAGAGAGAGAGAGAGATTTTGTTTATTTTGATTTGATTCTTTACATTCCATAAACAATCTTTCAGTTATAAAGGGACCGATCTTCCTGGGTTGAACCAGAACTAAGCTAGGATTAATGTTCTTGCTCAAGGACACAAGGCAGTGACACCGGTGAGGCTTGAACCCGCGGCCCCTCTGTCTCGAGTCAGGCACCCTACCACTAAGCTCCCAGAGAGAGAGAGAGAGAGAGAGAGAGAGAGAGAGAGAGAGAGAGAGAGAGAGAGAGAGAGAGAGAGAGAGAGAGAGAGAGAGAGATATGCAATACAAATACTGATGTGAAGAATACATTAACAATGAGATCCAAATACAATGTTCATGTCAACAAAACCTATGTACAAACAACAATTCTAAAATACAGTAAGTGGTCTTATATTACAATATACTCCTTAATTCAAAGCCCATGGGGCTCCAGTTTTCACTTCTGAGATATCACTAGTTGGGGTTAAAAGGTGCTAATCCTTTTTGGACCAATGGAATTTCCCATTAATTTTGATACAGTTAAATCAATGTCCATTGTATTTATTGAGGGGTCGCATGTCATTATTTCCCAAATCATGATATTTCTCTGAAAATGGATTTTGTCTTAGCAAACAGTGCAGAGCTTGATGAAATGCCACATGATGCAGCCTTTTTTCTGGGTCTTCACCGTTAAAAAGTGTGTTTGTTAAACACTAATGTCACTGGAATAATATATCCAATTCACAATACAGCTGTTTTTTAACTAATATTTTATTTTCAAAAGTAGGGCAATGATCATTGACCTACTTTTGAAAATAAAATAATAGTTCAAAAATAGCTATATATAATATTTTGGACATTTAAAATATCAAAGCTCTAGAATCAAAGTTATAGCCATCATTAAAGTTGGTTGCACACACACACACACACACACACACACACACACACACACACACACACACACACACACACACACACACACACACACACACACACACACACACACACACACACACACACACACACACACAGTATATATGTTGTGCGTATTTTAAAAAGTTTGTTGGAGCAACTTTAGAATCTGTCCACCACTTCACCTGACCCATACTAGAATGAATATACTTGTGTAATGGTTGCTACCAAACATATTCCTAACCCAGCCCTAAACATCCTAATGGAAGCTAAATCTTGTACAATACTTCCATGTATGTTCAAGCACATTTAACAAATGAACATAATAAATAATTAGTTTGTTTGATTTTGATTCTTTACGTCCCAGTCAACATCTTTTCAGTCATGTCGGAATGGGTCTTCCTAAGTTGAACCAGTACTAAGCTGTAATGTCGGTGAGGCTCAACCCCGCAGCCCTTCGATCTCGAGTCAAGCACTCTACCACTGAGCCACTGCGCTCCCTCATAACAGATAGTGGCGGACAGATTCTAAAGTCTAGTTGGAATGTCTCACTGAGATTGTGCTTTAAAAGTACTTACAACATGTTTTGATGAATAACTAACCTATTTCTAGCTTATATATTCTTCATCAACTTGGTTCATTTAGCTCCAATGACTGAGAACTCAAAAGTGAAAACTCCTGCTCTATTAATCCTTTGTATACTAATGGATTCTCCTTCTGTTTCATGCAAAAAACTTGGGATAGTCTGACTCTATCGTACATATCTAGGGGTGTCAGGGTTATATTTTTTAAAAAATATTGTATTATTTTGTCTGAAGATATTTTTACCTTAACAGTGTAGACCCAGCAAAAATGCTGCATTATGCTGCATTTCATCTGGGTCTTCACTGTTTGTAAAAGTACCGTTAAGGGGTTTCCTGAACACTTAGGGTTGAAGAGAGTAAACTCAATTGCCATTTTTATTTACTATTCAATAAGGTCTCTCAACGAGGGATATCGGTATGTAAGACAACCATGATATGACTAAAAACTTTTAGATGCAGGTCTATAGTTAAGAGAGTGTACCAAAAAATTATTTTTTTATTTCTCAACTAAAATATGTTGTGGGTATTCAAAAGAACCACCTCAATGAGGACCAACTACATATGTTAAAACTGATGGGTAAGAAAATATTTACTGTAAATAATACAATTTTACTCTCAAAAATGTTGTTTATCTAAACCTATGTTTAGATGTCAACTCAGTTTCTCAACAGTGCATAGACAGGAGCATTCTGATCAAGAACTATTCACTTGATTTCTTTTGTAATCATTAAGATAGCATTAGCATAGGAGGGATTGTATGACATTCAAAGTGCCAATAACAGATCTTTTGATTGGGAATAATGATTTTTTTTCTTTTTTGGGGTTATACGTTCTTTACAGATCATCTCCTTTTAACTCTTTGCCCCCCCTGGGAAATTTTTCTCCATTTTTGTTTGGTTGTCCGCAGATTTTTTTTCAAATCAACTTTTTCAAAACCTTCTTTCAGGAATACCATCTGAGTGTAAAACAGTGTAAACCAGATCAGGACTGACATTTTGTCTGGTATGATCTAGGTCCAATCTGTTTGCAAAGGTTATGAGCAGACAACACCAGGAGGTAAAGAATTAATTTAAAACTACTAATATTAAACTAGTCCTTTGGATTTTGACTTATCAAGATTAAATTGTAACTGCTCTCTCTTTATTGGCTAAAGAGTCTTATTATATGGGCCTCGACGCGTGAAAACCTGTCTTAGGAGGTTTGCGAACAACAAAGGCGCAGACTAGCCAGCGCATCCGCGCAGTCTGATCAGCGCCTTTGTTATCACTTCTTGGAAAGTACCATATCTAGACTTGCTACGAGCGAAATTTCAATTTTCTAGCTAGTCTCTGTAGCTGATGAGACTGGTTTGAGTCTTGCTTTGTCGGAAACCCCGAAGACAGGTTTTCTCGCGTCGCGGCCCATATGATGTCACATCTGCGAATGATATAATGTTATGTATTAAAATCTTTAATACACTGGTGTATTACAAACTTAGTTACATGATGTTATGACACCTGTAATGTCAACTTACATATGGCAAAAATTTGGTGTTTTCACACAAAAAAATGTAATTTCCAAGTAATTTCAGTGTCACAATAAACAAACCTTATTCTTGGCTCCTGTATCATTGAATTTATTAAACTCGTTATGAAAAAGTGATAAAACGCCGGCAAAGCCTTGCATCTGATCTCTTTTCCACATCTTGTTTATTTGTTTTGATGCTTTACATCCCAGCCAACAATTCTTCAGTCTTGTTGGGACTATTTCCTATCTTCCTGGGTTGAACCAGTACTAAGCAGCGGATAAGGTTTAATAAATTCAATATCACATGAGCACTCACTTAAGATCTCTATCAAGTTTGTAAATTCTCTATCAAACATAGACATCATCATCTTCACCTCCCATCCTGTATAAGTTCAGATATCCACCATCATCAGCATCAGCTTTATCCTTCCTATCATGTCTATTCATTACAGCACCACTGTCTGATTGATGTGATTCTTGCCCATATATGGCAGCACCAGTGTTTGACTGAGGCAAATCTCTATGATCAACAGACCTCTCATCACTTCCTGCTCTTGTCTGTATATTTCCAACATCAGGAGCTCTTCTACTAGGAGATACATAACTTTCTTGTCTTGGGACATGTCTATCAGTTCCACTTTCACCTCTAGGAGTCTGTCTGGCACTATGTATGTCATTTTCTCTGTGGTTTGCCTGTTTAGGTTCATTTATATCTCCCTGCTTGTTTCCCCCGGTAGCTTGTGAAGCTCTAGCCTGTGCTGTATCATTTCTCCTCATTTGATTTATGATGGGTAGGTGTCGTAATCGTCTATTTGCTTGAGCATTATACGAGTCATTTCCATGGACAGGACTAGTGTTTAGCTTGTCCTTCTGTTGACTTTCAGTGGTTCCGTGGCTACTCATATTGCCCTTATTGGGTGAAGGTATATTTTCAATCTTTTGGTTTTTGCTGTTTCTATGGTAACTAGGGGTTTCTCTTCTGTTTCCATGGTTACTAGGAGTTTCACTACTTCTACTATTGTAGCTAAGGTTTTCATTGTTACCAGTGTTGGTATTTTGTTTTTTACCATTGGAATGATTTCTAGGGCTAGCATCATTAGATAAAAGATATGCTGGCATCCTTGAAGGACTTGTATTATTTTTTGGACACTGCATAGCAGGTCCATCATAAACAACCATTACTTCATTTTGTGACTCACAACTTGGTTCCTTATTTGCTGGCAAATGTCTATTGTCTCTTTTCGAAGGTTCACCAGTTTTTCTAGGTGATTGTCTTTGCTCACAGTCCTGGACATGTGGCTGTGAAGAACTGTGGTCATCAAAGCCAGGTGTCCTGGATATTGCCTCATCATTTCTGGGCTTTAATCTTGGATCTCCAGGACTATGTATTCTAGACTGTGCCTCATTATTTCTTTTATCATCACAACTTGTTGTCCTTGACTGTGTCTCAAAATTTTTGTGACTATTAGGACTTGTTGTCCTGGACTGTGCCTCATAATTTCTGTGATTATTAGGACTTGTTGTCGTGGACTGTGCCTCATAATTTCTGTGATTATTAGGACTTGTTGTCGTGGACTGTGCCTCATAATTTCTGTGATTATTAGGACTTGTTGTCCTGGACTGTGCCTCATAATTTATGTGATTATTAGGACTTGTTGTCCTAGACTGTGCCACATAATTTCTATGATCATCATGACCTGTCCTGGACTGTGGCTCATAATTTTTTTGATTACCACGACTTTGTGCCCTGGGCTGTGCCACATTGTCTCTATAGCCAGACCTCTCACCTGTTCTGTTCTTATTTCTCTGTTCAATTTGTTGTTGTGTAGGATATGTATTACTAGAGGGTAGTTGCTGGAGATCTGTTTCCTCCTGATGAATGGACAAGCTTACTGTTAAGGCTGGACAACTTCCATTCTTTGGACTGGTTGGGCAACCAGTTCTCAACTCTCTCGGTCTAGACTGGCGACCCTCAGATCTATCTGTGTGTTCATTCAAGTCCGAACTAGCACCGGCTAATGTCAATGTTGGCAATACTTCCATGCTACGGCTACTTCCAACCTTGTTAGAATCAGGAATGACAAAGTTATATGTACTTGGTCCGCTTTTCTGTGAAGTCTTATCACCGTGTTTATTACTTAGTTCACTGTTCTGAGTGTCTACAGTGTTTGGTCCCTTTGCTATTCTCTTATTATTAGTCTTAGGTGAACCTGATGACACCTCAGAACCTCCAGCAGTAGTAGAATCACCTCTGTTTCTGTTCTGCTGATCATTTAACACGCCCTGTTCTTCTGACTCGGATTCTGAGCTGGATACATGAGTAGTGTTACTTCTCTGATGATTCCTAGGTGACTGTCTTCTTCCTATATCCCATGGGGAGCCCCCTTCACTTGAAGAGCTTGAAGAAACTTGGTTGTCATTATGTGACCTGATGTCTGATTGGCTGCTGTCAGTAGAGCTGGGGCTCCCAGGGGTTAATGAAGGTAAGGCAGATCTGTGTTCCACTCCGATAGCTTCTGTGTAAGATGGTGGTTGTGGCAATGTTGGGTCAACTGAAGGACCAAATGCCTGAAATAAATGCAACAGAAATTAACTCTTTGCAAGCTGGGTAACTTTTCATGCTTTTGTTGTCGTCCGCTGACTTTTTTTTTTTATCAAAATTGACTTTTCAAAAAATTCTTTCAGGAACACTATCAAAGTGTCAAATGATATGGTCCTAACTGTTTGCAAAGGTTATCAGCAGACGATGACAAAAGTTAGAGGAAGCAAGAAAAGAGTAGATTCTTTATGAATTTTACAAATGGTCTCGTATAAAATCTATTGTGTCATGATTCTTAATCCTTAAATGTGAATGAAAATTTGTTGTAGGTGAGACTTTCAAATTTTATTTCTGCTTTAACCTTTAAAGCGCCAATCACGACTGCAGCAGACAACAAATTTTGCAACATCTTTCTTTATTTTTGAAAAAATTAAGGTATGATATTCCATGAGAATCGATTCTCATGCAATATCATACCTTATTTGTTATTTTTGAAAAGGCGGCAAAATTTGAAATTGTCGTCTGCTGCAAATTATAGGTGGCACTTTATGGGTTAAGAAAAGAAACAAGGCAAATTCGACAAATTTATATCCCTCGACGAAAGGTTATTTGAGAGAAACATGTAAATCACAAAACATAAATCCCATTTATCTAACCCTTAGTTCACCTACAGTATCATTCAGATCATAACAAACGCCGGTCAAGTATGTTTTAGTGCTTAGTTCAATAAAAAATATACTTATATCTGCATAATTTCAACATCTGACCTTTAAACCCAACCTCAGAGGTCAAGATTGTGTAAATTCAAAGAGTTACCTTGCATGTAGGTCTACAGGTTTACCACTTTACTTTGATATGCAACATGACCACTTTAAGAAAAGAACAAAAATGACCTTTTGACCCCACCCCAGGGGTCGTTGGTGTGTGTAATGACAGCATACTTGCTTTCCTGGTGCTCTGTACTCAATTCCCTTTAATTTGGTATGCAACATGACTTCTTTCAGTAAAAGATATAGTTTGACCTTTTGACCCAACCCCCTGGGTCAAGGGTGTGGCTGTGGGCAAAATATTTGCTACCATGTTGCTGCCAGCGTCGTCAGCTTTAATTTGATATGCAACATGACTACTTTCAGAAAAATATATAGTTTGACCTTTTGACCCCACCCCCTGGGTCAAGGGTGTGTCTGTGGGCAAAATATTTGCTACCATGTTGCTGCCAGCGTCTTCAGCTTTAATTTGATATGCAACATGACCATATTCTGAAAAAGTTTAATTTTGGCCTCGGCCTCACCCCCTAAGTCCACCCAAGGGGCTCGGAACCAGGCCTTCAAACTGAAATCTCGTTTGATATGTATCATATCTATTGCTGCTCTGCCTGCATGCAAAATTTCAGCACAAAATATTAATAATTGCCTTAGTAATTGCGAAATTTAAATATTTGACCTTTGACCCCTTAGGTGGGGTCAAAGGGGGTGGGGTAAAACTTTGACACTGCCATTCTTATCTACAGGCTTTTGGCAATCATGGTCTATAGCGAGAAGTTGTTAAATATAATAGCTTTGATGAAATGTGAAGATTATCACACAAAAAAGCTAATATAGGTTTTGCCTTATAATTGCCTATACTTAAACAAGGGCAATAACTCAAGTGTTAAGGGGTCGATTTTGACCAAACTTATAGGATATCGAGAGTTCATGGTACTAATCATTTGTACCAAGAATGAATTAAATCTGACCAATAGGTACTGAGATATGGTTCAGGACAGACAAAAAGTGCGGACGGACAGACGGACGGACGGAATGACGGACGGACGCACGGACGACGCCAAAACTATATCCCTCCGACTTTGTCGATGGATAATAAGACTTGATATTTCATGTGAATTGTCTGCTAGACATTAAGACCCACTGGATAGCTATACATGATCTTTTAAAGAATGTCGTGACTCATATACCACAAGTTCTATATTTATATAGGATGATTTAATCATTCTTTCTGATAATTATGAGCTTGTGTATATATCAGGTGTGTTATTGGACAAACAAGAAATGTGTCACAATGTGACAATTGCCCCTAAAGACACGATTTTTCTAGAATTGAGGCAAGAGGTCAAAGTCAAGGTCACAGTGACCTGAAGATAGTATATGACACTCCAGGACCGCAAGGTGTATCCACACATCAAATTTGAGATTCCTACCTCAAATAATATAAGATAAGCTGCGGACACAAATAAGGCTCGGACGGACGGATGGACGGACAAAACCGATAGTACAGACCAGCAAGTGTATACACACAGTTTTATCAGCACCAATATTATTGGATGGTTAAATAAAATAATAGTGAAACTTGCTACATTATTCAGGCCTACAGATAAGAGTGCTTAATTGAAAATCAGTTCTCTTATTTCTCAACCAAAACATATGTTGTGGTTACTCAAAAGAACTGTCTAAATGAGACGGTTCTTTAGAGCACCAAAAACTTATTTTAAGATTGATGGGTAAGTAAATAATTACAATTGTATGCTGAAAAGTTTTGCACATTTAGATGTATGCAATTGTTATTAAGATTTAAGCTAATTCCTACTCATTAATTATGTTGAGTAAACTTATACATATCAGACCTTTAGTTAAGAGTGTGTAATACAAAATTGATTTTCTTATTCCTCAACCAAAACATGTATTTTGGATACTCAAAAGAACCCTCTCAATGAGGATGTTTCAAAATAAGTGTCTTAATGAAGACATTCTTTTGAGCACCCAAAACATGTTAAAACTGGTGGGTAAGGAAATATTTACAACTTTACTCTCAAAATACACTTGCCCAAAGTTCTAAGCGGTCACCTTAAAATCACCATGTATTTGTCCTATTAACACGAGCATTTGGTTCTTAATTAAGTTCACGTGAAACATCATGGAATGATTTTTTGTATGACATCTCTCCATTCAATATGTCAAAACATGAAATTAAAACTAGCTAAAAATGATTTAAAATTTTGTCAAAATTTTGGAATTGCTAGGTGACCGCTTAGAAGTTTGTGTGAGTGTATTTGTTTATCTAAACCTGTGCATTTAATCCAAATGGGTCTTTGAAGATGCCTAGCAGCTTGGTGTGACCTCAGTAATGGTGAGTTAATGGTGAGCTAATAATACATACCACATTATCATACCATCCAGGTGGATTCTGTATAGCTTCATCATATGTGGGCGGAGCATCAGCCTCGCCTCGGCCAAAGAATCTATGACGTCTTCTTCTTCGACGACGACCTTCAATAAATAGGGAATACATATAAATACGACTCACTAATTTCTTGATTAAACCCTTTACCCCATATGCTATATTTATAACATTGCATCATTTTCTATAAATAATTCAAATTTTCAAATATTTTCCAAAAACTATTTTTTACATTTCAGTAGTTTTTAAAATATAATGGAAAAAGGAACATTTGCTCTTTGATGCTTTTTTCATAATATTTTCTAAAATCTTACACTTCAAAGGCGTCTAAAGGCGCTTGTGTGGAGTAAAGGGTTAATAGATGTTTCAAGTTAAGTATACTAAAAAAATCCTGATACCTAAAGCACAGGCCTGCAGGCAAGAGTGCTTTTTTTCTTCAAAATTTATTTTCTTATTTCTCAACCAAAACATGCAGTGGGTACAATTAACCCTCTCAATGCAATACCCAAAAGCTTAACACATGTTTAAATTGTTGGGTAAGAAACTACTCACGTAATTCTATGCACAAAAAGTTTGTTTCTCTGTGCCTATAATATGCAGCATGAAATTGAACTTAAAACACTACAACCCTCCCACTCCAATATCAGCTGATGTGAGAACAAGAGGCTGTATTAGAACCAAATATAGCTCTTTAAATACCACTTTAACCATATATAGAGGATCTAACACGAGTGATCATTTCATATGAAATTTATTAAACGAGCTTTTGGCAAGTTTAATAAATTTATTATGAAATGATTTCGAGTGTAAGATTCTGTTTATCATATGACCTTTTAAATGTGATTTTAGCGCCTTCAAAGTTTGTTTATTTCAATGAAAATTTGCATTGTTGTAACGGACATTGTTATGACGTTACTTGTTCCTGCCAAAAGTGTTATGTAAAATGTGGTCATAATATTATTTATGACATGACATTATCCACTGAATAACAGTAAAGTCATATGACAAATAAAGTTATGTAATGTCATAGACACTAAGATGTCTGCTTCTGACATCTGTCAACAAGGCCAATACAAAAACTATGTGTGTTTCAGGTTACATGAAAATTTTAAATAGGGATGGTAGATTGAAAAATATTTTTTTTATTTTGTTAAAGTTTTTACATGGGGAAGCCAGGGAAACAATATGGCCTAACCAGGAAATCCCTTGGAATTCTTCTAAAAATGCTTACAAAATTTAGGGTCGGGGGCTAAAAATAGACATGGCCGGGTAACCTGAAACACACAATTTTTTTTATTTTAGGCCCAATGTGTTTTCATTTTCTCAATGGTACAGACATGAAAACAATCCCTCCAGATTAGAGGGTGTATTAACCAACCGCAACATGAGTCGTCTGCTTTTCTCGTCTGTTGAAATGTTTAAGAGGCCTCTATGGCAAAGAGTGTGGACCCAGAACAGACTGCTCCTATAGGAGCAGTCTGTTCTGGGTCCACGCTGTTTGCTTCTATACTTAATTTGTCTTAATTTGTCAGTAGAGGGTGTATTAACCAACCGCAACATGAGTCGTCTGCTTTTCTCGTCTGTTGAAATGTTTAAGAGGCCTCTATGGCAAACAGTGTGGACCCAGAACAGACTGCTCCTATAGGAGCAGTCTGTTCTGGGTCCACGCTGTTTGCTTCTATACTTAATTTGTCAGTAATGTTAGGCAATTATTTGCAGCAGACGACTTCAGCAGATGACATTTTCAGATGCATTTTTTTCTTGACGCTTTAAGAGTTAACTCTTTGCCTACTAGTGTCATCTGCTGTTAACTTTGCAAACAGTTTTTTGGACCCAGATCAGGCGCGACAAAATGTCTGGCCTGATTTTGAACCCAATTTGTTTGATACTTAAATTGTATTCCTGAAAGATTTTTCCGAAAAAGTTGATTATGAATAAAAATCATCAGACTACGTCACAAAAAGCGTAAAAATTTACCCAGGGGGCAAAGAGTTAAAGAAAATTGTCTTATTTCTGAATGATAACATTTTCTTATTGCCTATTCATGATAAACAGCTAGAAGAGGGGTTCGCCGTATTTGATTGGAAAAATTAGACAAAAGAAAGCATAAATATAAGCACTATATCATAGTGTATCTCGCTTAGGACTAATTTGGATGTGCTACGCAACATGATCATAGAAAAATGACTCGAGCAGGATTAGCAGACCCTTGTGCCAAGTGCAACCACAATCAGGGCTGTGTTTGAGCATGGAGTGTGTGTTTTGTGTTTAATGTCCCATCAACAGCTAAGATCATATGGAGATGGGTCCACAGATTCAAGTCTCATCCGTCAGACTAGAGAAGCAGGGGATCAAAACCTGGATCCATGATTTACAAGGTGAGTGGTTAATCCACTTCACCAAGCTGGCTCCTAGCACAGTGATGCACACTGTGACATTACAAATTAAAATTGCATTGATAAGTATAAAATATAATATGAGCCAGTGCATGAGATTTCCAACCATGTGGTATGTGCGACCAGCAAAGCCTCAGATCAGCCTGCGCACATGCGCAGTCTGATCAGAGCCTTTGCTAGTCGCTTGAGTATTCTATGATTGTTAAGCTACTGACTGAACACCATTTGAAGTTTCTAAGCTTTAAAGGAGGCTGCAGAGGCTAGTCCTAGTCTACACTTGTCAAAATGCCACATTGTTGGAAATCACATGTCGCGGCTCATATAATATTTCTATAAGTTGAACATACCTCTCCTTGTTGACACCTCTTCACTGAGTGTATTTAATCTGTCATTCGCTTCTGCCTCTCTAAGTCTAGCCCTGCGGCAGCGCCGAATCATGACAAACAACAAACATATGACCATGATAAGGAACACAGAGATTACCATGGGCACAATCACTCCTATTGTTATTGTATACTGGTAGCTCTGGTCCCAATAAGCTGTATCTGAAAATAAATTTTAAAAAATGCCCTAGAGTTTCACCACTAGCCCCACACTTGGGCATCAACCCAAGGGCCTGAAGCCATCGAGTCAAAGTCAACTACGAATGGTACTTATTGTCTAAGTATGAATGCTTTCTAATAAATGGTTGTTAGATATCTGAATAAGTCAGAAAAACAAGATAACAGTTTTTAAAGATGTCCTACATTATGACCTCGAGCCCCACCCAGGAGTAGGGAGACTGGAGTCTAGAGTCATGATGCGAATGCCAACCCTCCAGGGTACCTGTGATTCAAATATGCATGATTTCTGGTAAGTGGTTACTGAAATATACACCACTTGAGAAACTTCAACCAAAGTTTTGTCATACTTTTTAAATGTGTTCTACATTTTGACCTCGGCAAGAACCCCTGGGGTCTAGAGTCATGATGTGAATGCCAACCCGCCAGGGTAACTATGGTACAAATATGAATGATTTCTGATCTGTGGTTACTGAGATATATACCACCTGAGAAACTTAAATCAAAACTTTGCAGTACCGTTTGAAAGGTGTCCTAGATTTTGGCCTCCAGCCCCACCCTGGGGCAGGGACCCTAAGGTCTGAAGTCATGCTGTGAATGCCAACCCTCTAGGGTAGCTATGGTGCAAATATGAATGACTTCATGATGCTTGGTTACTGAGATATACACCACTTGAGAAACTTTAACCAAAAAATTGCTGTACCTTTTGAAAGATGTCCTAGTGCTACTATTTTACAAACATTTTTGCGGAGAAACAATATCACAAAAACATAATCTCATTGAGACACTACAAATGTCGTGAAAAAGCAAAAATATTCTATTTTTTGTATATTATTATTATTTTAACCCAACAATTTAAATAATTCTTTTATAATCATCTCAGCCACTGATTTTAACCCTTTACCTCATAGAGATGCTTTTTAACACTTTTGCAAATAGAGCAGACCCAGATCAGGCAGCTCTTATAAGAGCTGCCTGATCTGGGTCTGCTCTGTTTGCTTATGGAAATGATTAGATTATAAGAATCATGAGTGTGAGGGTAGGATAGAAAAATCTGTCCCGAGGATCACCGTTTGGCATCACGAGGCTTGCCTAGTGTTGACAAACGGCGATGCTGACAGACAGATTTTTCTATCCTACCCTCAAACGATTAATGGATTCTTTTTCTTACTCATCACTGTTTTTTATTTAAAAATAAGCTTCCAGAAGTCCCTGCATACGCTAAGATACAATTTCACATGATGAGGTCACTTTAACATAACAATGACATCACTTGACGACAATGTGTGTAAGTTCCAATACAACCAATGAATGTAGCCCTCACGTGACAGCCTGGGTAAGATAGCCTGGGTTAGATAAGATTTTCTATCCCAGGGTAAAATCTCAGATAGCTGTATCCAGTGTTCAAGAAATGATCCTACACTAGTGGACCTGACAAATAATTTCTTTGTTCTATGTACAAATGTGAAAGTTTATTTATATAATTATTCATAGTGGGTGGAGCGTATCATGAATATTCATGAAGGCAAAGGTTATAACAAAGCCAGGCCCTAGTTAAGAGTGCGTACCAAAAAATTATTTTTCTTATTTCTCAACCAAAACATATGTTGTGGGTACTCAAAAGAACCGTCTCAATGAGACGGTTCTTTTGAGCACCCCAAAAATATGTTCAAACTGATGGGTTAGAAAATATTTACACTTTAACGCTCAAAAATTTTGTTAATCTAAACCTATGAAACAGATTACCTACCATCGTATGAACAGCCTGTTGTCTCGTCTGTGTTATCACCACAGTGGTCGACCTGATCACATATCAAGGACTTGTCAATACAGCGAGCATTGTTACAGGTAAACATTGAGGTGTCACTTTTACACATCGCTGAAATCAAGAATACCTTAACCCATTAAAGACCGGAGTACAAGTATAAAAGAAAACCAAAGCACAAAATGGCCAGTTGTTTTCGGTACACTCTGCTCACAACAGGCTAACATGCTCCTCAATAATTTCAAATATGTTGGGACTCACTGCACAGATAAGCACTATTTTTGGCATAGTTATTCTTTAAAGTGTTTTTTTGAATCCTTGAAATTTTCAAACTCAGAAATTATCTATAAATATGATTTCCAGAAAAAAATATTTGCTGTCTGCTACAAAATTTGAATTTGCCCCACAAATGATTGACAGTTCTACAATTGGCTGATAGCTAGCTGCTGTATGAGTCATCCACTACAGAAAGGTAATGTCTGACATTTGGCGGGAAAGTAGCACATGGAAAGCAAGCATATATTTTACTGAGTCAAGTCTGTCTTATTAAAAATCTATCAGATGATTGAGTTAAAGTACTTTCATCGCATGACCCGCCGTTAATCAGAGAATCACGATCCTGAGTCTTGTAGACACATCTCAGTCTCCTGATGACACAGCATTTCTAAGTAAATTAGATATTTTTTTACTTCCCTCAAAATCCCAGTTGTTATAACTAATAAAGTAAAATATTAACAGTTTCCACCTGCTCTAAAGTGAAATTCAATGTTAATATTATCTTGCATGTAGCCAGGTTTCTACTTCTTGTATATAATTGCTAAACAAACAAATATCCAATTTACGGGCCAATTTAATTAGCATGTACAAAGCCTTACAGTAGACTGGAGCAGGCAGTATATTTATGCCACATACCGTGGGAACTGATTCAGATGATCTCAGATAAAGAGGGAAAGTCCATTTCCTTGAGGTGTTCAGGAGAAGACAGAAAACAGCTATTATACAATATAAACACATGTGATAAGGTGGCATAGTACGGTTTTGTTAGTGATAGAAATTGATCCATTTTTATGCACATTATAATCATAGTCTTCATGAACCTGTTCACCACCAACCCTTTTCTGTAATGTAAGTGCCTAAGTTCCAGTTCTTGTCTTTAAACAAATATTTAGATCAAGGACAAACACACATGCCACTTGAAATCCAAGAGATGATGGGAAAAATGGAACTCTTAGGGAAAATATAGGCAAAAAGAGGTTTTCTCAAGCCATTGGTCCAATAATGAAAACTAAGACTGTTTTATGCATAATATGTGATAATTAATGCACACCCAAAATATGCAGATATATTCTGCTGAAATCATTCTGGGTAAGATTTCTTTCTCATAGCAGACGATGAGTTCAGCATAGATTGTAAACACCAATTGAATTATTTTTAGAATACACACAGACTACAGCAGAGAAAAGCTCCTCCTATATTCTTAATGGCTTACCAGGTGGTAATTCAGCAGTTTGGACTCCAGCGTTTAAGCTGAATCGACTTTCCTACTCTTATCAGTTGGACCAGTCCATTTTCCTTTTAAGGGTTGTTGGGTGGTATTTTTCATTTTAATTCATATTTCAATAGAATACTCTGTAAGCAACAGTGGAGACCCCCATCAGACGCCGCATTCTGCAGAGTCTATTCTGGGTTTCCACCGTTTGCCTTGTCCCAGAAAAAGGATGCTAGGGTTAAATTTATGCATTCAAACGCAATCCATTTACACTTGCATGAATGAAATCATTAAAGGCTTACATTCTATGCATTCAAACTGAATGCTTTACACAAACATGGCTAGAATCAAGACTAGATTAAATTTTTGCTTTCAATTGAACGCTATTTCACAAACATGGCTGAAATCAAGAGTAGATTATTTTTTTGCATTCAAACTGAACGCCTTTACATATACGTGGCTGAAATCATTATTGGCTAAAATGTATGCATTCAAAAGGTATGCCTTTACCCATACATGACTAAAATCATGATTAGCATAAATCTATGCATTCAAACTGAACATCTTCACACATACAATAACGGAGTCAAAAGTAGCTTAAATTATGCTTTCAGACTGAATTTTTGTTTGATTTGTGGTTTAATATCCCAGTCAACACTGCTATGGTCATGTCGAGACAGTCAGTTAACCTAATCACACTTTTCCGTGGGCAAGCTCAGACTAAGTATTTAACCAGTACTCAGTGAACACACTCTTACTTGGCCCTTCTAGAATCAGCGGAAGGAAGAGAATAACCATTTAACATAAAAGTGTGTACAATAAAACCTTTCTAAAATGGCCACTCAAAAATAGACAAAACAAAGGTCTTAACGACAAATGGTAGCTTAATGAAGGTTGAAAGTATTGCAGAATGCTCTCTTGGAGCATCCTGCAATACTTTTGACCTGCATTAGGCAATAAAGCAAACTTTTGTTCTTTTTAGAGTGGCCACTTAAGACAGGTTTTACTGTATGCTTATAAGTTCAAATACCAGAATGAAGCTCTGACTTACTAGAGTAGGTTTCCTTGTAAGAAGAGTAAGCTAGAATAACTGTGTCCCTGGATTCTAATGAAGCATTAATTCTTATATAAAAGCCCACTTCATCGGTGTGAGGTCGGTAGGTATTCACATTCAAGTCTGACCCCAGGACATCTACAATACCACCAGCAGAGGTAACTCCATAGCGAATCATGATCTGATTTTTACCAAAGGGAATTCCTGAAATGAAATAAACACAAGCTTTTTTTTAAAGTGGGGCTTTCTACATGCTAGGCAATTTGTATGTAATATCATTAGCGTCAATCAGTTTGGATCCAGAGGGAGCGCAGTGGCTCAATGGTAGAGTGCTTGACTCGAGACCAAGATGCCGCGGGTTCCAGCCTCACTGGCGTCACTGTGTTGTGGTCCTTAAGCAAGACACATTTATCCTAGCTTAGTACTGGTTCAACCCAGGAAGACCCGTCCCTGTTTAACTGAACGATTGTTGATGGGACGTAAAGAATCAAATCAAAAGTTTGGATCCAGATCAGCTCAGCATTTTAATGAACTGGATCTGGTTAAATGTAATAAGGATAGCAATCAGATATTGGATTGGGATGACATTCTTTAAGCAACTTAGACCAACAGCCATTCAAGAATCAATCCTGTGAAGTTTCTTCAAATAAAGCCCAGTAGTTTTTGATGAGATGTGATAGAAGTAACTATGGACAGAAAACATACAACTGCTAAACTTACAAGAGTTTGGCATGACATTCAAGTAAATGTCAAACTCTATTTTACAGAAAGCTTATAAAGCCATATAAGCCAATAGTCACATGGTTGACTGAGGTTTTTGTTGTACAATTTAGTATAAAAATCAATACTTTTAAAAATCTCATATAACAAAATGTTCAATATAAGGATCAAACATACTTTTTCATGCATTAACTTTTGCAAGGTATGAGGGAGATGTCGAAAATCTCCCTCAGGACCTGGTGAACGTTAATGCATAGAAAAACAATATTGGATCAAATTTATTGCATAAATTAAACATTATATTCCCCCAAATTTACGGAAAGTATGGCACTATATTTGTCGACATTTCAAAGTTAACAGTTACTCAGGTGTTTTCATAATATTCCTGTTCCAGGGTCAAGCCAAATGTACGAGCAATAAACAGATCAGCTGTTGTAAAATGTACATGGGTTTTTGCCAGTTGAAACATGGCCATCAAAACCATGCGGCACAAATATTATGAGACATTATAGGGATCAAACATAGATTTTCATGCATTAATGTTCGCGAGGTCCTGAAAAAGATGTCCAGGACCTGGCAAACATTAATGCATTGAAAAACAATGTTTGATTGTTATTATTGCATAAATTCAAGGAAATATTCACCTAAATTTACACGAAGTATGGCACTATATTTTGTCACCATTTCAGAGTCAACAACAGGTACTTGACACAAGTGGATTTGAGACAGGGGACAAAAATATTTAAATATTGCACTTGTCCTGCAGGACGACTGACTTACAACTTGCACTTGTCCTTTAAAAGTGTATGCAATATTCAGCAATAAAGAACATAAGGGAGTAATATGTAATAGGACTTCGAGTAATTCTTTCCAAAGGATTTGTCCTACACGACGAGTGCTTTGGGAAGAAATACTCGTCCTTTCTAGATTTCACTCGTAATTACGAGCGGACGAGTGGAATTTTTGTCCTCTGTGAGGTATCAAATCCATGCATTAACAGCATGTGAACTGTCTTGTTAATACATGGGGTTGTTCTGGTTGAAACATGACTGTTAAAGTGTGTGGCACCAATTTATGCAATAATGCTGATTTCTAAAAAATCAATGTTGAAATTCTGCTTTGATCTGATTCTGTAGCTTCAGTCAATGAACTTACTGTCTCGAAGGCTCTTCTTTGTGAGCTTGAGATAAACTCCACTGTATCCAGGCAACTTTTTCACCACCCATATACAATCATAATATCCAATTTTAGGTGTATCCTTGGTAAACTCTATCTGCCCACCTGGACTGTTTAATATATAGCCACTTCCTTTACAGCCTGCTCAAATAGACATGTGCGTTATTTCAAGAGATATTGGTTATTTCAACCTTTTTCATTCTGATGGATTATCCCATACATTTGGATGCAATAACATAGGGCCAGATAAGCAAATTTTTTGTGCGTAAAAAATTGTGATTATTTTCTTATCCAGCCGTTTAAATATGTGTTTTGGGTGCTCAAAAGAACCGTCTTCATCGAGACGGTTCTTTTGAACACCCACAACAAATGTTTTTGTTGAGAAATAAGAAAAATGATTTTTCAGTTACACACTCTTACCTGTGGACCTGAATAAGTAAGGAATAGTCCACATTGTAATTATAGGGGTTGCTGATCAAAATTTCAATAAAATAAACTGGCCAAAAAATAGTTAAGTCCCGGCTGATTTTTTTCCATAGACTTAATAAAAATTTCATGTTTGTTTTATCATAACATTTTACTGAATGAAGATTTTTGCATACAATTTTCAGTGAAGTAGCAGCAATGTTTCTTCTCATCATGTGCTAGGTTTCACTAATATGGAAAAATTTTCCCTAGCACTTCCCACTTTTCAGTAAATGTCTTGTTTCATTCCCTATCATTTCTATAGATAGTAAAATTGGCAAAAATATGGATACTTTTGGAAAATTAAGCACATATCAAAAGACAATGTTTATTTTCAATTGAATCTTCGCATAATTACACCTAAGATACTGTTGTCTAACATGAGTTTTTTCAACTGTTTTAGATATTTTTATAATAAACAACTAAACTTCAGGAATTTAACATTATGCCTATGAAAAAAATGGACATGGGGCTTAACTTATTATGGCCAGTTTATGTATATCGGTCCCTGAAGATAGTTTTGAACTAGATCCTGATGTAATGCCACCTTAAGTAGTATTTCATCAGGGTCTTAACTGTTTGCCAAAGTACCTGTGAATCCGTATCTAGAATGAAAAGGGTTAATATGCATAAATTCCTTGTCATGCAGGTCCAGCTAACTTTTGGCTGGAGCCACCATCTACATCCCTACTTTGTGTGTGCTAGTGCTGTATCAAAGATCCAGATAAGGATATTTTATGAGCTTAGAATTGTAATTATTTTCTTAACTATCAATTTAATCATGTGTTTTGGGTGCTCAAAAGAACCGTCTCACTGAGACGGTTCTTTTGAGTACACAAAACATATGTTTTGGATGAGAAATAAAGAAAATAGCTTTCCAATACGCACTCTTATCTGGAGGCCTGGTATATGATCTGGTCAGCCTGAAGACAGTAGGTTTGTACTTTAAAGATGATCTGCATCCATTCAGATACCTAGTGATATCAGCACATGATTTCCTTCCCTTTTATTGCACATTTTCAATAATAATTAAATATTTATACATATATAATACTGGGAGCGCAGTGGCTCAATGATAGAGTGCTTGACTTGAGATCGAGGAGTTGCGGGTTCAAGCCTCACCTGCATCACTGTGTTGTGTCCTTGAGCAAAACACATTAATCCTTGCTTAGTACTGGTTTAACCCAGGAAGACCTGTCTCGACAAAACTGAAAAATTGTTGTCTGGGACGTAAAGAATCAAATCAAACTAACAAAATACATATATAATAATGCATGATATTGGCATGACAGCTTAAATTCTCTAGCGTGTGTCTTTCAAAAGCCGCTCCCTAAAATGGAAAGTTCTTTATGTCAGAGAAAGCTAATATAAAGGCTTGTATAATTAGCCTGATTATTGCTTGACTTTTATCAACCATTTATTCACTTGCAATTATAGAAAAAATTCAATTCTAGATGGACCCTCGTGAAGATCCTCTCTTAACCAACTGACCTACCTGTATTAGGCTTCTGTATGTCATTCAGGTCTGAAAGAGAAACAAAATGGTTATACAGTAAAACCTGTCTAAAATGGCCACTCTCAAAAGGACCGAACATTGGTTTTTTAGACCAATAATTGCTTATCAAAAGGACCGAACATTGGTTTTCAAGACCAATAATTGCTTAATGCAGGTCAAAAGGTATTGCAGAATGCTCCAAGGGGAGCATTCTGCAATACTCTTGACCTTCATTAATCTACCATTTGTCATTTAGATCTTTGTTTTGTCTATTTTTGAGTGGCCGCTTAAGACAGGTTTTACTGGCTAAACATACTAGCTGATACAATAAAAATCATCTCAGGTATTCTAGGAATTTAATTTTTATTAAAGAAAACCATAATCTTGTCACAATCAAATAAAGTTAACCTGGAATGGGTTAATTAAACTTCCCTAGCTACCAAGTATTGAACATTACAGTTTGATAAATCAGCAAATTGAGTTCCTAGCTAATATTTTTATTTAATTGAAATTGTAGTGCAAAGCTGAAGTCCATAAATACAAACATTTTCTCAAGAAAAAAGGCACTGTGGAAAGTAAAGCCATTAACCCTTATCCCGCCACTATCCACCAATATTCAAACTTGGCCTAGAGTTTGATGAAAGTAATCCATAAATGAAATTTGCAAGAAATCGGCGATAAATGACTACGTTAGAGTGTTCATAAGAGCAAATAGAGTGGTGCGGCCATTCTGGCAGCCATCGACTCACCTTCTATGAATCTATATGTCGCCTTGAATCCCATATACAATGTTCTTTGACTTGTAAACACTGGCTGACCTGTATTGAACACAACCTTCATAGTATTGGACTTTGATACCACAACTGGTCGATCTGATGACCCATATATAGGGCCCCCAGTATCACTATTCTCAAACTGTCAAAAAATACAAAAGATGTTTATTTTTAAAAAAAAAATGTGCTCAAGAATGGCCGGAAAGTTTAGATGTCGTACATTTGGAATCCTTATTTTAATTAGGGGATCTATTATAAGTGCTTATTTATTATTGAGATATTCAATGAGTTGCGATAGAGATTAAATGTTAGGCTTACCAATCTCTTTTTTGCGATGAGTTTAAAAATTCAATAACGCAGAAGCAGGAATGTTACATTATATTTATCATATGACACTAACTTCTTTAAAATCACATTTTTGGTGTGAAAACGTCAAGATTTTGCCAAATACATGTATTATGTTTATGTGATACTGTTATGGCAGTCATTACATAGTGTTACGTAATGTATAACCACTAATGATTTATCAATTTTAATACATGGTGTGATGTCACTTCCAGACACGACGCCATGTGATAAATTACCATTCTTGTATGAGGGAGGCCTTTGTAGGTCCAGAAAACAAGATGTTATGGGAATAATAATTTCAACTAAATGTTTTTATCATTTTTTCACAAAAAGCTGTGTCGCAAGCTATTAACAGCCATGTTAACCCGGCAAAACCCACGTATTAATCAGGCAATTCACGTGCTGTTGATGCACAGCTTTTGTACTGTACATATACGCATTCTAAGCCATCACAAAAATTGACATCATCAACAGTAACATGCATAGAAATGAACGTAATTTAGTGACGTTAGGATGATGTAAGCCTTTCCTCTGGAACAGGCATTTTCAAAACCTACGAATCCTTCATGCTTTTGCGTGCCATTATAGTTATACAAAAATGAACTTTTAGATGCGTTTTTCCAAAGTTTTCAAGTGACAAAATGACTTTATGCAATAGTAACAATCAAACATGGTTTTCAGATAGATTTACATCTGCTAGACCCCTCGGGGTCATTTCAACATCACCCTCGGGGTCCAGCAGATGCTAATGCATAGAAAAACAACTTTGATTCCTATATTACAAGCTTAAGGTAAAACAATATATACAGCACTCTAATGTACTTGATTTTGTAACACAACATATGATTGGATGGCCTCAAAAATTTGTGACAGTATATCACCAGAAATAGTTTGATGTCATTAATTACGTCATATTTTTTGGATGGCGTGTGGCTATATGCAGTTTGCAAAGCTCCAATTTTAGACCAATAAACTGCATAAGTGCATTAGAATGGGGATAACCACATTAAAAATTTTTATTTGGGGAGGTATATCGTAGGATATACAGTCCGTAATCACAGCTCCGCACGGGCATTGCCGCCGTACAACTAAATTTTCGACCGTATATCCGACGATATACCTTCCCGAATGAAAATTTTGAATACAGTTATCCCCTAAATGTGATACTTACATAAAATGCACTGGATCCATCTAAATTCCAATCATCAAATGTTAAATAGATGAAATCGAAACTTCTTGAACTTGAGAATATATAAGTGTATGTCTCAAAGTTCTGATGGTATCCTGTTGGAAAGAATGGTGACATCAGAGCACCTGTGTCCAAAAAATCACTGGAACCGTGTATTTCAGTTAGCTTTTCTGAAAGAAAACATAAATTTTACTCTTTTTACCCTTAGGCCAAGAAAAAATATATGTGTCGTTCAGGTTACCCAACCTTCCCTACATTTTTACCCCTACCCTAACTTATTTTCTTAAAAATTCTGAAACTTATTTTCTCCAAATTCTGAAGTTGGAAGAGAATATCAGAATAAAAAACATGTACATGCATGTATCAAAAAGACCATCTGAAAAGAAAATCTGAATTTCTATGCATTCAGTCTGAAGTATTGGAAGTAAAAGGACAAAAGCAAGGTTATATCCTCAAAAAATAGACCCTTTTATATCAGTTTTGTCTTATTTAATACAGATCCAAGCAGATCTAAATATTCCAAGAAAAAAAAGTCTAAAAAAAAACACACAAAAAAACTACCTGTCCTATTTATTTTCAGGCTGAACCACATATATATTTTTAGTCGACCGAATACCTTTGTTTACCAGTGAATTCTTCTATTTGGTTTGATACAATGAGCCTGGGACGCTTAATTGTACATATCAAGGGGTCACAGGTTACATTTTCCTGATCAAGATGTACTTCAGTCGCCGAAGATTGTTTTTATCTTAGCAAACTGTGCAGTCGCTGATGATATGTGTCATTTCACCTGGGTCATCACTATTTGCAAAAGTACCCATTTAGGGGTTTCCAGCATAGGCTATACACATGGACAGAATAAGCTTGATTGTCAAGTGTTGCTGTTGTCTTGGGGTAGACAATCACACCTTTAGTTAAGAGTGCATACCAAAAATCGATTTTCTTATTTCTCAACCAAAACATAAATTATGTTATGGGGGCTCAAAAGAATCGTCTCACTGAGAGGGTTCTTTTGAGTATCCACAACAAGTTAAAACTGTGGGTAAGAAATTATTTACAATTTTACACTCAAAAGTTTTGTTTATCCCATGACAATGTATCAGTGGCATCACTAGGGATTCAAACAGTGAAAACCCAGATCAACCTACTATGCAGCATTTAATAATGATTATTGCATAAAAAGCCGTGTCACACGCTATTTGTAGCCATGTTTTAACCAGCAAAAACCCATGTATTAATCACGCAATTCACTCCCTGTTGATGCACGACTTTTGTTCTTTACATATACGCATTCTAGGCCGTTGCAAAAATTGACGTCATCAACAGTAATGTGCATAGAAATGAACGTAATTTAATGACGTTAGGATGACGTAAGTCCTTGCTCTGAAACAGGTGTTTTCAAAACCTTCGAATCCTTCATGCTTTTGCGCGCCATTATATTAATACAAAAATGAATTTTTTGAAGCCTTTTCCCAAAGTTTTCAAGTGACAAAATGACTTAATGCAACAATAACGATCAAACATGGTTTTCTGATACACTAACATCTGCTAGACCCCTTGGGGGTCGTTAAAACCATCGCCTTTCAGGCTCGGGTTTCAACATCACCCTCGGGGTCCAGCAGATGTTAATGCATAGAAAAACATGTTTGATCCGTATAATGTTTATAGCTTACATCACATCTGGTGTGTGTGTTTAACATTCCACTAACAGCTAAGATCATATGAAAACTGGACAAACACTTAAAAACTCATCTGACCAACTGAAACAGCTTGATATCAAATCTGCGATCAGTTGCTTACAAGGTGTATGGTTTATCCACTACACCATCACAGCTCCACACTTAATCTGGTATTATATATCAATTAAAAATTTAGCATAAAATTAGATATTAATATATCCTGGTCCTTGACATAAGCTATCATACGCTATGCTACCATAGACATAAATTTCCTCTTTTACTATATCAAACAATATATGAGCCGCAACATGAGATTTTCAACAATGTGGTATGCGCAACCAGCAAAGGCCCAGACCAGCCTGTGCATACATGCAGTCTGGTCAGAGCCTTTGCTAGTCGCTTGAATATTCTATGACTGTTAAGTTACTGACTGAACATCATTTGGAGTTTCTAAGCTTACAAGGCTGCACCGGCTCGTCTGAGTCTACACTTGTCAAAATGCGACATTGTTGGAAATCACATGTCACGGCTCATATCTGGATACCAGTGAGACAGCACTATAAATTACCAACCTCACATCTTACTTGTACAAAAGTATGGCAATAAAATCAGATCCCGATGGTCTGAATACCAACTTTGGCTTAAACAGTTACTTTGAATTACCAGGATTCAAATGGGCATCAACATGAGAAAATCTGTCTTTGGAGTTTCTGACAAAGTGAGACTCAAACCAGCCTGCTAAGCTGCAGAGACTAGCTAGAATATTGAGATTTTGCATAGAGCAAGGTTGACTACTTTACTTTCCAGATAGTAAATAACAAGTCATAGGGCAAGTTAAGCAATTTTTTTTAGCGTAAAATTGTAAATAAATTCTTAGCTTTCAGTTTTAACATATGTTTTGGGTGCTCAAAAGAAACATCTCATCGAGACGTTCTTTTGAGTACCCACAACATATGTTTTGGTTGAGAAATAAGAAAAATAAATTTCTGGTACACACTCTTATCTGGAGGCTTTTGTTGTTGGATTTGATTCTTTACATCTCATCAACAATCTTCAGTTAAACAGGGACGGGTCTTCCTGGGTTGAACCAGTACTAAGCTAGGATAAATGTGTCTTGCTCAAGGGCCACCACGCAGTGACGCCGGTGACGCTCGAACCTGGGGCCTCTCGGTCTCGAGTCAAACACTCTACCACTGAGCCACTGTGCTCCCTTATCTGGAGGTCTGAAGGGTGCTGTTCAGACTTCAAATGTGCAGGCTGGCCTGCGTCTTTGTTTTTCACATGCAACAAAGTAAGTAAGGGTGCAAAGATCAGGAATCGACACAATCAAGTACCACACCTGACCCAGGATACCAATGGGAAAGTGACAAACTCATAGTTGGACTCCACAAGCGAGAGCCAAGAGGTCAGCCCTTTCCCAGCAGGTGACCACAAGGCACATATAAACAGATGTGCACAAAGGCATAGCAAACACCAGACAGAAAAAACAAAAAAGATCCACAGAAGAAGTACCACCTTGGAATGGTCAGTAAAATATTTTACTGGTGTCAGATTTTCTCTCATCAAGGCCCAAATTGGCATGAATCCGTCATACTTACTTATGGTCCTGTACTTAAAGGCAAACATATACTCCTTGGAGTAACCATGACATAGCACGACATACAAACTGCTCGACTGTGACCGGTATGGTGTTAGGGAATCACTCCACTGGCGGACCACGCGGACAGTCTGGTTGACGTAGTACATGTCAAACATATATAGGTAGTCACAGCTGAAATACAAGACCACAGGTTTAGATTAACAAAAATTTTCAGCGTAAAATTGTAAAAAATTTCTTACCCATCAATTTTAACACATGTTTTGGGTGCTCAAAAGAACCGTCTCACACTACTGCATAAACTCCCATTAAAATCCCATTAATGGCCCCCATTAAAATTTCCCATTAAAAATGGTCCTATTAATGGTCAATTTTAATGGTAAAATGCACTTTCAAAACTGAAACTCTGTCAAAATACCATTAACTCAAACCATTAATTGAAAAAAAATAATGAGCATCATTTAAGCATTATTTTTAGTGTGTGAAAATTAATGGCCATTAAAACCTCCCATTAAAATTGTTGCTGGTTAATTTTAATGCCCATTTATATGGTCTATTTTTCATGGCCATGAAAATTTTGGCCATTATTAGAACCATTATTAATGGCTTTTTATTTTTAATGGCCATTATAACAGAAAATGTAACTACAAATTTATGGGCATTAATTACCCATTAGTATATTGGATAGAAAATAATGGGCACCATTCTTTTAAATCAACAGCATATTAATGGGCATTAAATGCATAATTTAATGGCCATTAGATAAGCATGACAAATTTCTAATAAAAATATGTTAATGGTCATTAATTTTCTCTTATGCCCACTGCAATGTTTTCAAGATTCTATTTCTTGTGCTGCTTCCTGTTTCTCATTTAGAAGCAGGAAAGACAAGCAAGAATCTTGCTGGACTTTGGTTTAAGTCCCCTGTCATCTTAAGAGATAAACAGGCCAATTAACAAGTTAATGTTACCTTTTTATTTCTGAATCCTTCTATATATTGATGAAAATATAATTACCATTGGTGAATGCAACACATATACATTTTGATAAATTTAGGGCACAACCTTGCTGTATGTTAATAATAGAGATCAGAAATTCTGATAAATTAATAAATATAATATTTCAGAAAAAATATAAGTCTTAAATCATTTTTGTATATCATATTAATCTTTTGTGAAAAAATAAGATTTTTCAAGGGGAGCTACTCTAATTTGCAAATCTTGTTTAAGTGATTTTAATGGCCATTAAATGTGTTGATTAGAATTATTGCATGTTTTGATCATTTTTCTCAGTCAGAAAGTAAAACAAATTTTTTTATTAAGATAATTGTAAAAATAAAGTATGGTATTTTCACGATTTTAGAGACATCTTTAAACATTAAATTGTGTACTTCTCATTATAATTGTCAAATTCTATCCCATTGTTACATATAGCATTTACCTGTTGGTATGTTTTTTTTTTGAAAACTTATTTCATCTGGATATTCGGTTTTGTGACATAAAAACATAGTATGAAACGTTATGAAATTTGTTAAAGGGGATGATAATGATACAGCATATATCCAATAAGTAAAGTCTAAGACATGATCAAATGGCTTTACACATTAGGCACACCAACAGTCTTAATGAAGCCTCATCAAGAGCGTTTAGAATAAAGTCTTTTTTTCTTTCTGATTCTATTGAGAAATGTTGCATTCTTTTACATGGAAATGAATTTTGAGTGTAAATGTTATTGGCCAAGTTGAATCCTTCTTAGGACACAGTCACATATAAAGAAAACCATATTAATTCAAAACTAATGACCATTAATAAATAGTTTGGATAAATAATTGGCATGAAATTAGATTAGATCCATTAGATGCAACTTTAATGGCCATTAAATCCTGCTCAAAACTCATTTAGGCTAAATTAATGGCTTTGGATTTTGTATTTTCTTCAAAAATACACTAACTCTTTTTATTACTTCTCTTCTTTGTTCAGACTTATAGGCATGGTGGTCGAAGCCTGCTAACCAAGTAGTGCTTAAATTTATGAGACGCCTGACTGAAAATTTCAATAGCCATACTACTCGCACCTCGCGGGTTCCCGCTTCCATGGTGATTGTGCTTGTACTCAGAAGCAGTAATACACATGTTGTTGATGGACAAGCAGGGTTTGGTAGCATACATAACTTAGAATTATAGAACTGTTTGGAATGTTAAATTATGCACAAAATTTCTACAAATGCAAGATCCATAGAATACATGTTTGTGCTACAAGTTTAAAATTGATTACCAATTGATTACCAGTGTACCTCATTAAAACTCCCCTCACTGTATCACGGATTTCATTATTTCAATAAAGCATGGTCATGGCTCCCAAATACATATTTTCCTATATCCTATGTATTCTTGCAGTCGCTAAATCCTGTTTCCAGGCTCTAGCTATGCTTGGTAGGAGAGCAGATTTGTTTGTGTCTGAAAAGGTAACAAAGGCCCACAATCTCCTTGATAAGCTTTAAAATTTCCTGGATAAATGCTGGAGAAATTTCTCCAGCATTTCTCCAGGATATGTTATGATTTTCGATGAAATTAATAGAGTTTGCCTTTAAAACTCATTTTCCTACAGCATTTCTCGAGGTAATTTTCTTTGTCTTCCTGAAATTTCAGTTTAATCACACAGGCAATTTCTTCATGAAACAAGAAATGTGGCGATTTTAATTTACAAGCACTGAATGGTGGAGCTCTTCATTACACAAACATACCTATGGATGCAATGTGCAGCAAGTTTTGAAGGCTGTAAAATGATAATGTTAAAAACTAACCTTTACATGAGTGTACAAGTAATGGACAATATCAAATACTCTGATGATCTTTTTATTGATGGCCATTTTTAAAAAATTAATGGGTTAAGATGTTCAGTCCCAAAAATTAATGGCCATGAAAATATTGATCTCCCAACTTCAGTAATTTAAAATTCATGAACACATCTTTCATGGCCATTATTAGACATGTAATGGGTTTTTCATGGCAATTAGTTTTTGTAATGGCCATTAATACTGCAAATTCATGGGCATTAAATCACCATAAAACAGAAAATAATGGCCCATTAAATTTTAATGGTCATCATTTCATGCCAAGGGTAAAAATTAATGGTATTTTAATGATCATACTTGCTCTTGAATTAAATTAATGGCCATTACCACTTAAATAATGGCACATTGTTTCGTATAAATATTGGTTCCCGATATTTCACTGCTTTCTAATGCTAATGAATTGCATATTTATATATTTAATGGCCATTAAAATAGCAAACATGCAAATTTACTACTTTTTAATGCCATCAATAGACACAAAAGGTTTTAATGGTCATTACTTTTTGTAATGGCCATTACAGAATGCAAATTCATGGGCATTTAAACATCACAAAACGAAAATTAATGGACCATTATTTCTTTTAATGGTCATTAATAATACAGAAGGTGTAAATTAATCAAAAATTAATGATTTTACTTGCTCTTTAATGGCCGTTACCGCTGAATTAATGGCCATTATAATGAATATTAATGACCGAATACACAAAACCATTAATTTTAAGAAACGAAAAGTAATGGATGATTTTAACAGGAATTTGATTATTAATGGCATTTTTATGGACTTTTAACGGAATTTAATGGGTTTTATGTGCAGTAGTGTCATAGAGACGGTTCTTTTGAGTACCCACAACATATGTTTTGGTTGAGAAATAAGAAAATTGACAATTCGTTAGGCACTCTTAACTAAAGTCCTGAAGACATTTTTCAATGGCTGTAGTTTTATGAGTTACATGTATTACCATATTTTGCATCAAAAATAAAGATATTTCTATTATTTCTCCATGAAAACACTGGAAAATATGTCAAGAAGTGAGCAAAGCGGTAGCCATCAAAACTTGAAATGCAATTCCTCAGAATGTCACATGAAATTAACGTGATAGCCTTAAATGTCACCTTTGGAAGACAAGAATGCTTGCAGGCCTCCAGATAAATGTGCGTAACTGAATTTTTTTTTCTTATTTCTCAACCAAAACATATCTTGTGAGAACTCAAAATAACCGTTTCAATGAGACGGTTCTTTTGAGCACCCAAAACAAATGTTTAGATTGCTGGGCAAGAAAGTAATTACAATTTTAAGCTCAAAATTTTTGCATATCTGGACCTATGGCTGTTGTTTTTTGAGTTACCTGTATTACCATATTTTGCATCAAAAATAAAGATATTTCTATTATTTAAGAAATAGATCAGCTTCAGTGCGTGAATTGTTGAGTAATAATTCACTGTTTGGAGGTCAGTTGTAAAAAAGATCAAATCACGAGCGCGCAGCGCGAGTGATTTATCTTCGTACAACTGACCGACAAACAGTGAATTATTACTCAACAATTCACGCACTGGAGCTGATCTATTTCGATTCTAACACACAATAAACGAAGACATCACATTCGAAGTATTCAGCTTCTTCCAACTTTCAGCCATTGCGCTGAAGAATTCCCGCCAATACTTAGACTACGTCGCATACGTTTACGCGTAATTGTAACGTCTTTCAAACGTAAAAACGACGTTACACCGTCTAACACCATGAATGACGTCATTTTCTAGTGACGTCAGCTATCACACACTTTAGCAGTGAATTATTGTCCGATATATTACAGTTTGTTACCGTTGGCGCTATAGGCAAGGTGTGTTAGAATTCTCCATGATAACACTGGAAATCATCAGAAGCATAGAAATCATTGGAAGCATAGAAATTGTTGGGAGCATCTCAATGAGAAGCCTTCAATGAGCACCCACAACCAGGGCTCAAAACTAGGGGGAGACTTGAGGGATATAGTCTGCCTAATCTGGGAATTCAAAATTTATATTTTTTAGTTGTGTTTCATTCAAACTTGTTAAATAATGTTAAGATCAAGACTGTACACAGCTATTAAGTACATAAGATCTAGAATTATTATATTTCTAAATTTGACACAAATATGAGATTGTGTAACTGTAACTATTCAAAATTTTCATTTAGGGAGGTATATCATCGGAAATTTAGTTTTACGGCGACGCATTAGCTGAGCCGTAAAACGTGATTTCCAAACGTATATCCGATGATATATCTCCCCAGATGAAAATTTGAATACCGTTATCCCCATTCTAACCCACTAGAAACATTTCTACTTACAAAGACATTGAAATGTAGTTATGTTGTGCCAACGTCCAAAGGCTCCCAGCCTGATAAAAGCGCTTGCCAGCTGCATAAAACCACTTGTCAGCCAATGAAAAACAAGGTTACTTAATGAAGCCAAATTTGCGACAGTATACAGGATATACTGTCGCAAATTTATGACGTTATTCAATCGGATGACACGTTACAGTTGCAAGAGCATTAGAATGCCCAATTAATTTCAACATTTAACAGTGGGTAACGAATTTTTAAAGTGGGTAACAACTATTAAATACCCACTCTTTTTTTTTTAAAGAATACCCAATTAATGTAAAAAGTGGTGGGTATTACCCAAATACATGCAAAAACTTATCTGTTCCTCTGAATTAATCTCAATTTACCTACCCAAGTGAACAGTGATGTTTCAGGTCCGGCAGATCTGTCTGACAGAAGAACGTGAAGTTTTGGGAGGTGTCTGGTTCAATGATCACCTGACATGTTGGACATGACTCTATCTTCAGTATACAAGGGTTGGGATTATTCTTATCCAAGGAAACTGTGTCTATACCAATCCTACCTGTCTCATTCACACCCTTCAGTTGAACTAGGCCTGCTGTACAGATGTCCAGGAAATCACCTAATTGACAATTAAATACTTTAATAAGTTACTGTAAATTTGGATATTTTCAGGAGAATTTTATTTTCACCAATAGACTTAAAAGATATACATGTATTTGCCAAGTTATAAATTTGCAACTATGGCATGATTTACCTGTATCAGTAAAGACAGAGTGATTTCGCCATTTCTCGAGGAATAAAACCCTCCCGATTTCCGAATTTACAGTATTAGTAGTGCAGTGAATTTTCTTTCTCCTACTGAACCTGGATATTATTACAACACATAGTCACAACAAGAATAACCATAGCCGGCTGCCCCAGTACAAGACCAATGCTCAAGCCCCTGAGCCAGAGTCGAGTCTGACACAGTTGTCAGAGATGATTATAATCTAGAAGCTATGTAAAATCTACTAATCGTGTATATTTAAGGTGTGAGTGCTGGCTCATAACAATATGCCCTCCTAAAACAGTGCACATAGGCCCAGATAAGCAAAATATTTGAGCATAAAATTGAGGTTTTTCCTAACTATCAATCAAAGCTTATGCTGAGAACCAACAACATATTAATTTGGAATTACTCCCTCTTATGTATCATGAGGTCTGAAATTAATGCAGATAAAAAGTTAGATAAGCTAACCACTTAGTTAACACTATACATCACAGGTTGGAAGGCTCGTGGCTTACTTGCATCATTTGAATTAATGCTTTTACATACCAGTCAACAATTTTTCTGGTCATCATGTCGAACATTTTCCTGGATTTGATCAGGACTAAGCAATAAAGATAAAAGTGTCTTGCTCAATGTGACAATGTCACAAAACCATGCTGTGGATGGGATTCGAACCTGCAAACTCATGGTCACAGATCCTACACTCTACCAACTGAGCTAGATTGCTTCCAAGTGGCTTGGATTTGGGTGTGGTATTTGATTGTATTTATTCCTGATCTTTGCCTTCTTCTTTAGTTTGGCTTACCAGGTCCTTAGGTAAGTATGAAACTGATTTTTTTTATTTTATTTCTCAACCAAAACATACGTTGTGGGCACTCAAAAAAAACGTCTCGATGAGACGGTTCTTTTGAGCACCTGAAACACATGTTTAAACTGATGGATAAGTAAATAATGGCAATTTTACACTGAGAAAAATTGCTTAATTGGCCCTATGCTTACCTGTTATGTGATGGGTAGCTGAGTTGTGAGTTGCTGGAACATCAGCCTGTGCTAGAACCACCAGACAGAACACACCTATAATGATAAGAAGCGTCAATAAAAACTGGTGTCCAAGGTATGGAAACATGTGCAAATGTAACTCCTTGCCTGCTAAGTGTCATCTGTTGATAACCTTTGCTAACAATTTGGATCCAGATCAGGCCCAACAAAATGTTGGACCTGATCAGGATCCAAACCGTTTGATATTCTGATGATATTATTCTCAAGATATTTTTTTGGAAAAACAATCAGCAGGCAACAAATTTACCCAGCATGTAATTTTAAAAGAGTAAAATTGTGATTATTTATCAATACTCTATATTTACTCTTTCCTTGCTGCTAGCGGTGACTTTTGTTGTCTGCTGATAACCTTTTCCAACAGTTTGAACCCAGATCAGGACTGATAAAATGTTGATCATATCTGAATCCAAACCATTTGGCACACTGATAAGCGTTCCTGAAATAATTTTTTGAAAAAGTTAATTTTGAAAAGTCAGCAGACGACCGCCTGTTATTTTCACCAGTTAGATATCAAACTTTATTTTTATCTGGGAAAAATGCACATTTTTTATACATATATAGCGAAGTGATTTCCTAGCTTTATACAAGTAATATACTGGAAATATCACCACATTTACCTGAGTTTCCTTGCAAATACCACTGTATTAAAATGGGTCCTAAAATACTGAGATATAGATAATGGCATCATGCCTAAGATATCTAGTCTACACATTCTAATACACACAGTGACACATTCTAATATCCTCCTTCACATTCTGGGCAAAAAAGGCTTGGTACTTCATATGAAATGTCTGCTATTTTAAGGAAGAAACAAAATATGAACTGTCATCTAATGCAAATTATCTGTGATGCTTTACGTTTATGGTTTAAGTACAAAATTTTTGAGACAAAATGCTGGTAAGGATTGATATTTCTGTGAATCTTGACAGGTATAGGATTCAAACAAAATGGGAAGACTTATTTTCCCTGAAGTTAAGAAGGCATCACCGACATCACAATGTTTGACATCTACTGCAGTCGTGATTGGCGCTTTAATGGTTAACTTACATGCCTCTATGGCACACAGTGTGGACCCAGATCAGACTGCTCCTATATGAGCAGTCTGCTCTGGGTCCACACTGTTTGCTTCTTACTTAATTTGTCAGTTATGTTAGGCAATTATTTGAAGCAGGCGACTTCAGAGAACGACATTTTCAGATACACTTTTTTCTTGGCACTTTAAGGGTTTAACGGTTAACTTACGTTATTGCTATCCAACATACTGTTACAGTGTTACTATCTGTCAGCTTACAGCCATGGCTATTATTAGTGGTCTGCAGTCGTGTTTGGTGCTTTAAGGGTTAACTTACATGTTATTGCTATCCAACCCATACTTATACAGTGTTACTATCTGTCAGCTTACAGCCATTGCTATCATTAGTGGTCTCGCCTGAAATGTAATCAAAGATCAACTTAAACAAGTTATTGTCTTATCCATCAATTTAACATATGTTATGGGTGCTAAATGAACAGTCTCATTGAGATGGTAAGACCCATCTCATTTAGATGATTCTTTTGAGCACCCACAACATATGTTTTGGTCATGAAATAAGACAAATTTCAACACAGGTTTAGTTAAACAAAAATTTTGAGCGTAAAATTGTCAATATTTTCTTACCCATCAATTTTAACATGTGTTTTGGGTGCTCAAAAGAACGGTCTCATTGAGACGGTTCTTTTGAGTACCCACAACATGTTTTGGTTGAGAAATAAGCAAACTAATTTTTGGTGCGCAGTCTTAACTAAAGTCCTGATTATGCATTCCTATCTGGAGGCCTGAAAAGTTAGATAAGAGTTGTCACAGGACAGTGTAGCTTGCCTGTTGGACAAATTTTGTATCATGTGTTTGTAGGGTAAAAACATCGAATTTCGGACAGACATGTAAAATCGGACACTTTTCTACCTCCCCTGACATAACGCCCTGCTCTAGACTCCTGACCAATTGATAAAGTCTTAATTCAGGTTAACTGTACAGACAAAATATCGTCGTACCCACTTACCAACAGTGAAAATGGAACGCGTCACATTATATTCGACCAATTAGATATCCATTCAAGTCTGGTGACCTCCAGCTCCGCACAGTTTATGGAGCACGTGGTTTTGTTGCTTGTCACAACTTTTTTTAATTCATCTTTTATAGTTGAATATTCATGCACAATGAAATAGTTCTGCTCCCTAGCATCTTCGATAGTTAAATTTATGAAATGAAAGGTTGTTTTTGCATATTCACGTAGATTTGAAACGAAATGAAGATGAAATAATGGGTGTCCGTTTTTCCCTTCGGGAAATTTAATTTCGGACACGCCATTGAACACGACGTTCAGGCGATGAATTTTGACCCTTTCATGTAGTTTTCTTTCCTTTCCAGCTGTTTGTAAATAAAATGCATTGCATCTGTTTACGTTTTTAGATAAGATTATTTTAGATTATTATTGGTATAGCGATCGAAAGACTGGAATGCATCAGCATGGACCCCAAAATTTGAGCAGGAGTTGACTGCGGGTTGAAAAGATTCCGTAGCTTTGCGTGCTGGTTGACATTTCAGCACTTGATTTTAAGAAGCAAATGAAATCGGAATCTTAAAATACCTCTGTAGTCTACTCATATGATAAATGAAACATGTTCAACTGTTTTTGACAGAATAAAAACATTTAAAGAGCTTTATTTTGTAAAAAGAAACAACTGTCCGATTTTCCCTTCAGCTCTGTCCGTATTTCCCGATAGCCGTCCGAATTTTCATGTTCGACCCTATGTCACTTTAAGTGCTAATCAAACACATTTAAATACGTTAACCAATGAAATTACAGCTTTATTAAGTCAATCGAGCATGTCTGGTAGCTACCAGCTAGATTTAACCTGGTTACATGTCTAGAGCAAAGCACAAATCGTGCTGAAACAGTGACACAGCGAAAAAGCGTCCGAAGTTCGATGTTTTTACCCTATTGATGAGCTAACACAATTTGCTTTAACATGAAATTCTATTTAAGTTCTGTTTTGGCTTGTTTTGATGCTTTACGTCCAAGTCAACAGTTTTTCGGTCATGTTGGGATAAGTTCTCACAATGTATGGCTTGGCTGAGAGAACAAATGATAAGTTTGAACAACCCCTACTTAAAGTTACAATCCTCTCAAACAGGGTTTTCCCCAAACCTTTTGAAAATGTGGTCAATTGACCCCCTGTATATCAAACAGACCCCAAAACCTTTCATTTAAAGGGTCATTTGGGAAAAAAGAGGGCCATTTACCATATAAACAGGGGGTCGGGGAAAACCCTGCTCTCAAAGATTCACAACAGCAACTGGGGCAAACAAACACGCCCAACAGTTAATTTCATGACACCTGTACCAAGACAGCAAATTTTATCTTTCACATTGTTTATTCAGCAAACTAGGACCCGAATTAGCTCTAAATCAGGCTCCCTTAATCACCTATTTAAAAAGACCATAATTACATGTACAGTAGATTGATCAGTAAATAAGGTGCCCCACCCACTTCAAGATGCTTTGATATTTGGGAAACCAGGAAGCGAAAATGTCCGCAAACTACCGTTCTATTTCCACCTGTGAGTTAAAACCTTTAAGGAGCCATTTGTTTCTTTGATAAATCTGCTCCTCTTAACGTGTTAGTGTCTTCAATGAACTCACAGGCTACTTTTTTCTGAGATCGCTCGAGATGTTTTCTGATTGTCAATTAATGCGGTGACGTCATTTAATCGTGCCGACCTACTGGTTTCCGTTTCAGTGTTTATTTCTGAAGGGCGGTTAAAGCAGATGCGGAAGATGCAGGAGTACAGTCCAATAAACTTCAATCGAAAGGAAACACGCATGCGTTGCACCAAGATAAAGCACTGAAATTCCCGCACGATGCCAGATAAATTATGTAGTGAAAATGGGCGTATTTTGTGAAACTACAAGAGATCCACTTGAGAGAAGCTTTCTTTTATAGTAAGGTCACTTTATAATGTTTTTGAAATTACATCGCACGGTGGTATCTGCTGATTTTCGGGGGAAATTATATGCCGCTTGGAGGAATAATGGAAGCCATGTTTAGAACGAATGATGAATGGGTCAGATCCAGATAGAGGTTGCATATTATGGCAGCTTTTAACCGCATTTCTAAAAGAATCTGAGTCGTATGGCGTGCTAGTGAACTAATTACAGTGTCAGACATGATAAACCAACGTGATAGACTTGCGACAATTGAAAGAAAACCAGTAACAACCACATTTTGTCACGAATATTGTTCGCCCATTATTATGTTAATAGGTCATCATGTCGGGTCGTTGGAAGGCTTCAATTTTGACATGTTTATCGAACTAAAACTAAGCATTCAGCGCGCTTGTAGAGAGATTTCATTATTGGAAATACAATCTTCAGACTTAAAAAACAATAAAGACCAATAAACAGCCTGTAAACTTGTCAGTCATGAAAGGCATATAGATCTAAATAAGTGTGTAGAACTTAATTGATATATACATCATGCTGAAATATCTCAATGATTTTATTAGGTTGGCGTCATGACGTCATTATGACGTCATGTGACGCCACAAACACAGTGATGTCATATACACTACAGGAACCTGATCTGAAATAATTCATTAATTGCACCCCCCCCCCACCCCCCAAATAAAAATATCAACTTATGTATTCACCCCACATTCCTCAAATCCCCTACAAAGTAAGGAAAAAGGCAAAGATCTGAAATCTATGAACGATAAAGTACCACACCTGACCCAGGACACCATATGGGAAAGTGAGAAAATCACAAGAAACGAGAGCCAAGGGGTCAGCCCTTTCCCAGCAGGTGATCACAAGGCAAGACAGTATAACAAGGACAAACATGAAAAGGATCTACAAAAGAAGCACCACCTTTGAACAGTCCTCAGAGGAACAGTTAGTAAAAAAAATACGGGAGAGCTGTTTAACAGTGCCAACTGATGTGGATCAAGACACTTAGATGTTAGGTTGGCATGAAAGATCCCTACATGTACATATATCTTATCGATGTATCATCTCCTACTTGTAACCTAAAAATCGAGATATACTAAAAAGGGAGATAAAACAAAAGTACATACAACTGAATACCAGAGCAAAAGAAATCAGTTAAACCCCTGTGGGCCATACCACAAACACACCATCAGGCCCCAACCCTCTCATCTATAGATAAGCCTTTATGTCGGAACTGTCAAACCTGTAGAGTCTGAAGTCCGACCCGCCAGCATGCTCAGCAAAGTTGCCAGCCGTGATTGGCATAAAGTCTGTCCCAATACATTTATCACAATCAATCTTTTTATAATGAGAAATTATTTTATTTTTATCATTTCTCATTATAAAAAGTGTTTTGCTTCCATCACTAATAAACCTAATAATTAATTACAGAGTAATATTAGATCCTTGTTTAACTCTTTCCTTGCTTGTGGCACCTTTGTCGTCTGCAGCCAGAACCGACAGAAGGTCAGTTCTTATTGTTTGACACTCTGATAGTGTTTTGAAAAAAAAGAGTCAGCAGATGACAACAAATTATGCACAGTTGAAAGGCAAGTTGTTGGTGTTGTATCGGGTCTCCAGCTGCTGCTTATGAACACACAACTCCCCATGGCAGGCGGAGAATTTGCTATGGTGTGGCCACTTAAACCCTTAGACTGCATGATTGTATGACCAATAAACTCACACAAAAAATGAAAATTTATGATAATTATAAGGATGATAAAAATTCACAATTAGACATTCAGGCAAACAGAGTAAATCCAGATCAGACTGAATCGAATGGAGCCGTCTAATCAGCCTCAGGATTTACACTGTTTACCTTCCCATCACTGTACCTTTTACTCATCAGGTTGTAAAATAAATGAACTTGTTCAAGTTTTATGATAAGTTTGATGAGTAATTTAGGTATTTGAATGTTCAAGGCAAACATGGCAATGCATGATCCAATTAGGTATTCACTAGATCTATTTATATATTGTTTGTTTCAGAGTAAATGGTTTTAGAAATTAGAGGCTTGGTTGTAAACTTATTTAGAACATACATGTAAAAAAAAAGTGGACTGAGTCCAAACTTGGTAAATTCGTATAATGATTAATGCGAAGGGCAGAAAAAGATACCAATCATACCATTAGGAGTAAATGGATATGATAAGTTTGATGCATAATTTAGGTATTTGAATATTCAGGGCAATTATGGTACGTAAATTGAAAAACTGGGTTGCTGTAGAGTCCAAATTTCATAATGATTCATGTGAAAGAAATGTTTCTGACAGGGGCAGGTAACCGATCATGCCACTATCATATTATTGAATATATGAAACTTAAACATTGTATCAAAAGCTTTGAACAAATTATTTTTTGCAGGCTCTTGTTAGTTATTAATTGAATGCATGATCACTTTGATCACTCTGCCTGCTAAATTTGGAAATTTAGGAGTAGAAAAAACACTCATGGCTGAGGTTTTAAAACTATTTACAAGAAGTTGTTGAGGTATACTAGAATGTATGCCTCAGCCAGGCATATGCATAAGCCCTTGCTTATGTATACATCAGGGCCTACCTTCTGAATTGGGAGTCAGGGGCCTGTTGAATTTGGGAAAATAGCGAGCGACCATCAAAATTGGGAAAAACTGGATTCAGTTGGAAAAAAAAGCAACTGGATCTCCATTTTATATTGCTTTTAATACAATAACAAGTTATCAGTGTAAAGCTGTAGCCTGTTGCATAGGCCTTTGGCTATCAGTATCATAAACTTCGAGAAACCTTTTCTAAGTTTTATATACGATACTATGATTTGATGTCTAAATTCCAAATTGGACTTAAATCTCTCTTGCCCCAAGGACTTTCGGAACCTGAATTCTATGGTGACTTGGTGTATAAATTGAAGAAGATTGTTGGCTCTAATAATTTTTCAGCACAGTTCATTAAAATTATTTCCCATTATAGAAAGATTGGCTATAACATTAATGTATTGCAACAGACTGCATGCTTGGTGGTCAAGCCAATCATGGTTGGCAACTTTGCTTTCCTCTTTAATTGCACGCCGATGGGTCGGACTTCAGACTCTATGACGGTTCCGACTTAAACTTATCTATTGATGAGATGGTAGGGGCCTGATACTTTGGCTGTTGTTGGGCCCACCAGGGTTTATCTGTTGGATTTCTTTTGCTCCGGTATTCAGTTTTATATACTGTTGAGTCCTTATCTTTGCTCCATCTCCTTGTTATATCTTGATTTGTGTGTTCTGGGAGATGATGCATTGATAAGTTAGGGGTCTTTCATGCAAACCAAATATCTATGTGTCTTGATCCACATCTGAATTAAGGGTGAGGTTGGCACCGTTAAACCGGTTTAAGCCCTCCAGTAAAATATTTTACTGACCGTTCCAAGGCGGTTCTTCTTTTGTGGATCTTTTATGTTTTTTTTCTGTCTTGTGTTTGCTATGCCTTTGTGAGCGTCTGTTTATATGTGCCTTGTGGTCACCTGCTGGGAAAGGGCTGACCTCTTGGCTCTCGTTTGTGGTTTCCAATTGTGAGTTTGTCACTTTCCCATTGGTCAGGTGTGGTACTTGATTGTATTGATTCCTGATCTTTGCACCCTTACTTACTTTTATAATTACTCAAGAAGATTTGCATAATGATGTGAATGTAATTTTTTTAATCGGGAAAGGGCTGAATAATTGGGCCTTTATTCGGCCCCAGATTTGGTCTAAGAAAATCTCTGTTCCTGATAACATTTACACCAACTAGGCTTTTAATGAGTGTAGCAGAGTTTTTGTTGGTCTCTTGATGAAGCTGCAAAGTTCTTATTTCGACCCTGTTGGCATTGTTTTATTTCTTGATTAAATTTCTTGTACCGCGTTTATAGATTTTGTTCAATAAATTATTCTTGAGGCAAATTGCTTTGCATTTCAGTTTTGATCGTAGAAATTTCTAAATTAAGTTAATTAGAAACCATACAACTAGTATGCTCTTCGAACTTTCTAAATTACTGTCAGATCATGCATCACAGCGGTGTTGATATAGTTTTGTCACCTGCTGATAACCTTTGCAAACAAGTCTAATCATGGACCGTTTTGTTTGCACATGTTTTTCCTGTCTAAGTACACGGAATTTGGTTCTGGGAGTTAAGAAAAATCATAAATGGCCATGATTAATGCCTGATATTGGTGGCTTTTGTTGTCTGCTTATCCTTCTGCTTATAAATTTTGTAAAAAGTTTAGATTAAGACAAGATGCTATAGACTGAACATTAGGCCTGATCTAGATAGAAACAGTTTGACACTGACTAATGGTATTCCTGAATGTTAGTTTGAAAGAAATAAACAGACAATAAAATATCATGCAAAATAAGTGCACTGGTCACTTATTAAGTGATTAAAGTACCATATCCTTAAAAGTGTGCACTGTGTTCATTTTTAGGCTTTTAGACTTTAGCCTGTAGGGTGAGAGAGGGGTTGGGGGTGCCTGGGTACCAGTATTCCATATCCCTTTAAGTAAACAGGCAAGAATCCCATATCCCTAAACTGGCAATAACATCATTTATGTTAATCTTCCTAAATATCCCTGAAAGTAAAACAAAAATTTCAAACACAGTATCTCATATCCTGGTAAGTAAAACCTATAGTATCACATGTCCTGGAAATAAAATGGCAAATACCCTTTATCTCTAAAACCCATATACAAGCCTCATGCATTTTTGAGTTGCCAATGCTATAACAGCCACCGATTTCCAGCCTGTTCCATGCTGTACTGCTTTTTCATTATCAACAGGAATTTATTGTGTGCAAGGATGGAAACAGTATTGATCGTATTTCAAGATGACATTTCAGTTGCAGCTATGATCAGCTATAGTTTATCTCAGGACAGAAAAATTCTGAAATTTCTATACTTTGCTGATAAACTTTGCCAAAAACAGTTTGGACCCAGATCAGACCTGACAAAATGTTGATTTTACATTTAAAATAAAGTCAGCAGATTGCAAAAATTTATGAAATTTGTTCAACATTGCAGAGTTAATTTTCTGTATTTCTATTTGAATTGGTAAATTTAAATATTACATTTGGAATCAGACTAGATGTTTACTCGACCTGCAGCATAGTATAGACACTTGTCATGACTAGAGGGAAAGTGTAATTTTCCAGCATTGTATCTTCATCATTGGTTTCTTCTTGACATTTGTTTGTTTTGAAAGCCTCTAGGCCGCCATATAAGTAAAAACTATCTAATCCTCTTGGTAGTTTAGTTTCATTGTTGATATCATCATTGTTCTTTTTCATTTGTTTTTCCGTATGTGGACAGGATAGGACGTTTGGAATATGGAATTTATTTTTAGAAACAATATCTTATTATGATTTGGATTATAAATTCAAAAGATCACAGAGAAATCTACTTTTCCTGATCAATTAAAAAAAATCATTTAAGCACCAGACAAGTTAGAAATTTTTCAAATTAACTTTTTCAGAATGGTATCAGACTCAAAATAAAGCGCAATGATTGGCTGCTTGCAGACACATATCCACAAGCAGCCAATCATTACGCATTATTTTGAGTCTAATACTGTATAACCTCGAGGCCAGGACTGACATTCTGTGATCTGGGCCCAAACTGTTTACCAAGGAATTATCAGCAGATGACAAATTTGAATGCTGCAAGCAAGGAAAGAGTTAACTTGATTTGATTTTCTTCTTGAGTAAATTTATAGGAAGCTTCAAGCCTCTTAGTGCACTAGCCAATTTACATTAATGATATATGCTGAATAACTTCATAAAATCATAGTCAGACCACCTTTTGTGCAGTAACACTCTGGCATTTTCATTCATTATTGGAGCAAAAAGCTGAAAATCATCATGTCTTTGTATAATGCTCACATTCTATTCACATTCTCTCTTATATATTATTTAAAGGCAAATTCCATGTTAAAAATATGCTTTTTATTGGCTTCTTGTGCATATTGGTTCATGATCGATAGCTTTTCTATTTCAGCTGGTCATTTCCAATTGGGCCTCGTCGCGACTAAACCTGTCTTGGGGGTTTCCAACAAAGCTAGTTTCAAACCAGTCTCCTCAGCTACAGAGGCTAGCTTGAAAGTTGAAATTTCACCTGTACATAGCAAGTCAAGATATGATACTTTCCAAAAAGCGAATTACAAAGGCGCTTATCAGACTGCCCGGATGTGCAGGCTGGTCGGGGCCTGTGTTGTTCGCAAACCCCCGAAAGCAGGTTTTCTTACGTCAAGGTCCAATTATGATCCATCTTGTAAGCAGATCTTAAAATGTTGCTGAACATTCTTCTTTTAGTGGTAACAAAAATATTATTACTTTCAGGCCTAGTAGATGAAGCAAGTCCTTTCTGAGATGGGGACAGAGGAAGACAATTTAAGAAGGAAATACAGTGTATTGCTGAAAACATGGATGTAGAGCGATCGGAGAAAGACTATTGAATTGCATGTTGTAAAGAGGGTGTTCATGTAAATCAAATTGACAAATACCGTATATATTGTAAAGCAAATGTTTCAGAGGATATGGATGCTTATCAAGAGAAAGAATCAGTACAAGGTGTAAATACTGCAGATGATGTTGATGTGAATCGAATTGAGAAAGACACCGTATTTGAAGCAAATGTTGATAAAGATAAGGATTTAAGTCAGTCAGAGAACAGCTCCATACATGATAACAATACTACAGAAGATGTTGATGTGAAGCAAATTAAGAAAGACACGGTTCATGAAGCAAATGGTGTTGAGAATATGGAAGAGAAAAACAATATAATACAGGAAACAAGTGTTTCAGGTGAAACCAATTTGAATAAAACAGAAAAAGAAACACCGCATGGTGAAATCATTGCAGAGAATATGGATGTTAACCAACAAACAGGGGAGAAGGAGGGTGTTGTATTGGAACTGGGGAAAGATGATGGAGAAAGTAGCTGTCAATTTCCCGGACAGGCTGAAACAGCTAAAGAAACAAACATAACTAATTTACCAAACTCTGAAAATTTAACAGAACTAGAAAATGTAATGGAAAATTCACAAACCTGTTTGGACGAGATGGATGGTGATGCAAACAAACTGCTTGAAGAGTCTGATGACAGTCTACATGCTGAAGAAATGTCAGAAGTTGCAAGTGATCATGACAATACACATGCTATGCACAGCAAAACAGACTTAACCGCTGAAACGGGCAATGTTGATGTAAAAGATGATTTAGCCATTGAGAAAAGAAAGTAAGTTTTCCAGACCTCCAGATAAGAATGCATTTATTAAGAAATAATTCTGTTATTTCTCAACAAAAACATGTTATGGAACCTCAATAGAATCCTATCAATAAGAGGGTTCTTTTGAGCACCAAAACATGTGTTTTAGCTGCTGAATAAGAAAATAATCACAATTTTATGCATAAAACATTTCTTTATCTGGACCTATGGTTTTCAATATTTTTGTTTGGATATTTTGCTAAGGTCTGTCTCCTACAAGGAGTTTCATGTATGTCAAGAGCAAGTTCATGAATTACATAAATATGACCAGAGCATTGAAAAAAGTGAGTATGACCAGGAAATGCCACAAACACAGACCAACCCACAGCACTGCAAGGAAGAGGTACTGAATGCTAACAATCATACAACAGTATGAACACAATTATGAGAAAATAAGTACAGTTACACATTCAAATTTTCAGTACATGTACCAGAAAGTAAGTATGGTCAGGAAGTACCACAATCACACACCGCAGACCAACTCACGGCACTGTGAGGAAGAGTCGCAGAACAAATACAATAACAAGACATCCCTAAGACAATAAAAGCTAAGCAACCAGCTCTCTCTTCCTCTTCAAGATGATTGCAAAACTAGAAAGGACACAAAGTAATGCAACACAAAACAAAGACAAACACAGAACCTCCACAACCAATGGGAAGCACACCAAACAACAGATCTGTTAAGGCCTTTAGTTAAGAGTGTGTAATGAAAAATTATTTTCTTATTTCTCAATCAAAACATATGTTGTGAGTACTCAAAAGGTCTGTCTCAATGAGAATGAGCACCCAAAACATATGTTAACTTAAAACTGATGGTAAGAAATTATTTTACAGTTTGTTGCTCAAAAATGTTGTTTACCTAAAAGTAAGTGAGTACGATCAGGAAATACCACAATCACACACCATAGACCAACCTACGGCACTGTGAGGAAGAGTCACAGAACATTTACAGTAACAAGACATCCGGAAGACAACAAAAGTAATGCAACCAGCTCTCTCTTCCTCTTCAAGATGATTGCAAAACTAGGAAGGACACAAAGTAATGCACAACAAAACAAAGACAAACACAAGTCCCCCAAAACCAATGGGAAGCACACTAAACAACAGATCAACAACAACAACAGAACCACCATCTTTAAAGATCCCTTGAATTCAAAATGGATTCTTCCATTTGATGTGGGTGGGAAATTCCATTAGATTTAAATGGGTTAAACCTGTGATGTACTCACTGACTTCACTGTATATAAATTCTGATGTGTACTGTCACAACTGTGCATAAATTGTGAAAAAAATGCCACAAACGTCAAAGAGCGCATGAGAAGAATAAGAAGCTGGCAGAAATTTTATTCCCATTAGATATAGTCAAAACGAATAAAGAGTTTACTGAGCATAAACAGTTTAGGGCTATGCTGGTTATATGTATCTGTCAGATGCTAACTTGCTATTATTCTTCTGGTAAACATTACTGATCCTTGCTGATCTTATCTCATTTGGGACAGAACTGTTTTCCTACAGGTTCATGTACTTACAATTGGAAGTTTGGCTAATAACTATGAAAAAATGGTACCTTTACTTCTAATCATAATTTGCGGCTCCATATATCAAACTAACATTTCAATTTTACAACCTGATTAGGTGTATGGTAGCAATGGTAGTGAGGTGGTTCTTTTCAGCACCCAAAACCTGTTTAAATTAATGGGTATGAAAATAATGATAATTATATGCTTAAGATTTTTGCTTAACTGGACCTAGCGATAAGATAAATAAATTCAGAGTAGCTTAGAAATTCCTCAGTCCAATTAGAGCCCAGGGCCCAAGGACTAGAAATACTTGTAGTAAGTTGTACATGTAGCTATACATGTATGTAAGATCCTCTGACTACCAATTATGCACACAGCAATGACTCTAATTAGACTAGTATGCTGCCCAGTCTGATTTGAGTCATTTCTGGGCATCAAAGTAAGTAAGGGTGCAAATTGTCAAATTGTTTATTTTATCATGCACATTTCTGTTTTTCTTTTAAAGACTATCCAAGCTAAGTTGTGATGTTGATGAACATGAGATTCCCAAGGTTGGCGATGAAATCCTTGATGGAAATCAAGATTCACAGATGGATGTATCTATTGATGAGACACAACAAAGTCCAGAGGTATTAAACAAAACCACAGAATCTGCAGTGCAGGATAGCATTGCTGATAATATAACATGTGAAGAAAACAACCGAACTGTAACAAGTAGTAATGAGGTAGACAAACTAGATGCTGAAAAGGAAGATGTAACAGATGTAGCTGATGAGATTCTCGATGATGAAGTGAATCAGGAAGAGACCAATGATGAAACAAGCATAAATGATGGTAGTAATAATCCAGATGAGATAAATAGTTTAAGCGTTGGAATTGAAAAAGCAAGGGTGTCAAATGATGAAATTGAGAACAATATGGCTGAGAAAGAAACTATCCGAAATCAGTCTGATGGAGCTGATAAGCTTTGTGAATACAGGGATAGAGCTGGTGAAAATGAACATGAGAATAATGATGATAAAATTCTTGATGAAGAAGACAAAACACATGAATCATGTGACAATGGTGAAGCAAATATTCCAGATAAGCATGACAGCGAGCTTGACTTTTTAAATAATGTACATAAGACTGATGAAGCTTGTGCTAGTGCAAAAGGTGCTGTAGATGATGCTGATGATGTGAATGATGAAGTGGAAAATAAGAATAAACATAAGGAGGAGATGGATGCAGAAGAGAATTCTTTGGAAGTTGATACAGAAGAACAGACTAAATTGACACCAAGTAATACCACAGACAATGAATTCAAAATGAATGTAGATGAACAAGATGGTAAAGTATATACATTTAAAGAGACAGTTGAAAGTGACAAAAATTTGAATGAAGAGGAAGAATCTGACAATCTTTTATCTGAAAGCTGCAAAGAAGATGAGACTGACAGTAAGATTGATGATGCCATTGATGAAGATGATAATATATTAGACAGTAGGAGCGAAGTGAGCATAGGAGATGAAGGAAGTGGCATAAGCAGCTTAACTGCAGATGAAAGCAAACAGACAGGTGATAAAGTTTGTAAAAGTGACAAAGAAAAGCAAATAGATCCCACAAATATTGAATCTTTAGATGTAAGAGAGAGAGAAGCTGATTTGGAAATAGATAAAGGAGCTAAAGTAGATGACATATCAGATGAAAATGTTAGCTATAAGACAGATGAGAGGACACTGGAGGAAGTGGGTGATGGGCTGAACTCTATGGAATCTACACAGGATGGTACAAGTGTTGATGAGGAAAACATCGTAGAAGACACTGTTGATGATGATTTCAGTTTAGATCATTGCAAAGCGAAGACTTCGGAATCTAAGGTAAGAATTTTGGTACCAGGACCAGCAGTATTCTGCTGTAAAGGATATGGTAATTTAAATTTGATTGTTTTGATTCTTCACATTTCTGTCAACAGTTTTTCAATCATGTTGGGACGGCTCTTCCTGGGTTAAACTGGTACTAAGCAGAGGATAAAGTGTCTTGCTCAAGGACACAACAATGATCTTATCAAATAACTTAGATAAATATATAAACTCAAACTTTTAGTTAGCACTGCATGGTGAAAAGCACTAAATAATTTTTAGTTGCCAAGACGACGTACACATAGAGCTATTCTACTACCCATGGGTATTAGTTTTAGCATTGTGGTCCAGAAATGATCTGCCTCCGTTTATCTGTCCATCCCGTCCGTCCATCCATCCTAATTTTGTCCGGAGCATAACATAAAAACTATAAGAGGTACCAGCTTGAAACTTCATTGGTAGAAAGATCTCGATGAGGAGAAGTGCAGTGTACAAGAACCATAACTCTCTTTTTGATGATTTAGGAGTTATTGCCCATTGTTATTTTTCATACTTGTATTTTGTCCAGAGCATAACACAAAAACAGGGAGCGCAGTGGCACAGTGGTAGAGTGCTTGACTCCAGACAGAGGGGCCGCGGGTTCGAGCCTCACCGGCGTCACTGCATTGTGGTCCTTGAGCAAGACACATTTATCCTAGCTTAGTACTGGTTCAACCCAGGAAGACCCGTCAAGATTGTTGATGGGACGTAAAGAATCAAATAAAACAAACAAATAACACAAAAACTATTTAAGGTATCAACTTCATAATTAGATAGATCTCAATGAAGAGAGATGCAGTGTACAAGAAAACCATAACTCTCTTTTGCATAATATAGGAGTTATTGCCCTTTGTTATACTTATTTTTTTGTCCAGAGTATAAAATTAACATTATATAGAGATATCAACTTGCAGCCCTTTTCGAACAAGCATTTATTTGGGGAGCATCCATTGGTATTACCGATTCTCTTGTTTGTTTAAGTTTGTAAGACCTCATCATTTGAAAACCATTCTGAGAAACTATTTAAAAGAGAGGAAAGCAAAGATCAGGAATCAATACAATCAAGTACCACACCTGACCCAGAACACCATGTGGGAAAGTGACAAAACAGAAGAAAACACAACACACAAGATAGCCAAGAGATCTGCCCTTTTACAGCATGTGATTACAAGGCTGCTAGTAACAGACATGGCAGCATAACAAAGACAAACATGAAGCATAAATAACAAAAAGGATCCAAAAAAGAAGCACCGCATTGGAATGGTCAGCAAAAATAAACTTTTGAGGGCTTAAACCTGTTTAAAGGTACCAACCTCACCCTTAGTTCTTATGTGGATCAACATGATTAAGACACATAGATGTTTGGTTTGCATGAAAGATCGCCAACTTTTTGATTTATCATCTCCAAATACATAAATTACAAAAAAATTACAAAACAAGATACTTGTATACCAGGCCGCATAGTGCAGTCGGTAACATGTCTGACAGCAGATCTAGGGGTTGCGAGTTCGAACATGGCACGGTCCCGTACTATAGTGGAGATTGCCCATGACATCATCTCTACGGCCATTCTCATCCCTTCCTCTGATTCAAGAAGGGCTGTTGTCAGTTACAAGCGTAAGTATGTGCACGAAGTACTGGTTAACCGCTTAGTCAAACTTGCCCAGGAAAAAGTGTGGTTAGATGAACTGACCGTCACGACATGACCGTAGCTGTTGACTGGGATGTAAAGAATCAACCCAAACCAAAAAACAAATAAAGATATAAAAAGGAGATAAACAAAGATAATGACTCAACAGTACATACAACTGAATACCGGAGCAAAAGAAATCCAACAGTTAGACCCTGGTGGGCCTGATCAAAGACACGGCATCAGGCCCCAACCCTCTTATCTACATGTATAGCTAAGTCTTTAAGTCAGTACCGTCTTAGATTCTTGAGGACTGACCTACTGGTGTGCAAAAGGAACTGTGATTGGGTTGACCACCTAGCATGCAGTCTGTTCCAATACATTAATATAATATAACCAATCTTTTTATGGCCCTTGATTGATGTCAGAATTTTGTTTCGGCTCAATATCTTTAGGACAAATATGGACAGAATTAAACCAAATTTTGTATGCATTGATCCAGACAAGAATTTCCACTCAATGTCTTGAGTTAGAATTGACAGAATTTAATCAAATTTTGTATATGCACTGATATTGACAAGATCTAGGTTGGGATTGTTACCTGTCATTTTTTGCAAATTTGTACCAGAGTTATGGCCCTTGATTGATGTCAGTATTTCTATTCTGTTCAATATCTTTAGAACAGATGGACAGAATTTCATCAAATTTTGTATATGCATTGATATTGACAAGATCTAGTTTAGGTTGAGATTTTTACCCGTCATTGTTTGCAAATTTGTAGCAGAGTTATGGTCTTTGATTGATGTCAGAATCTCAATCCCACGCAATATCTTTAGAAAGAATAGACAGAAGTTAACTAAATTCTGTATATGCATTGATATTGACAAGATCTACATTGGGATTGCTACCTGTAATTTTTCGCAAAATTGCAGCAGAGTTATCACCCTTCATTGAAGTTGATTGGGATTGTTATGCAGACTTGGCCTTAGACTGCAGCAGACTTCATGCTTGGTAGTCAACCCAATCACGGTTGGCAACTTTGCTTTCCTCTTTAATTGCACGCCGGTGGGTCGGACTTCAGACTCTTTGATGGTTCCGACTTAAAGACTTATCTATTGATGAGATGGTAGGGGCCTGATGCTTTGGCTGTTTGTCGGGCCCATTGGGGTTTACCTGTTGGATTTATTTTGCTCCGGTATTCAGTTTAATTTACTGTTGAGTCCTTATCCTTGCTTTATCTCCTTGTTATATCTTGATTTATATGTTTTAGGAGATGATGCAATGATAAGTTAGGGGTCTTTCATGCAAACCAAATATCTATGTGTCTTAAGTAAGTAAGTAAGTAAGTAAGTAAAGACTTTATTTATCGAGGGTTACAACATTTAGCACATATATATATTTACATAAGTACATGTGGCTAATCTTCCATGAGGCCCTCACTATTTACATTTTTACATAAATATACATGTATATAAATAAACAGACAATAATATACAGTTTACCATATTCAACCTTATGAGTTCTCTCTTCACTTATCAGTTTTGAAATCCATATCCTCCTTACAAACATGGTAGATCCAGACCAGTTGGCTTCTGAAGAAGCCAGCCTATCAAGATCAGCAGTTTTTCATCCATGCTTCTAATGGCAGTGCACCACCTGACCAACTGGAAATCAGATATTCACATAGTGCAAACAACCCTTCAAGCATTCAGTGTGTGCTTATAAGGTTGAATATGGTATTTTAATATCTGAAAATCATTTTTGTGCCCATATGAAGTCCTGTTTTCATTGTTAAAATGGAATAAGAGATTTAATGAAATATTGTACTAGTTAGGTTCAAATAAGCAGACTTCAAGCAAACACTTAAACCCTTTACATACTAGTGCTGTCTGCTGATAGCCTATGTAAACAGTTTGGACCCAGATCAGACCCAACACAACATGGGGCCTAATCTGGATCCAATCTGTTGGCAACCTGATTGCAAGGGCAAAGAATTATACATTTAACCAATTCTGATTGCTCACATCAGCATACTTAGATCTATAGATACAAAATGACACATACTGTATAGATACAAAATGACACAGTAGAGTGTGCATGTTTCAGGCAATATCTATGCACTACAAATGTGTCGAGAAACAAAATAAGAAACGGGGTCACATTTCATAAGAACTTTATGATTAAAACGGAGAAGTTGAGAAATAAAATGTACATGTGCAGTAATTTTTGATTCATGTTTTAATTTACTAGCCATCTTACACATCTATTATGAAAGGTGCTAATTGTTTGGGCATTCTTTACACCCTCTGGCAGACTATTCCATATCAGACATCCAGAGTACCTCAGACTTTGTTTGAAGCATTCTGTCCTAGGCTTAGGTGGGATAAAACAACCAGCAGAAGATGATCTTAGCTGAATATTGGTATTTTCATTATTTCTTAGAGTGAAATTTTCAGAAATGTATGCTGGTGCAATATTATTATAGACTTTAAACATAAATTTGGCTTTTCTTAGATAAAGCCGATCATATATTGACATAATCTTCAACGAGTTCATGGCTTCAATGGAGTCATCCACATTGTAATCAAGGATAACCTTACATGCACGTTTTTGTAATCTAAATATCTTCAGCTTATTGGACTCTGAAGAGCTACCCCATACAATGTTACAAAAGTCAATATGTGGTTGAATATACGATTTGTAGAACTGAACTCTGTGAGCTTGAGACAAGAATTTTTTAATTTTTGACAGAAGCCAAATACTTGAGGCAATTTTTTTCGTTAAATGCTTAATGTGATTTGACCAAGTCAAATTATTGTCAACAAAAACACCTAAAATTTTGTCGTTTGAAATCATATTCAGAGACTCCTTGTTGTATGTAAGATCAAACTGATCATTAGTGAGCCGTTGTCGTTTCTGGTATGTTGTTACAAGCATTACTTTTGTTTTTATCCCCATGCTTTTTTAAAAAAGCGTCGGGGATATTGCAATCGCCTCCGTCCGTCCGTCCGTCTGTCCATCCGTCCGTCCGTCCGTCCGTCACGCTATCTCCTCCTAAACCATTGGATGAAATTCAACCAAATTTGGTGTGTGAGTTGCTCACATGAATAGGGTGTACAACGGCACATTTTTTTTGGCCCCGCCCCCTGGGGCCCTGGGGAGGGGCCAAAAGGTCAAATATAATTAAATATCATTAAATTTCAATTACAAAGTCAATTTCAAAGATTTTTAAACCAAACTTTGTGTGTCTTCTCACATATGAAAGATATAAAACATATCAGACGGGATTTTCATTCCGTTGCCTGGGTCATGCCCCAGGGGTCGGACATTGGGGTACCGTGGGGGGTTGAGTGGTCCAAAAAAATTTTTTTTTCGAAATTCAACCAGATTTGGTGTGTGAGTAACTTACATCAATGGCACATGCAGCAGCACTATTTTTTTGATCCCCACCCCCTGGGGCCCTGGGGAGGGGCCAAAAGGTTAAATATCATTAAATCTCAATCAAAGTCAATTTCAAAGATTTTTAAGCCAAACTTTGTGTGTCTTCTCACAATTGAAAGATATAAAACATATCAGGGAGGATTTTCATTCCCTCGCCTGGGTCATGCCCCAGAGGTGGGACTTGGGGGTACCGTGGGGGGTGGGGGGTCCAAAAACTTTTTTTCCCAAATTCAACCAGATTTGGTGTGTGAGTTACTTACATGAATGGCACATGCAACGGCACAAATTTTTGGGTCCTCGCCTCCTGGGGCCTTTGGGAGGGGCCAAAAGGTCAAATATCATTAAATCTCAATTATAAAGTCAATTTCAAAGATTTTTAATCTAAACTTTGTGTGTCTTCTCACTAATGAAAGATATAAACATATTAGACAGGACTTTCATTCTGTCCCCTGGGTGATGCATGCCCCAGGGTTTGGGACTTGGGGGTGCTGGGGGGTCAAAAATTTAATTTTATGAACATGGTCATGTGGCATATCAAATTAAAGGGGATGAGCAGTAGACCACGATACACAGACAAATTTTACCCTAGGATCAAACTGGTGACCTTGGGATGGGGTCAAAGGATCAAATACCATTAGATATCTTCGAGAGCGTGGGGATTTGCGATGGCACGCCATCGAATGTGTTCTAGTTGATGAATTTAGAATCATGCCATTGCTTCTGCACCAGATTTGTAGATTGTTCAAAGAAGACTGAAGGTTATTTTCAATCTGTTCCATGGAATCTTGGACATCGTACAAAGTTGTGTCATCCGCATAGAGATCAGTAAAGACATTGCTTGTGTATAAAGGTAGATCATTGATGAACAGGAGAAATAAAAGTGGCCCTAAAATAGAACCTTGGGGGACACCATATGAGATTTGCTTAAAGTCTGACTTATAGTTGTTAATTGCCACCTGCTGCTTTCTGTTAGTTAGGTAGGTATTAAACCATGATAATGCTTCACCTTTTATGCCATATATTTCTAATTTGTCAATTAGGATTTGGTGATCTACAAGATCAAATGCTTTCTTGAAATCGACTAATACCACACCAACCATTTTGCCACTGTCTATAGCATTCATCCATAAATCTATCATGTTTACTAGAGCAGTTTCACATGAATGTTGGGTTCTGAAACCAGACTGCGTTTTATGTAATAAGTTATAAGTATGCAAGAATTCAGAGAGACTCTCATGTACATGTTTTTCAAGAACTTTAGACAAAACAGGCAAAATTGATATGGGGCGATAATTATTAACTTCTTCATGTGGACCATTTTTAAAAAGGGGAGTAACTTTTGCTTCTTTCCATTTACTTGGGAATACAGAATTAATGATACTATGATTGCAAATAAAAGTGACTTCATCAGCTATGTAAGGGGCAGCAACTTTCAGCAGACGAGGTCCAATCATGTCTGAACCTGTCGCTTTATTGATGTCAATGGTTGAGAGGAATTTCAAAACCTTTTCTTTTTGAATTGATGGAATTGTGAATTTTGCATCTTCGGGAAGCTTTGTCTGACAGAACTCTTTCAATTTTGTATGGTTGGAATAAGTTACAGGTTCTTTTAACTTTGATGCAACATTTACAAAAAAATCATTAAATTCATTTGCAATACCAGTGGAATCTTCAATAAAAGTGTCACCAACTTTTACTGACCCAATGGTAGATTGTTTCCTAAGGCCTTTTCCTGCACCGACTTCCTGAAATATCTTATAAATACTGCTTGGATTGTTTTTGTTGTTGTCAAGGAATGTTTGGTATTGGACTCTTTTTGCTTTTTGAATCATTTTGATGGTTTTATTCCTCCATAGCTTATATTCATCTTCATTTCCAATAGACTTATGCCGATCTCTACATTTTATTGCATCGAGAATTTCTGGTGACAACCACTGAGGCTGATTTTTTTGTTTTACCCTATGTTGTTTTATAGGTATATGTTTGTCCACTACCTGCAAAAAGAGATCTAACCAAGCTTCCATTATGTCATCTGTATCATCAAATATTTTTATGGTATCCCATGGAACAGATTGAAGATCCTCTGTAAATTTGTCTTCGTTGAAATTTTTAAAACTTCTATATGATATTGTGTAGTGATCTGTCTTTGGAGGTTGAACATGCATTTTTCGTGTAAAAAATATGGGGAAATGATCACTAAGCCAGGTTGGCGCCGTTAAACCGGTTTAAGCCCTCCAGAAAATGTTTTACTGACCGTTCCAAGGCGGTACTTCTTTTGTGGATCTTTTATGTTTTTGTTCTGTATTGTGTTTGCTATGTCTTTGTGCGCGTCTGGTTATATGTGCTTTGTGGTCACCTGCTGGGAAAGGGCTGACCTCTTGGCTCTCGTTTGTGGTGTCTACTGTGAGTTGGTCACTTTCCCATTGGTATCCTGGGTCAGGTGTGGTACTTGATTGTATCGATTCCTGATCTTTGCACCCTTACTTACTTTACAGCATGAAAAGGGCTGAGGCGGGGCTAAAGTCAGATTCTCTGATAATTCTAGTTATCACATAAAATATTGATGCCAGCAGTTTTTTTTTCAATAATTTACAAAATGTATTGATTTAAGATGTATGTGTGTCAATCATTTGGTAGCTTAACAGTTAAGCTGCCAGTTGAAAATGTATTGAAAATATTGGCTACTGCTTTACCAACAGATTATTTATAGCTTGAATCTTAGCAGTATGGACCCAGGTCAGACTGCTCTCTATTCTTTGTAAATTATGCTACAACTCTTTCCTTGCTACACAGGTTTAGATAAACAAAATTTTTTTGCGTAAATTGTAAATATTTTCTTACCCATCAGTTTATACATATGTTTTGGACAGGGTTGGCACGGTATTACCCGCCCGGGTAAACCCACCCCATAAAACCCGGGTTTACCCGGGTTGAGCAATAAGGTCATATTACCCACTTTGGGCAATATGCGGGTTTTATGAATTTTTGGTCTTAAAAAATTCTCGGTTTTCAGTCTGATGATAGATATAAAAGTGTAGAAATGATTCTATATAACCATATTTTAATCAGTTTAATGGTAATAGTGAGATAGTCATTAAAATATGAGTATCAACAATGATATTTTTATCCCCACGCTTTTTTAAAAAAGCGTTGGGGATATTGCAATCGCCTCCGTCCGTCCGTCCGTCTGTCCGTCCGTCTGTCCGTCTGTCCGTCCGTCCGTCACGCTATCTCCTCCTAAACCACTGGTCGAAATTCAACCGAATTTGGTGTGTGGGTTGCTCACATGAATAGGGTGTGCAACGGCACATTTTTTTTTGGCCCCACCCCCTGGGGCCCTGGGGAGGGGCCAAAAGGTCAAATATAATTAAATATCATTAAAATTCAATTACTAAGTCAATTTCAAAGATTTTTAAACCAAACTTTGTGTGTCTTCTCACAAATGAAAGATATAAAACATATCAGACGGGATTTTCATTCCGTTGCCTGGGTCATGCCCCAGGGGTCGGACTTGGGGGTATCGTGGGGGGTTGAGTGGTCAAAAAAAATTTTTTTTCCGAAATTCAACCAGATTTGGAGTGTGAGTAACTTACATCAATGGCACATGCAACGACGCAATTTTTTGGGTCCCAACCCCCTGGGGCCCTGGGGAGGGGCCAAAAGGTCAAATATCATTAAATCTCAATTACCAAGTCAATTTCAAAGATTTTTAATCTAAACTTTGTGTGTCTTCTCACAAATGAAAGATATAAAACATATTAGACGGGATTTTCATTCTGTCCCCTTGGTCATGCATGCCCCAGGGTTTGGGACTTGGGGGTGCTGGGGGGTCAAAAATTTAATTTTATGAACAAGGTCATGTGGCATATCAAATTAAAGGGGATGAGCAGTAGACCAGGATACACTAAGAAATTTTACCCTAGAATCAAACTGGTGACCTTGCGATGGGGTCAAAGGATCGAATACCATTAGATATCTTCGAGAGCGTGGGGATTTGCGATGGCGCGCCATCGAATGTGTTCTAGTTTAATATTATATTACATGTTTTTACAAAATACAGACAAGTCAGTTTTCAACTATGTCTGATTACCATTATCTAGTCTATTATCATGATTATGCCAGTCTACCAACCTTTCCCCTGAAAAATATCTTGGGCTTCAATAATATAAACAAATCCACTCTGGGTCTTATTGCTTGTCAGATCATATTGGCAGTAAATGAAAATTTTAAAGATAACTCTGATTGGTGATGCTCAAGCTGTTTTATGCTTAAACCTGAATAAACTTTATGTATGTATATATAATTCTATTCCAGATTATGAATAAGTTCCCATTTCCCAATACATCTGCATTAAAATATATTTATACTTTTGTTACTAGAACCAGCATGACTGCATTTGACCATAATTTCAAAAGGCAAGGATAATTGCTCAATTACTGCCCCAAAGGCAAACAATAGTACTGTTATTTTTCTAAATTTTGGGATATCCCGACAGTTTTTTTTAATCATCCTAAAATTTTACCACAAAGTAATACCATCAAAAGATGCAGACAGAAATGAAAACAGCTTTAATCCTGATCAGACTGTTTCTCTTTAGACCAGCACTGTTAGAACAGAAAAACTGTAAGGTAGCAGCTGGTTGTGGAATTTCTAATAAACTTTCAGATTTATAAAACCCACATAAAACCCATAAAACCCCAAAAACCCGCCCTCATAAAACCCGTAAAACCCGCCGGTTTGGGCTTTATGATAAAACCCGGGTTTTATGCCAACCCTGGTTTTGGATGCTCAAAAGATACGTCAATGAGACGGTTCTTTTGAGTACCCACAAGGTATGTTTTGGTTGAGAAATAAGAAAATTATTTTTCTGTCACGCACTCTTAACTTAAGGCCTGTTGCTAGTGGCATCTTTTGTTGTCTGCTCATTTTTGCAATCAGTTTGTACCCAGATTAGAACTCTGATAGTGTTCCTGAAAGATTTTTTTTAAAAAGTTAATTTGAAAAAAGTCAGACGATGACAACAAAAGAGTTAAAATTTACAAAGCATGCAAAGAATTAAGTTAACAATGATCTCTTGAAATTCTTCCTTTCAGATGTGTACCAGTCACCTTATAGCTTTGGGTAAATCTTTGGAGGAACTCAGAACTGAGGGAGAGTTATGTGATATAACACTCATCGCTAACGACACCAAAATCAAGGTATGCCAAATTGCCAATTAATAGCCGTATCCAGGGTTCCCACGAGCTCTGTAAATCATGGAAAATCACGAAAAAAAGTTCCATGCTTGGAAAAATCATGGAATTAGAAAAAACCTGAATATTCATGGAAAAATCATGGAGTTTTGTGAAACGATTTGACGAAAGTTTTGTGTGTCTGACAGCTAGTTTTCTGGCTACAGGTGGTTTCAAGTTTTAATTATTTCAAAATGCATGCACGGTCTACAAGCATGCTTATTTAAATATTTTACTGTTGCTGCATTCTGCATTTATGCTCTGGGTTGTGAAGATGCCACTAAAAGGGGAGGTTGGAGGCTGTGCATTGAATAGCGATGGAAATTTCATAGTTGATCATGGAAAAATATGGGGAGCACAGTGGCTCAGTGGTAGAGTGCTTGACTCAAAACCGAAGTGCTGCGGGTTCGAGCCTCACCGGCGTCACTGCGTTGTGGTCCTTGAGCAAGACACATTTATCCTAGCTTAGTACTGGTTCAACCCAGGAAGACCCGTCCCTGTTTAACTGAAAGATTGTTGATGGGACGTAAAGAATCAAATCAAACAAACAAACAAACATGGAAAAATCATGGAATTGTGTTTTTGAATTTCTATGGGAACCCTGCTTATAGGTTTCTAAAAGATGTCTCAATAACTTGGGGAGGAGAGCAGCAGTAAAGTGTTGGACTTGGGATTGGAAGGTCGCTAGTTCAAGACTCAACAGAGGCACTGCAGTGTTGTGTCCTTGAGCAAGACATTTTGTTTTCTGCTTAGTACTGGTTCAATCCAGGAAGACGGGAAAACTTCCTGACATGACTGAAAAATTGTTACTGGAATGTAAAGCATCAACACAAACTTATTACAAAACAAATGCAGTTATATCAAGTAGTGAGCACAGTGGCTCAATGGTAGAGTGCTTGACTAGAGACAGAGGGGTTGCGGGTTGGAGCCTCACAGGCGTCAATGCATTGTGTCCTTGAGTAAGACACATTAATTCTTGCTTAGTACTGGTTCAACCCAGGAAGATGCAACCCGACATAACTGAAAAATTGTTGACTGGGACTTAAAGAATCAAATCAAACAAAACAAGTTATACCAAGTTACAGACATGGAATTCTGTGGAATAATAGTAAATAAATGCAGGTGCCAATATGATAATGTTTGCCAATTGATACCCAATGGAATAAAGTTTCTGAAGACAATGCCATATGAAGACTTAACAAAGAAGGTATATCCATACAACATATACCAAAGTTCTAACGCAATGCGTAAAGGGCCAGAATTTTATACGACCAATTGCTGTAGGGCAGTTTATGTTGGAAAAATTGCTCAACTTATCTTGAATAATCTTAATAGCACAGAGATTATGTTATCTGGTGCATGGTTCTGTAAGCTGTTGTCTGATTGGTCAAAAACGCTTTTTGGGTCTCAGGACCTTGTGAGTGGTCATAAAGTTAAAATGTCTGTATTAACCCACACTCCAACGCTAGGCCAGTAAGATGAGGGGTATTGCTTGAAAATTGTTCTGTTGAATTTCACAAAAGTAAGTTTCAGTTAATTGAGATTTGAGCGTTTATTGCCAGGACGTCCATACAACTCAATGCAAAGTCAATATCGCGTAAATTACCAAAAATGTGGAAATCATTGAAAGATGATAAACATGTGTTACTTCTGCTGCTTAGAAATGGCGAGGAGCAAAAATGGATAAAAAAAAATACCGACGCGGCTTCATATTCACTCTGACAATAATAGAAACTTCCTGACTGAATCCTTCTTTTTTATGTGCAAACAATGGGATCTGACGCCTAGCCGAACTGAGGAAGAATAATTTATCGCTAACAACTCCGACAGAAATTCACATTTCATGATGCCGAAATGCATGTCACATATCGAATATTGGAACACTACCATGCATTTAATTTTTTCAACCATCCTACCTCAATGGAATGCTTTGTTTCTTAAACAATTTGAGACATAATGTTAAAACATAAGTAAGTTATGATGCCTGCTGAATGAACTTTTGTTTGGGCAAACCAATTGGCCAGGGGAATTCATTCGGACAAGATATTATCAAAATAAAACTAGAGCAGCAGACGATGGTATACCATCGCATCCCCTTTTTTACCTTTAACCTTTATCTTGGGGTCAAGGTCACACAAAATGTTGGCCAGTACCCTCCACATCTTATGACCTATGCACCTGCAGTTTGATGGTGCTACGTGCAACGGTTTAGGAGAAGATGCACTTATAAGAAAAACATTATTTGACCTTGACATTAGGGTCAAGGTCACACAAAATGTTGACCAGTACCCTCTACATCATTTTGACTTATGCACCTGCAAAGTTTGAAGTTGCTACGACCAACAGTTTAGGAGGAGGTGCTTTTACAAGAAAATACATTATTTGACCTTGACCTTGGGTAAAATATTTCCCAGATCCCTTTACAAACTGTGACCTATGCACCTGCAAAGTTTGAAGTTCCTATGTCCAACAGTTTAGGAGGACATGCATTTACAAGAAAATACATTATTTGATCTTTGACCTTGACCTTGAGGTGAAACATTGCCCAGTACCCTCTACATTATGTGATCTATGCATCTGCAAAGTTTAAAGTTGCTACAGCCAACGGTAAAGGAGAAGACACAATAACAAGAAATGTGACAGACAGACTGACACACATGGACAGATGATGGACCGACTTTGGTACGAAATTAATATGCCCTATTTTTCTAATGAAAAAGCGGTTATATCTAAGTTACGTTAGAACTTTGGCTAAGTATATTTCGATGAATAAATAATCTACCAGAAGGTTTTTATTTAAACTACTTAACCTTGATCAAGGTTACCATTCTATAAAGACTGTACAAATCAGCCTTTTCTGTGTGACTGTACAATGTTAAATCAGCCTTTTCTGTGCAAACGCTGGCGATGTGGGACATAGTTTTCCTCTGAAAATACTGTTTTAATTTAATTTGTTTCTGTCTTTCAGGCTCACAAACTGATACTCTGTGCATCTAGTCCAGTTCTTCAGAGTTTAATAAAGGCTGGGGACCAATTAAGTGAACTCAACATGGCCTCTGGAATCAGATCAGCAGCGGTCGAAGTGTTCATTCATTACCTCTATACAGGAGAACTTGAATTAAGTGATCAAAACATGACAGACTTGAAAAAACTAGCTGATCAGTATAGTGTGGACAGTTTAAAGACTGAATTGGTAAAGGCGGTTCAAGACTTGAACAAAGCAGAGACTGATGATCACTCAGAACGGCCTCTGCTTAAAGAGAAAGAAACTAAATTAGAAAAATCTAAACGTGACAGTGACAGAGTTTCAAATATTACAAGTGAGAAGAAGTCCCATGATTCAAGTGCGGCTAGTGGTTATTTTAGTGTATCTGCTCTTAAGAGTAAAGTAACAACACCACCCACACTACCACAGCCCAGTGAAACCACTCCTCCAAATGTAGACAACTATCATTCAGTTAGTGACTCCGTACATCAGGATTCCGATGATGATAACAACTATGATGATAGTGGTGCTATGGATTATGATGATAATTCAGATGAAGAGAATGGAACTCGTGTTGGAGAGAATGAAGCCGGTGTTGACACTGTAGATAAAGCTATAATCAAAAGAGAACCAGTTCATGATATGGATCAAGCCTTCAACCACAGTCATGGTCTGGCTGAAACTAGCTTGTCAGCTCGTTTAGCAGATTTAAAAAGGGAAAGGGAGACAAGTATGTATACTTTACTGGTTGCTCTAAAATAAGTACAGGCTTCTAAATAAGAGTGTTTGATCAAAAATCTATTTTCTTATTTGTAAACCAAAACATATGTTGTGGGTACTCAACAGAACCGTTTCAATGAGACAGTTCTGTTGAGAGCCCATAATATATGTTATTCTGATGGGTAAGAAAATAATCATATTTTTACGCCCAAAATATTTGTTTATCTGATGATAATGAAATGACTTCTTTTCCATGTAAGATTGGCATGCACAGGTTTAGATAAACCACAGGGTGAAATTGTAAAAAATATCTTACCCATAAGTTTTCACATGTTTTGGGTGCTCAAAAGAACTGTTTCATTGAGACAGTCCTTTTGAGTACCCACAACATAAGTTTTGGTTGAGAGAAAATTATTTTTTTGTTACACAATCTTAACTAAAGGCCTGAAGGTGTATATATACAACTGTAGGAAATGTACAAACTATGAAGTCTGTGCAATTTAGCATGTTTTGAACATTGCCTGCAAGTGCAACAAAGCAATAGAATGATAACATGCATTTTAAGAAATTATTCTTTTAAACATGTATTCTTGCATAAAATTCATAACACAAATCTGTTTGAAGCCATTGTCAAATGAAAGAAAAATCCATCTTCAAATCATGAGATATGCGTGCAGTTTTGAACATGGCTTTTAATTTGAAAATATTTAAAATGAGCCCCGATTTGTTTGTCTGACAATAAACGGAAAGCGACGCAGCCCAGTCTGATCATTACGTCGATGTTTTTGTTTGTGAATACATTGCAAACATTATGACCTTGTGATAATGTTATGATGTTCGAAAATTTAAAGCTGACGCCATTGTTTGGAGAAACCAGTGTCAGAAAAATGGTATTTTAAGGTTTTAACGGTGTTTTCAGTGGGCTTTTGGTTGGAATCAGGTAAAATATGGAAGAATAACGATCACACGTGAATGTTTCATTGCATTAACACTTGTCGCGCCCTAGCAGCCTTGTGTTCAAACAGCTTCCTCGGGACCTTCCAAATGTTAATGCATGAAAAAACATGTTTGATCCTTAAAAAAACAGCTCATTCTTGAAAGTGTTTGTTAAATTAGGTCTGGAGTTCCACTGCAATATTGATCTTTTGTCTCGCATATAACATAGAATCCTATCTTGTTTGTGGATGGAGTTATGAACGCGTGTTCATTACATATTGAACCCCCCTTGTGGGTACCGTAGGGGTTGAGGTGTCCAAAAATAGTTTTTCTGAAATTCAACCAGATTTGGTGTGTGAGTTACTTATATGAATGGCACATGCAATGCCACACTTTTTTTGGTACCCGCCTCTGGGGCCTTGGGGAGGGGCCAAAAGGTCAAATATAATTAAATCTCAATCACAAATGCAATTTCGAAGATTTTTAAACCAAACTTTGTGTGTCTTCTCACAAATGAAAGATATAAAACATATCAGGCGGGATTTTCATTCGGTTGCCTGGGTCATGTCCCAGGGGTGAGACACGGGGGTACCGTGGGGGGTTAGGGGGTCAAACTTTTTTTTCCTAAATTCAACCAGATTTGATGTGTGAGTTACTCACATGAATGGCACATGCAACGGAACAATTGTTTTGGGTCCCCACCTCCTGGGGCCTTGGGGAGGGACCAAAAGGTCAAATATCATTAAATCCCAATTACAAAGTCAATTTCAAAGATTTTTAAACAAAAATTTGCGTGTCTTCTCACAAATGAAAGATATAAAACATATTAGACAGGATTTTCATTCCGTCACATACCCCAGGGTTTGGGACTTGGGGTTGCTGGAGGGTCAAAAATTAAATTTTCTGAACATGGTCATTTGGCATATCATCTTAAAGGGGATGTGCAGTAGACGGGGATACACTGTTTTGTTGTTACCCTAGGATCAAACAGGTGACCTTGGGGTGGGGTCAAAGGATCAAATACCATTAGATATCTTCGAGAGCGTGGGGATGTGTGATGGCGAACCATCGAATGTGTTCTAGTTTTCTTTGAAATTAACCGTTGGACTTCTGTAAAAAAGGTCGTCAGAGCTTTTATATGTCCCCCCTCTGCCAAAATTTCCTAGATCCACGCATGTTATAATGTCTGCTGATAACTCATGCAAACAGTTTGGACCCAGATCAGGACCCACACCCAAGTCAGTCCTGTTCTGCATCCAAACCGTTTGGCACTCTGATATAGTGTTCCAGAAAGAGATTTTGGAAAAAGTTCATTTTAAAAAAGTCAGCAGACAAAAGCATGAAAAATTACCCAGCATGCATTAATATTTAAGGGTGTTGCTTCATCATTAGATAGAAAATTTTAAAAGTGAATTAACCTTTTTAATGCTGAATCCAGAAATTTATCCTTTTTTTGAAAACACTGTAGATCCAGATCAGCTGGCTTCTAACGAAGCCATCTGATCAGGATCCACAGTGTTTTCCGCTCTGATTTAAAATATTTAAATCTGAATTATTCATCTCTTATTTGAAAGTATGAATAACTCTTTTTCTACTCTTGCAGGTTGTGTACCATCCAAGCCAGGTTCAGGAAGCCAAGATCGTTCACCAAAAATCAGCCCCAAAGGAAAGGCATGTGATGTACAAGTAACAGTTGAAAAACTACCACCAACCATCAATCCCAGTGTAACTGTTCATGTCAGTGATGATGATTTAGCAGAAAGTGAAATAGAATTTGTTCCTGATAAAAGTTTAGAAACAAGCTACTCTAAAAGAGACTTTACACTTGACGAAAAAGAGCAAATTGCTCTGGAAGCTAAGAGGTATGGAACAACGCAAACTTCACGAGCAAGAAATATTCCTTTACCTGATATTCTCAGCTGGATGACATTTTTTGGACTTAGGAAAGCTAGTGAAAATGTGAAGCACAAGTTAGGAAAACAAGTTAATCACGAAGCAGAGCTTTCTATTGTTCGTTGGATTGTACAACAACAAGAACTCAATGGAAGTGTGAACCTTGATGCAATGAGGAACTATGCTCTAGCAGTATACAGGCAGTCCCAACCAACTTTTGTTGCTTCTAAAACTTGGCTTGCAAACTTTTTTAAGAGGAACATTTCTGTGTTGCAGGGAACTAATTTTGTTCATGGTGCCGAGGAAGAAAGTGAACAGAATGACTCCACTCCAGTTCCAGTGAAATTAACCCAGATTCCAGTGCAAGTTGACCCAGCATTGGCATCTATTGAGTCACAGATAGAAGAGCACCAGTCATTTATAAGCAACCAAGTGTCAGACCAAAACCAAGACAGTTTAAGCGAGTATAATAGTGTACTTCCTTGTAGTGATCTGAGTTTAAAATTAGAACATCAACCTTCATCTACAGAAACAGAACAATCTTCACCAGCATTAAGTTCATATATGGCTTCTGTTATGCCCATAGACGCTTCTGTTATGCCCACAGAGGACAGAGACCTAGGTGGAATCAGCAAAGAATTGTTAGCTAAAATTCGTTCAAAACCAATAGTTATCGGTACGGCTGTAATGTTTGATGCAAAAACAGAGAGAAAGCTAGCTGAATGGTTAATCGAGAAGCAACAGAAAGATGGTTATGTTTACAGAGATGACTTTATTGGCTATGCCAAGTCTTGTTATAAGGGGAACAAACGTTTTAATGCTTCAAGTGGTTGGGTTCAATTGTTCATGAGGAGAAACAGTATTAAATTGCCACTTATAAAAGAGGTTGTGTTCAAATCAAAGTTTAAGAATTACTATACAGATGCAGAGAAAACTGCTATTGTACAACAAGCAAGGCAGCTTGGTGTCCCACATGTATCTAAATTATTAGGAATAAGTTCTGGTGTGATTCATTCATGGAAAGTTGTTATGGATGCTGAGGACAGAAAGAAAGGTGGACCAATGAATTATGAAAAAGTTACAAGAAGCGTGACACGAGCATTTCCAGCTATTTCAAAGGAAGTTGACGAACGCATTGATAGTAGTCTGAAGGAAAGAATTAAAGCAACTATTGATATTGAGTCAAAGAGAAGGAATTCTACAAATCCCAATAGGGGACCAGATCCAGAATTAGAAAGTGAAGCTATTCAGGCAATAAAACAGGCTGAGATAGTGAGGTATCAAGATGTTCAGAGGATTTGTTATGAAGTTTATTCTAAAAAACGACCAGATTTCATGGCATCCAAAAGCTGGGTGCTGAAATTTGTACATAAACATCTCCGTAACATTGAAGGTATTGAAATCCTAAATTCGTGGTTTAGTTATCCAGAGAAGAATCAGTTACGGTTAAAGTATGATGACAAAATGCAAATTCTTGAAGAGGAAAAAGTTCATGGTGTTGACCACGTAGCTAGTATGAGAAATATTTCAAGTGGAACTATCAGATTTTGGAAAAAGTATCCGCCAAGTCCAGAAGATGATCCTGAAGATGATGGTACTGCTAGAAAAGTAAAAGGACAGCAAAGTGGGGACTATGAATATGTGGCAAGTAAATTTCAGGCTGGTAAAAAGGTGAGAAGACGTGTTGTCATTGGGGAAGCTGTCATGTTTACTGCAGAAATGGAGAAGAAATTGGTCCAGTGGATCCATGATAATTTAATGGCTGATAACAGTATATATACGGATGACTTTAGGCAATATGCCAAATCAATATACAATGGGGACAAACCATTTTCAGCTTCAAGTACCTGGCTTACGAAGTTTGTTCGGAGGAATCAGGTTCTGAGAGAAGTAAAATTTATCTCAAAATACAAAAGATACTTTACAGATGAGGAAAAATATGAAGCAGTAATGGAGGCTAGAAGATTTGGTACAAGTTATGTGGCAAAGAAATTGAATTCTGACAGTGGTCTTATTAACTCTTGGAAAATTAAATTTGCCAAATACTCAGCGAAAAAGATGGCTCGCTTGAAGCAAAGTGTTCAGCTGAACAAACCACCTTTGCAGAGTGTGATTTCTGACATAGATGCTCTTTCCTCCATGAGACCTCCAGAAATCCAAAATCCAAATATGACATTGGAAGAAATTGAAAATGAAGTAGGGTCGGGTCTTCATAGCCACAGTGGGGTTATTCCTATTTTTGAAAGGGAAATAATTCAACTTATCTACGATGAAGATAAAGAAAACGGTGGTGTAACTTATGATGATATAAGTAGGCTTTGTAGATCAGTGTATATAAGAACGAGACCTCATTTTAAAGCAAGTCAGAATTGGACTCGGGATTTTATTAAGCGTCATGAAGATGCATTGAAAGATGTCAACATTGTAAATAGGAAGAAACTATTTGTAGAGGATGATGATGAACCGTTGAATCATAGTACTGCAAGACTGTATAAGCCTAATCAGCCAGTTGAAGTTTCACCTATACTACAAAAGATAATTGGTAAGAAACCAATTTTAATTGGACAGTCAAGAACTTTGGAGCCTAAAATGGAAAGGATGCTTGTTCAGTGGATGGTAGAGAAACAAGAAAGTGATGGCTATGTGTTCATGGATGAGTTTAATGAGTATGCCAAATCATTATACAGGGGATCAAAGAAATTTGCAGCTACCCAAGCTTGGAGAATAAAGTTTTTTCGTCGGAATAAGACAGCTTTGAAACATGTGAATATGCAGTCAAAATATCGTAAACAATTCACACGTGAAGAAAAGATGGCTATTGTGTCTGAAGCACGCAGACTAGGCATTGGTCATGTTGCAAGAAAATTGAATGTCAATTCATCACTTATTTATTCATGGGGCTTTGGAAAATCACCACAGTTAAAGCAAAATGAGGTCATTAATGATGGCATTGAGCAAGATGTTGGTAGAGGATTGTTTAGTCAGAGAGGGGCTGTTCCAACATTGGAAAATGATATTGTAAGATTGATCCAAGAAAAGCAAAATAAAGAAGGCAGTGTCTCTTATGATGACATAAGCACAATTTGTCGTGATGTTTATCAAGAAACTAGACCGTCTTTTAAGGCTTCTTACAACTGGACAATGGATTTCATCAAGAGACACAAGGAAGATCTAAAAGGAGTTGATATTGAAAACATGAAAAAGGTGTATTATGAAAATGAAGCTGAACAACCAGGTCTTGCTAGTTTCATAAGTACATTGAATCAAAACATGGACACACATGTTTCTGACAGTATGGTTCAAATAGAAAACTTGGAGCGAGGCCAAAATATTGATTTTGATGCACATTCTTATGAAGAAAGTGATCTTAACTTACAGGACTTGTTATCATCTGATTCAGCACTAGGTATAAAACAAGAAAGGCTTAATGAATCCACTGGTCAAGAGGATGCAATAGCTACCAGTTCCTCAATTCTAGAGAGAATAAGAGCCAGCAAACCTGAGGTAATTGCATTACCAAAAACCTTTGATATGCAGGTTGAACAGAAAATGGTTGATTGGTTGGTAGAACGGCAAAGTAGAGATGCTTATGTTTTCACAGATGACTTTATTGCCTTTGCAAAGTCCCTTCACACTGGTCCAGATCCATTCTCTGGCTCTCAGACCTGGAGGAAGAATTTCCTTCGCAGACATCAGAATGAATGTAAGCATATCATCTTCAGGTCTAAGCATGTTAATTCCTACACTGAGACCGAAAAGGAGATGGTAGTTGCAGAGGCAAGAAAACTTGGTGTAGGACATGTATCAAAGAAGTTAGGATTAGACCATAGGCTTGTTTGGAGCTGGAAAGTCAAAGCAGATCAGGAAACCAAAATTAAACAGAATGCATTTTGGAAGGGCCCCAAAAAACCAACAAGTGTTATTTCAAAGCCACTGAATATAAAACAGGCCAATGCTAATCTATCTTTGACAGATGCTGAGCCATTAGGAGATGCCTTCAGAGGTGTCGTTCCAGAATTTGAGGACCGTATTATCAAGATGATGATCGAACACCAAAATAAAGAGGGGAGTATTTCATATGATGAGATAAGTGAAATAAGCAGATCAATTTACCAAGAGACTAAACCTAACTTTAAAGCTGGTTATGGTTGGATAAAGAATTTTCTTCAGCGGCATAAAAATAAATTAAAGAACATAGACATTGAAAATATGAAGAAGGTTTATCTTCCAGATGATGATTCATTTGTTCCTGCAAGTAGCCAGAACATTAGAGACCTTAGCTTTGGAAATTCATCACAAGCAAGTCTCATAACTGAAAATTTTAGCAGTACAACCAAAGGCCAAAACCAACTGGAGCCAGGAAGCACTTTAGAATCATTACAAAGAATAATTGCTAAGAAGCCAATTATATTGGGGACGCCTAAATCCTTTAATATAAAAACTGAAAAGAAGCTTGTCCAGTGGCTTTTAGAGCAGCAAGCAGAACAAGGATATGCATTTATAGATGAATTTAAAGAGTTTTCTTCCTCACTCTACACTGGTGATAAGAAATTTGCTGCTACTAATGCATGGAGAACACAGTTTTTCAGAAGAAATCATGCAGCACTTAAACATGTTAAGCTGGTATCAAAATTTAGAAAAACATTCACTGAAGAAGAAAAACTTGCCATAATCAAAGAGGCAAAAAGACTTGGTGTTGGTCATGTTGCTCGACAGTTAGATATTAGCCATGGCAATATCAATGTTTGGATGAGAGAGTTAGATGGCAAAGGGAGTGGTTTGTTAAATATAGATGGCAGTTCTAATGTCTCAAATTCTTCCAACAGTAGCTTCACTGGACTCAAGCAAAAAGATAATAAAAAAGGAGGAAGTGTAAGCAGACAAGCTAGCAGAGATAGTTCAAACTTATTTGAGGGTGATGAAGAAGAGAATGAAGTTGGGTCTGGACTATGTAGTGTCAGAGGTATTGTCCCTATTTTTGAAAACAAAATTATCGAAAATATCCTGGAATATTACAACAAAAATGAAAGCATTAAGTATGATGATATCAGTAGAATTAGTCAGCTGGTTTATAAAGAGACAAGACCATCATTCAAAGCTTCACATAATTGGATAAAAGATTTTATGGGTAGACATGAAGATAAATTGGGTCATCTTGTTATCCAGAATGCAAGGGAGTTCTTGACTCAGAAAGAAAAGCGAGAGGTTTTAGCAGAAGTTGAGAAACACGGAGTTTCATATGTAAGTAAAATCACAAATATTTCTACAGCTCAGCTGATGGCTTGGAAGGATCAGTTGAATACTACACCTAATGCCTCCAGTTCATATGATGATGAGACCCATACAGATGCAACTACATCAGTTGATGGTAAAACTTTACAGCTTAATCAGTCTTCCAGTGGCAAATATAAGTACTCTCTAGAAGATAAGAAGCGATATGCAGCAGAATGTGAGAAGCATGGCATTCCATATGTTTTTAAACTGTATGGTGTTCCAAAATCAAATCTTGGAAGATGGATGAAACAGTTTAGAATGCCGTGTGAGAATGTCATTGTTTCAGAGACAAAGTCTTTAAGAGAGGATTTAGAAGATAAGGTTGCTGAGTGGATTATGCAAAGAAACGAAGAAATTGGTGTTGTTGTCATCCAACAGGTACTAGATTTTGCCCAGGCAACTGTTGTAGAAGACTCTCTTGATTTTGTAGCTTCAGAAGAATGGCTGCTTACTTTTATAAAGGATAATTCTGATAAATTTAAAGATATCAAATTTCGTTATCCTGAGGAAGTGGCCAAGAATTTTTTGAATTTTACAAAACCACAAAAGGACAGATTGTGTGTAGTTTCCAATAGTAGACCAATTGTGGAAGTTGCTGCAATGGCTGGTATTTATCCACACACTCTTTATGATTGGAGAAAATGGTATAAAAAGAAACAGTTACAAGCCGCTTCTGATGTTACTGCTCAAACTAAGACTTCAACACAGCTACTGATACCAAAAACTGAGCCGATAGAGCCAGATGGTAAAAGTAAAATGCAAGATAAATTGTTGAAAATAGAAAGTAAATATAATGCCTTTCAGAAACAGCAGATTGCTGACGAAGCAAGAAAAGCTGGGACCAGTAATGTAGCAAAGAAACATGGCATCCCTCTTCCACTGGTGCTGAAATGGATGAAAATGTTCCCAGAAACTATTTCTGATATTGCAGAGTCTTCCCCAAAACTTTTATCACGTGATAAATCAACACCTAAATCCACCTCCAAAACCAAATCAACACCATTATCAACAGCTAGTCACACAAAATCAAAATCAAGGTCTCGAGAAAAGTCTTTGTCAAACTCAACACCAGTGAGTAAGCCGAAAGAGGCAAAGAGTGATACAGGGCTTAAAGTAAAGCTTCCATCTATGTCTACAAAGTATAAATACAATAGTAGAACACTTACTCCTGAAGAGAAGAAGAAATTTGTTGCAGAATTTAAAAAGGATGGTGTGATGGCTGTTTCTGCTCGTCATGGCATACCAAAGTCAACATTGTATCTCTGGAGCAAGTCTTTTGATGATTCTGATGCTGCATCTGATGCAAGTGGATGTTCTAGAAAAGACACAAATTCTTCAAAGTCTTCAACTCCAGATATTAGTATAAAAAAAGAAAGTGTTGACTTGGATTCCTTCACAACAGAACAGAAACGGGAAATAGCCTTAGAAACAAAATCACTGGGATTTGAAGAAACTGCCAAGAAAAGAGGCCTTCCTACAGCAACGATAATAGAATGGATGGGAATCTTCCTTGATTCTTCATCTGATAAGAGTCCACCTGCTTCTGACACTGTACAGTCTACACCTCCTAAATATCGGGTGTTTTCTGAGGAGGAGAGGAGAAATGTAGCAGAACAGGCTTTAAAGATAGGTGTTAAAGAAACGGTGGCTTTGACAGGAATACATATGTCTAATGTACGAAGATGGTCAGAAGCATACAAAAAGAAACTCAAAGAAAAGGAGTATAGAGCTGCCCCAGAGGAGAGAGGGCAGTCATACCAAAATGTTTTGAAGAAGAAAACTGAAAAAATTACAAAAAGGAATCAGTTATTGCAAGATATAGTGAAAGAAACAAATGCTCAGAAAAGTAGTACTAGTAAATCCACTCCAGCAAGGTCAGATAATCTTGAAATTGATATACCTAAGACACCGGAAAGAGACTCTGAGAGCTTCAGTTTGGAAGAGAAGTTAAAAATTTTAGAATCAGCTGATGAAATTGGAGTTAAAAACACATCCAAGAAATTTAATGTGGATACCGCTTTAATATTTCAGTGGAGAAAGTTACATGATTATACCGATTCTTCGCTTTCAACTGAGGCAATACCTTCGTCAGCAGCGACAAGTTCAACTCCCATAGCAAGTACTAGTCAGGATTTAACTGCTCCAGTTTCTGCATTTGATGAATTTGAGAGTATAGTGATATCAGATGATGAAGGTTCTCTCTCTCCGTGTTCCAACCACTCCTGGCAGTCAGATGATGTGAGCTTTGATACTTCAAGCAAACGGAAATTTGATTTTGAAGATTCTAGTTTCATGTCTAGTTCCAAAAAAGCAAGAGCTGAATTGAGTGATACTTTTGGTACAGAAGACAATATCTCTTCAGATATAATAGACTTTGCTTACACACAGGAGCAGAAACAAAGAATAGTATCGGAGAGTAATATGTATGGACTTGAAACGGTGTCTAAAATAACCAACATTCCAGTATCACTGATTATTTCTTGGAAAGCACAATTTCCCAATGCAAATGTGAAACTTGAAAAGCAGTAGATAGAGAATACTAGGTGAGTGTCTTTTGATATCAAGTTTACCAGGCAAGGCTTTTGAGAACGCTTGTTGACATCGCGAGGCTTGCCGAGTGATTCAACATGCGTTCTCAAAGCTGAGCCTGGTAAACTTGATATCAAAAGACGCGAACCTGGTATTCTATTTATCAGTTTACCCATTGTTGAACACTCTTCAAACTAGCGATTATGACGTAATTTTTGATTTTGTGTTGATTCAGCGTCATTAGCCATGTCATTCAAAAAGTGCAACATCATCATGACCTGATAAAGGTAACATGCCGTGAGATAGGAAACGTTTATTAGGTTATGTTGAAACAATTCTGTTAATATTAGGGGTGTCTGATAAAATATTGTATTTAACCCTTTGTAGTTTCCTATACATACAGTAAAACCTGTGTAAAACGGCCACTCTCAAAAAGACCAAAAATTGGTTTTCAAGACCAATTATCCCTTAATGCAGGTCCAAGGGGGGCATCCAAGGGGGGCATTCTGCAATACTTTCGACCTTCATTAAGCTACCATTTGTCATTAAGATCTTTGTTTTGTCTATTTTTGAGTTGCCGTTTTACACTTGTTTTACTGTATTGATATGTATAAATGGGACTGCCCATTGTGTACTTTAATGGGTCACAGGTAGAAATTTCTGGATTATGATTTGTTTCTGGCCCTGAATGTTGTTTTATTTTTAAGCAAACAGCGCAGACCCCGATGAAATGCATTTCATCTTGATCTTCACTGTTGGCAAAGTACTTGGAATACATTTGGTTAAGCTGTGTAACAATGAATATTTTATTTATCTGGCTATAAGAAAGACATATTACTCAAAATATATAATTCAGTCTTTCATAAGTGAAAGTTTTTCAGGATTATTCCTGAATTCAGGATTATGGGGCATTAGCCCCAAGCCCTGAATTATGCTTATTATAGTTTCAACATTTCAGGATTTGATTTTCTAAAAAATCTTTGTCTGTCTTGTTGATGGATCTAGATTCTTTTGAAAAGGAATCAACCCACCTTGTAGCCAAATGAATATGTAGGTTTATTGTTGCCATGCAGACAAAAAAATGTTAATACTCAGGCCCCCAGATAAGAGTGTGTAAGTGAAAATTATTATACCCCCGGTACGAAGTATATAGGGGGTATATAGTTTTTGCCTTTTCTGTAATTATGTTTGTTTGTCTGTTGGTTTGTCTGTAAACTTTTTTTCCGTCAAAGATTTACCCCGGTACGAAGTATATAGGGGGTATATAGTTTTTGCCTTTTCTGTAATTATGTTTGTTTGTCTGTTGGTTTGTCTGTAAACTTTTTTTTCCGTCAAAGATTTCTCAGCAATTACTTGGGTTAGGATTCTGAAATTTGGTACAAAGCTTGATAGTGATGAGTTGTATTGTGTAACAAAAGAACAGCCACATATTGCTTATCAGTCCCTTTATTTGTTCATTTTTCTTTCTCTCCAATGGAAATTTCTGTCACAGATTTCTCAGCTCCTATTGGAGCCTGTGTTTGCAAATTTTGTGTACATCTTCAGGATGGCAAACTGTACTGTGTGAATGGAAATTAAGATGCTAAGCTTTTTTCAAATTTTTATTTTTTCCTTCTTTCTCTCTTATATAATACATATGGACATTTTTTCTGTCAAAAATTTCTCAGCAACCATTTGAGTTTGGATTCTGAAATTTGGTACAAAGCTTGATATTGATGAGTTGTATTGTGTAACAAAAGAACAGCCACATATTGCTTATCAGTCCCTCTATTTGTTCATTTTTCTTTCTCTCCAATGGAAATTTCTGTCACAGATTTCTCAGCTCCTATTGGAGCCAGTGTTTTCATATTTTGTGTACACCTTCAGGAAGGCAAAGTGTACAGTGTTAAGGGAAATTAAAATGCTAATCCTCATTTTGCCTTCTTTTTCATTTTTCTTTCTTTCACTCTTATATAATACATATGGACATTTTTTCTGTCAAAGATTTCTCAGCAACTATTTGAGTTAGGATTCTGAAATTTGGTACAAAGCCTGATAGTGATTAGTTGTATTGTGTAACAAAAGAACAGCCACATATTGCTTATCAGGCCCTTTATTTGTTCATTTTTCTTTCTCTCCAATGGAAATTTCTGTCGCAGATCTCTCGGCTCCTATTGGAGCCAGTGTTTTCAAATTTAGTGTACACCTTCAGGTAGGCTAAGTGTATTGTGTAAATGAAAATAAAGATGCTAAAGCTCATTTTGCCTTCTTTTTTTAATTTTTCCTTCTGTCACTCCTATATTACACATATGGAAGTTTTTTGTCAGTGTTTTCTCAACAACTGCTTGATTTAGGATTATGAAATTTTGTGTACACTTTCAGGTAGGCAAAGTGTATTGTGTAAATGAAAATGAAGGTGCTTATCCTCATTTTGCCTTCTTTTTTCAAATTTTCAATTTTTCCTTCTGTCATTCTGATATGACACATATGGACATTTTTCATCAAAGTTTTCTCGGAAACTACTTGATTTAGGATTATGAAATCTTTGACAATTTTGTCTTTTCTCTGAAAGTGTTACAACCTCTGATGGCTACCGCCGGGGGTATGTGAGCTTTGCTCACTTCTTGCTATATTTTTTCTTATTTTTCAACCAAAACATATGTTGTGGGTACTCAAAAGAACCGTCTCAATGAGACGGTTCTTTTTAACACCAACAACACATGTTAAAACTGACAGATAAGAAAATAAACACAATCTTACGCTCAAAATTTTGCTTAACTGGCCCTATGAATGCTGCATAAAGTTTTGGTTGTTCTGAGTGCTATGCATTAACCATAAACCCCAAAGGCTAAGCCTGAAATGAAAACTTAAAACGTCTCAGATGATTTGAAATAAGTTTTCTTATCTTTCTTAGAAAATGACAACATTGCATATTGCTGAATTGTCTAAACTCAAAAAGGTTTTAAACATCAACCCTTATCCAGATAATCTATTGAAAATAGTGTAGATCCAGATCAGACTATTGCTTCTGAAGAAGTCATCTGATCAGGATTTAAACTGGTTTTGATTCAGGTGTAAATCACATTGTACTACATGTAATCGTGAAACTCATTGGCATGTGGTGACATATTGATTTAGCAAAACTTAAGGGTAAACCCTAGGGTGAGCAAGTAAAAGAATCCAAATTCACTGCATAGACTGTTGTTTTCTTCCCTTGGCAAGCCTTTTGGTGCCAAACTTTGATCCTCGGGAAGAATTTTTCTATCCCACTCTCACGATGGATCCTTATATTACTTAAGGGAAGAAAACAATAGTCTATTTTCAGATCATGACATCATTTTCTATTTTTAGACAACACTGGAGCAAATGCTCCATTTTCCTTAATATTTTCAAATATGTGATGTTTCAAAGGCCTCAAAAGGCTTTATTATGGTGTAAAGGGTTAAACAATAATGTTATTATTCATTGCTAAATTCTTACCAGACAGGTCCCATAGCAAATATTATGAGCATAAAATTGTGATTATTTTATTTTCCACCAATTAAAACACGTGTTATGAATGCTTAGAAGAACTGTCTCATTGAGACAATTCTTTTGAGTACACACAATTTTGGTTGAGAAAAAGAAAATTTAATTCCTCACTTTAATCTCAAGGCATGGGTCCATTTTCATCTGGCATCATTGCATTAGATCTTGTTTTGTTGAAATTTCTTTTTTTAATGCAAACAGTGTAGCTGCAGCATTTGATCTGTGTCAACACTATTTGTGAATGTTTCAATGTAGTGCTAGTCAGTCTTTGATTTGTTACAGACCAGCTATTAAAATCAGCACATAATACGTTCTATAAAATGTTGTTGTAATGTTTTCTTTCAAATTTCACATTGGATGAGATTTATCTCCATGTTGACATAATTCACATATCATGCTTAATTTCATATGGTATAGATTTCTAACATTTACAAAAAAGTCCTACACAAACAATGCAGACCCTGGTCAGAATTCTTCTGAAGGAGCAGTCTGTTCTGGGTCTCATCTGTTGGCCATTCTTTCAAGCATTTTATGAATACCGGCATTGAAAACCCACATTTTATTTCACAACAGAAAGAGATCTTTGATCGAAATTTTAGAATATTTACCATACAGTAAAAACCTGTGTAAAATGGCAACTCTCAAAAAGACCAAAAAATGTTTTTTCAAGACTAATTATTGCTTAATGCAGGTCAAGGGGAGCATTCTGCAATACTTTTGACCTTCATTAAGCTACCATTTGTCATTAAGAACTTTGTTTTGTCTTTTTTTCAGTGGCCGTTTTACACAGGTTTTACTGTACTCTATGTTTCAATGTGGGGAATCATGTGTTTTTTGTGTTGATACACTGCACAGACTGTTGTATTCTTCCCTGAAGTAAATAGCATCCTCTCTGTGTTGACAAATGTATACATCCATCAATACACCACTTTCCAGCTCTATTTCATTTGCATCATTTCATACCATATTCATCTAAAAAGGGATTATACTTTGAGCAAACACTCATTCACAAGTGTTCAGTGGGCCTCGTAGCGCAGTGGGTATCGTGTCTGACTACAGATCCAGGGGTCATGAGTTTGATCCCAGCCCGGTGCCATACGTTCATGGAGATTGATCATGAAATAATCTCTACGGCCATTCTCTTCCCTTCAGCTGATTCAAGAAGGATTGTCAGTTACAAGCAAATGTATGTGCACGAAATACTGGTTCACCACTTAGTCGAGCTTGCCCAGGAAAAAAGTGTGGTTAGGTGAACAGACCATCCTCGACATGACCATAGCTGTTGACTGGGATATATATGGCATCAAACCGAAAAAATAGTACATGTAGTACAACCTGATATTTGTCACTGTAATTTCTGTATCAGAGTGTTCACCTAAAGTAGGAATATTTATGAGAATTATATGGTATTAGATCGGGCCTAAAGTGGGCTGATGTGGGTGGTAGGCTCTCTGCTGCAGCTTTCAGAGAGATCATCAGATGGCTTGTTAGCAAGATGAAATTTGCTTTCACAATCACTTGAGGTAAATTTGGGTGAAGGTTGGCCCCTTTTAGACTATCCAATTGTTTTCTCCTTCCCTCTTTCTGGGAGATGTCCCAACATACTGAAATACAGTTGACTGTGTCTTTAAGCCTTAACAGCAAAAGTAGACTGGAAATTGAAGCATGCTGTGATGGATATAATTACCAGAACAAAGAGAGAAAATTAAGCACAGGTTAAGATAAGCAAAATTTTTGAGCGTAAAAGTGTAAATTTTTTCTAATCCATCAGTTTGAACATATGTTTTTGGTGCTCAAAAGAACCGCCTCATTGAGACGGTTCTTTTGAGTACCCACAACATATGTTTTGGTTGAGAAATAAGAAAGTTAATTTTTTGACCAGTACACACTCTTAACTAAAGTCCTGAATAAGAGTCATATATCATAATCATAATCAGATTTTTGATTAACGTGCAGATGCAGGGGCATCATCCACATCAGTGGGCCCCTTTCCAGGTAACTGGCTAGCTGCACGCATAGCAGATCTCACACCTGATCTCCAGGTGCTCCTTTCTTGAGGGTCAACTGTGGTGAGCTACACTCACAGCAGTCTTTCTCTGTCAGTTTCTTCCATGTTTGCTTGGGCCTCCCTGCCCCCCGCTTGCTGTCAATCTGCATATCATATGTAAGTAAGTAAGTAAGTAAGTAAGTAAGTAAGTAAGTAAGTAAGTAAGTAAGTAAGTAAGTAAGTAAAGTCTTTATTTAAAGAGGGTGACAACATTTAGCAGTACAACAAATCTTCCATGAGGCCCTCAAAATAAATAATATGTACACACACACACACAAAAACAATTCTACACAAACTATCAAATTTAAATTGTTTAACCCTGTACTGCTGAGCAAATATAGCTAAATTTTGGCAAGTCCGTAAACTGAATGCAAAACTAAGTAAGTAAGTAAGTAAGTAAAGACTTTATTTTTTGAGGGTAACAACATTTAGTGCATACATAAGTACATACATGTAATAACTAATCTTCCATGAGGCCCTCAATATATACATATGTACATAAATATTATACAAAAGGCAACCAACAGCATTTTGGTATTGTACATCCAATCATGCATCTCTCTGCAGTATCCTTACTGCAAACAGACACCTAATTAGCTGTACAATCACAATGATAATATGTTAAGCAATTAGTTATGATACTTTTGAAAACATTAAAAACTACACACAATTAAGCCTATTATTATGAACCCTTGCTGTGCATGCAGAATATTAATTTATATTATGCATCACATTCTTCTCCATTTTTCATCTTCCAGATGTAATCCTGGATTTTCAGAGTGGACAACATTGTGGATCCTGATCAGATGGCTTTGTCAGAAGCAAGCTGATCTGTATCCACAGTGTTTTCAACAAAAGGATAAATTTGGGTTCAGCAGGATGTGGGTTAATCCACTATAATCCATACAGCTGGGCAGGATGAGAGCTGCAGTCTGAACAGCTAGGCTTGCACTGTTTGCAATAACAAATTTCATTCACTTTCCATGAATTCAATCATAAAAAAAAATGTTCTAAATCAGATGTGACATGAATAGTTAATAAGTACAAAAAAAATTGCAAAGCTTCTTTACAACAACAACAACAACAAATTTCCAGTCTGATGATCCATTGGATGCAAATATGGATACTGAACAGCAGCCAGCTGATCTGGATCCATATTTTCCATTTTTAAGTTGTAGTACTATTCTATTGAATATGGTATGACAACTTGATATGATAGTGGCTTATTACTACATATGCTCTGATAAGCGCACACCCAGTGTTCTCAGTGCTCCTTGAATCCTGTTGTACTCAGAATGGCCAAACTTTTAAGGGTTATTAACCATTCTGGATGCAAAAGGGTTGGATGAACATGTTACTAAGACTTTAGAGCCATGAGTCAAACTTGTAATTGACAGTAGAATAAATGAGCAACTATAAGGCAGATATGAAATTTCAAACACTGGGCACCTATCAAAGCAACTATGGTACATGAAATAATTACATTCATAATATCATTCATAATTCAGTTAAATAACAATTTTAAACATCTGCTGTGAAATGTGCCGATGGTCTGAGCACTCTTGATTTCCTCTGAGAGACTATTCCATACAAGACATCCAGAGTATCTCATACTATGCTTAAAATATTCAGTCCTAGGCTTAGGTGGGATAAAACATCCTGCAGAAGCTGATCTAAGGTTGATACTAGTATTTGCATTGTTTCTTAAAGTGAAATTTTCAGAGATATATGTAGGAGCTACATTATTATATATTTTAAACATAAATTTGGCTTTCCTTAGGTAGAGCCGCTCATATATGGACATTATTTTCAGTGACTTCATAGCTTCATTGATATCATTTACATTAAAATCAAGAATAACCTTACATGCTCGTTTCTGCAATTTGAATATTTTAAGTTTGTTTGACTCTGAAGAACTTCCCCAGACAATATTGCAAAAATCAATGTGCGGTTGAATGTAAGATTTGTAGAATTGAACTCTGTGATCCTTTGTTAAGAATTTCTTAATTTTTGATAAAAGCCAGATGCTTGAAGAAATTTTCTTTGATAGATGTTTGACGTGATGAGACCATGTCAAATTTTCATCAACAAAAACACCTAAGATTTTATCATTTGAAATCATATTAAGAGTATTATTATTGATATTGAGATTAAGGTTATCATTGCTGAGTCTTTGTCGTTTTTGATTTGTGGTCACTAGCATGACCTTTGTTTTTGAGGAGTTAAGAATCATGCCATTAGCTCTACACCATATGTGTAGGTTGTTTAATGCAGCTTGAAGGTTTTTCTCAATCTGTTCCATGGAATCTTGTACATCATATAAAGTTGTATCATCCGCATATAGATCAGTAAAAACATTGTTGGTATATAGTGGCAGATCATTGATAAAAAGTAAAAATAAAAGTGGTCCTAGTATTGACCCTTGAGGAACTCCACACGAAATATGCTTAAAATCAGACTTACTGTTATTAATGGTTACCTGCTGCTTTCTATTGGTAAGGTAAGTTTTAAACCAACTCAGGGCTTGGTCTTTTATACCATATATTTCAAGTTTATTAATTAAAATTTGGTGATCAACAAGGTCAAAAGCTTTCTTGAAATCTACTAATACAACTCCAATCATTTTGCCATTATCAATAGCATTTAACCATAAATCTATCATATTTACAAGGGCAGTTTCACATGAGTGCTGTGCCCTGAAACCAGACTGAGTTTTGTGTAATAATTTATGTTGGTGTAGATAAGCTGACAGGCTTTCATGGATCCTGATCAGCTGAACAGTTGCTTCCAAAAACGGGATATGTTGTTCTGATTGCACCACTCGAACGCTCCACATACCCAAACCTGAATAAGAGTCCACAATATTATAATTGCAGTGTATCAGAACAACAAACATGTATTTGTGAGCAATAAAGGATTTGGTATCTGACAAATCTGCTTATACTAAAGCATCGAAATTGTCAGAATAGCAAACAGTAAAAGCCCTGATCCGGCTGCTATCAGTTCCAGTCTGGTCAAGGTCTGCTCTGTTTATCTTGGCGTCATTGTCATTAGTGTTCAGAATTTTATTTGGGTCTTGTTAGGGTTGACCAAGTTCACAATATTAGTATAAAAGTTGAACTTAGTAAAACCTGTGTAAAACGGCCACTCAAAAATAGATAAAACAAAGATCTTAATGACAAATGGTAGCCTAATGAAGGTGGAAAGTATTGCAAAATGGTCCCCTTGGGGCATTCTGCAATACTTTTGACCTGCATTAAGTGATAATTGGTCTTGAAAACCAGTTTTCTGTCTTTTTGAGAGTGGCTGTTTTACAAAGGTTTTACTGTATTTAAATTTTGCAAGCATACTCACTCACTCAGCAAGTTATAAAATTTGACATTTAGGCTTTAGATTTTGGAAATTTTTTGCCACTTATGGGTGAAAGTTTTCTGGGTAATTCCTGAATTCAGGATTTTGAGACTGGCTTTCCATAAAAATACTGAATTAGTCAAATTATATTCGCTTCTCTTGACCTTTTTTATGGAAAGACAATTGACTAATTAAACTTCAAAAGGTTGATATTTTGTATGCAAACTGCAAGTTTGAAAATTTTAATTTCAAGAGTTCAGGATTTTGCAAATTTTGAACTTTCACCCATGCCCATGCAAACAGTACAGAGTAATCTCTTTAAAGTACTATGTTTTGGGATCCATAGGATTGGACTGTGTTGTAAGAGAATCATGCTATGAAATGGTCATTTTGCTTTAATTCCTTTGTAAAATTACATGGGGAGGAAAAGTTGGGAGCCACAACACTATCACATTACAGTAAAACTTGTGTAAAAACGGCCACTCAATAATCCACTCAAAAATAGACATAAAAATTGATCTTAATGACAAATGGTAGCTTAATGAAGGTCAAAAGTATTGCAGAATGCTCCGTGAGCATTCTGTAATACTTTAGACCTGCATTAAGCAATAATTGGTCCTGAAAACCAATTTTTGGGGTTTTTGAGAGTGGGCCTTTTACACATGTTTTACTGTATATCCCAATCTGTGTTATAATGAGGTGTGTTATAAAGGGAATGCACTGTATATGGAAACAATGGCTGGTGTATGAATGGTATTTTGAAAACTGCAAAGTGGAGCTAATGGGCATGGCTCAAAGTTTCAACTAGGTCATGTAAGAGGTAAACAAAAATGTCCAAATACACAGACAGCATTAAGAGCTAGGTCATACTTGACAAATGTCCATGCATTGGCAAAATCTTTAAAAAAAAAGTAGACTGCAAAAACAAAATACCATGCACTCCCTATCATGTATTTGTATTTTTACATTGTGATTTTGCACTGTGTTAACCATTATAAGCCTAGCGTCCTTTTTGTGTGACATAGGCAAACAGTACAGACCCAGATCAGACGCCGCAAAAAGCGGTGTCTGATCAGGGTCCCCACTGTTTGCGTCAATAATTTCTATTAAAATTTTAATAAAAATGAAAAATACCACCAAACATTCCTTAAAACAGAAATTGACTGTTCCAATTGATGATGGTGGGAAATACCATTTAGCTTAAATAGGTTAATGTTTGAGGTTTGATGTAAATCTCCATCATTTAAAACCCTTTTTCTTCAAATATTCTGTTTTTGGCACTTAACCCTTTGCATACGGGAAACCCTAAAACAGGTATTTTTTTCAAACAGTGAAGACCTAGATGAAATGCAGCATAATGTGGTATTTCACCAGGGCCTACACTGTTTATTAAAGTATTAAAGAAAGAAATTATAACCTGACACCCCTAGATATATACACTGGACCATTACAAGTTTATAGTATCAAACTAGAAGGAAGAATAAATTAGTATACGAAGGGTTAAAGCCTAACAGGAAGCCTTATTTGGTCTTTGAAGAAGCAATTAAATTTGAAAACATCATCTGCTCTTTAACAAATAATTCTGCTGTCACAAACACAGACCAAGGGGCCACATGTTCGACTCTCACCGGCGTCACTGTGTTGTGTCCTTGAGCAAGACACATTTATCCTTGCTTAGTACTGGTTCAACTCAGGAAGACCTGTCCCGACATAACTGAAAAATTTGTGACTGGGACGTAAGGAATCAAATAAACAAACAAAAACTAAATTAGATGACAAGTGATCTGGAGAAGAATATCTGAGTGCAAAGTTCAGCCCGTAACAACATAGATCGATTCAGTATGTGCATGGCGATTTATGTAAGCATCTAGGAATAGATTCGAGTACCGATCGAATGATAGGTATTCGATGGGTACTCGAATCTATTCCTAAATGCTTACATAAATCGCCATGCACATACTGAATAATTAAAATGATTGAAGTCTATAGTCCTTGTGGCATATGGCATGTTTTTCATTTACACCAATATCTACCACATCCGGTCTATAAAGTACCGGCAATATGCGTAAATACCAGCAAATCGATGTATACATTTACCAGTGTGAACCAGGTGTTGGCTGAAAAGTTGACATCAAAGGGAGACTAATGTATCAAGCATTGATTCTCTACAATTATGTCCCTTTTCAAATTAGAACTTCTCTTAAAGGAAATAATATGCTCCCAGAGGAAGGGAATTCTTTCCTTTATGAGCAGTTCCTTATAGTATGGAAAATAACTTTTATCATCAGTGACCTCCCTTGACTGTTACTATTTTTATTATGCATGTGTGTAACCTGCATAATGGGTGCTAGGCCAATGCCTAGGTTGGCTTTTTAAAGTTTGTTTTTATGAAATCCAATTGTTTAATCCATAGCTTTTTGGTTGTTGTTATGCCCCCTGGTATTGAAGATGGTGCCATAGTCATAGGTCCAGATAAGAAAATATTTGGAGCCTAAAGTCAGTATTGACTTGCCAATCAGTTTAAACATGTATTTTGTGTGCTCAAAAGAACAGTCTCTCTGAGATGGCTCTTTTGAGTACCTACGACAGATGCTTTGGTTTAGAAATGAGAAAATCAAAACAAATACACTCTTATCTGGAGGCCTGATATTGTTGGTTAATATGTATGTGTTTTTGTGCAGCAAACTTGAACATAAGTGAACACCATCTGTTCTTGGGCTATAGTGTTAATCAAAAAATATCTTGTTTGTGGTTTGATACAATTTGGAGGCTTTCTTTGAAGGATAGTTCTTCATTTATGCTATCTTTTTTCATTTCATGTCATGTTGTATTGATAAGTTCTCATATTTTTTATATATTTTTTTTTTTGAATATTCATACTCCATTTTATTTTTTAATTCTATATGTAACATATTGTAAAAATGTTTTATTGTTTCTGTAGCTGTTCATACACTTTTTCCCTGTAATCTGGTCAGTGCAATGTGCTCTGGAAACACTCCGGTCCAGATCTGTACTGTTTATTGACGAAAATCTGTCAGATGATTTTTATTTTGAAGTCCCTCGGCTTCTCCAGTTGAAAGCCATGGACTTATCTCCATATGACCTTAGCTGTAGGTGGGATGTTACACAAACACAAACTACAGTAAAACCTGTCTAAAACGGCCTCTTAAAAATAGACAAAACAAAGATTAAAATGAGAGCATTCTGCAATACTTTTGACCTGCATTAAACGATGATCGGTCTTGAAAGCCAATTTTGAGGGGTGTGGGGGTGGGGTGGGAAGGGTTATTTTGCTGCTTAAGACAGGTTTTACTGTACATCTGGCTCCATGTGGTTGCAATGCATGCATGTTAGACTCTGGCCTGCTCCTGTTGATAGTCTTTGCAAACAGAATGAACCTGGATCAGGCAGACATTTTGTTGGGCCTGATATGGATCCAGGCTGTTTGACATTCTGTGGAATTCCTGAAAGAATGTTTTGAAACTATTTGTTTAAAAAAAAAATAAGCAGATGAGAAGAAAAATTACCCAGTATGCAGTCACGGTAGGACCGATACAATAAGTATCATTAATTTATCTCATATTGGAGCAACTGTGGTTACATAATACTTGATAAACTACTTTCCTTACTTATCAGGGGTCACATGTTCTATCCTTGGTTTTTCCAGTCTGTCAAATGAGACTTAAAAGTCGTGGCGCTGTCTCTATATGACCTTAGCTGTTTGTGAGACATTAAACACACATGCACACACATACGCCCATGCACACTCACACCTTATCTAATGGGCTGGCCCATTTTATATTGTTTGAAAAACAAATCTTTGAAAATGTCTCGAATTGTGCAAGCACTTTTGAGTTCATCTTATTTCATAAACAGATTCATATTAAACTCGTCTTCATCCATTCTTACTCATTTAGTGGATTGTATAATAATAGAGAATGTTAAAATAGGTGCTACATGTTAAGGTAAACAGTGAAAGCCTTTATCAGACTGGGCAGAATTTACCCATTCTGATCTGGCCCTTTACTGCTTACAGTTTTTTTATATATTTTGAATAAATATGAGTTCATAACTGTGTGTGACATTTCATTACAGTGAAACCTGTGTAAAACAGCCACAAAAGTCAAAAAGACAGAAAATTGGTTTTCAAGACCAATTATCGCTTAATGCAGGTCGAAAGTATTGCAGAATGCTCCAAGGGGAGCATTCTACAATACTTTTGACCTTCATTAAGCTACCATTTGTCATAAAGATCTTTTTTTTGTCTATTTTTTGGTGGCCGTTTTACACAAGTTTTACTGTATTCATTATTCATCAGTGCTGCTTCTAGTCATTTTTTCCTTAAAGTGCTGGCCAAAAATGCATCTTAAAATGCCATCTGCATAAGTTGTCTGCTGCATATCTTTGCTAATATCATTAAGAGGCAAAGAGTGTGGAATCATAGCATACTGCTCCTACAGGTCTGTAGGAGAGGCTTCTAAAACATTTCAGCAGACAAAAGCTGATGTCTCTTGTTGTATTAGGCACTTTAAGGGTTAAATAGTAAATCATCATTTTAGATTGTTGTTAGACTGACCAGACTCTGCATAAGCCTATGCTGATCTGAGTCTGTACAGGTTGCACATGTTATTTTTGCACATTGCATTTTGTTGATAAGCCAACCATGCCATTAGATTTCCTTAACAATATTCCACATTACAGTCTATTAGCTTTATAATATATATCTGAGGTACAGAAAATTAAAAAAAAATTGAACACATATAGCCTAATTTAAGATAAATTTCTTATTTCTCATCCAAAACATATGTTGTTGGTGCTCAAAAGAACCATCTCATTGAGATGGTTCTTTTGAGTACCTGCAACATACGAGAAAACTGATGGGTAAGAAAATATTCACAGTTTTATCCTCAAATATTTTGTTTATCTTAATCTGCAGCCACTGGCAAAATGACACGCCTGAAGGAGAAGCTGTCTGTTCAGGGTCTTCACAGTCTAAAATGGACAAGAATTTTAACAAAGACCTGATAATGACAGTGCAGTCCTTCTATAACACGCTTCATTATAACACAGATTTGGATATAACACGGTCATATTGTGGCTCCCAAAGTCTTAACCATGGACTTTTATGAAGGATTTATAGGAAAATGGTCATTTATCTATAATTCTTCTGTAAAATTGTCCAATTAGAACACAGTTCACCAATAACATATTCCATTCCTATAGAGCCCAAACATAGCTTAATTAAGGGTCTGCACTGTATAATTTTAGTCAGTAACTGTTACAGTGTATATTTTAGAGCATGACACAAGCAACAAAGTGTTCTTTGTGCACAGCTCCAACTCGGATCAATCTGGACATCGACCTTGTCCGATCCAAGTCTCTGATGGTCCAACAATAGGTAGCTAAAACCTGATGTTTTCTTCATGCAAACAGCTAATACTCTGATCAGACTGAGAGGATGCTGAGGCTGATCTGAGTCTTTGCTGGGTGCATACCATTTTGTTGGTTGTTGTTTTTCATGCGCTTTGTCACAGTAATGTTAAGCTAAATTGACCTTTTTTGTCATAAACTGCCTCATTGTGTATTTGTTTTCATTCTTATTGTATTTGGTTATTGTCCGATTTTATTAACCTGATACAGGTGCATAATTTCACGGTTAGTGCACAAGATATTTTTACCTTCCGTCGACTTTCGGTATTTACCGTGAGTTTTACAGGAATTTTGCAATTACTTATGCAGATAATGAAACGTTTTGTACCTTCCTACTGACTAGTCAAGTGGTTATGATACAGAGTTTACAACTAAAAGGTCATGAGTTTGGGTCCACGTGTGTGTGTTGTTCTTTTTTTTACCTTTATTTGATTCGTTTAATTTCATTTATTATAGATCTACCACGACCTCTGAGGAATGAAATTTTGGATCATTCTATTTCAAAAGGTTGATGCGTAACACGTAAAATAAGCCAGTCTGCCGGAAACATCTTCAGAGATTATTGGAAAATATTGTTCCATATTATAGCCAAAACATATGGTTAAAATGTATTCACTATACAAGTTGTTTGAACTTAAGTTCAGTGGGAACACGTCTGAAGAAAAGTATTCAGCAAGTCTTGGCACTAAGGCAAAACAGATTTATTTTAATATCTGCGATTACTTTAAAAAATATGTCTAAAGCACAGAGATTCAACTTCACATATCGAGCGTACGGTAAACGTTCTCCGTGAGGGTCCTACAAAAATAACAATAACAAATGCAAGTATAGATAAACAAATAACTTTGAGGCGTGACTATATTTACAAAATTGAAAATACGGATCTAGAAATTGGGGTTTTAGGCGTTTTATTACGTATACTATTCTATTTTGAAGCACGTAGATGTTCCAGACAGACTGGCTCAGTGTATGCGTTACGCATCAACCTTTTGAATATAATGATCCAAAAGACATTACACAGAGGTTGTGGTACATCTATGATAATGAAGTTAAACGAATCAAATAAAGAGGTAAAAATGCAAAAAAAAAGAACTAACATGGACTCGAACTCAGGACCTTTTGGTTGTAAACTCTGTACCAAAACTACTGGACTAGTCGGTTTTACAGTGCAAAATGTTTCATTATCTGCACTAGTACTTGCAAAATTCTCGTAAAACTTACGGTAAATACCGAAAGTCGACGGAAGGTAAAAATGTCTTGTGCAGTTACCATGAAATTATGCACCTGTGTCAGGTTAATAAAATCGGACAATAAAAACCCAAAATAGGGAAAGTTCAAGAATTATAAAATTTCATCAGTTCGGCAGTACCAGTTATTTTTAAAGTTCAGCAATGCCATGTTTTTGTATACACATGTATTTTTATATTTGGGAAATAATTGTGTTCCACATATCTTTATGGCCTGCTTGACAGTTCAGGCTACTTTAAGTATTATCCCTTATACGGGTCTCGATGCGACAAAACCTGTCTTTGGGGTTTCCAACAAGGTCATGCTCAAACATGCCTGTTCAGCTACAGAGACTAGCTAGAATAGTGAAATTTCACTTAGAACAAGTTTAGATACTTTTCAATAAGCGAATAACAAAGGTGCTGATAAGAATGCGCAGGCTAGGCTGGTCTGCCCCTTTGTTGTTCGCAAATCCCCAGACAGATTTTCTCGCGCAGAGCCCCATACTATTACATTGTTCCTTGGCAGGATAAGTCTATTAAGCGGTCAGTTGAAACTAATACACTGTTCCTGGACACACTATTAAGCTCCCCTTGGAGCATTCTGCAATACATTTGACCTGCATTAAGCTATAATTGGTCTTGAAAACCAATTTTTGGTCTTTTTGAGAGTGGCCGTTTTACATACCCCTGGAGCTAACCATGTCTCCCAAGGAACAGTAATTTATCTGCTTCTTAGTTCTGGTTCATCCCAGGAAGACAGGCAATCATCCAGACATGACTAAAAATTGTTGACTGTGATGTAAAGCAACAAAACCAAGGAACAATGATAACTGATAACCTGGGCTGTACTTAAAAACATTATAAAATCTCATTAAATGTTTTTGTATGTATCTTTTCCCTCTTTACTCAAACTGGGCAACTCAAGACTAAACTTGGACCATTTTGAGTTTAAGAGAATTAAAGTGGTTGTCATTTATAAATTGTTTAGAGATGATTAGTTTTCATATACATTTTTGTTTTTGATCTTTTTTTCTGAAATAGATTTTCAGACTATTTTAGCGCAATCATGTGATCAAAGTTATACAGAGAATGCACAAAAGTGTTTGCCATCTTGAGCTGTGTCGCCCTTTTTTGATTAGCGTCTGTGCTATTTGCTCTCTGAGAAGTATAATAACTAAATTTGCTCCATGCAAAATCTCCACATTCCAGCTTGTCAATATACACTGCTCAATATATTTAAAGGAACACTGCATGTTTTGCCATTCATCACAATACAAATGTACCCATAGTCGGACTCAGAGCAATAGTTGGATTAAACTAAACATGTTTGTCCTGTGATTAGTTTAGTTACTGATGAAGGGTGGTGATTCTTGATGAAAATGAAGTATTTCCAGAAATCTCTACGGAACGCTTTATGTAAAAATGGAATTTTGTTAAAGATACCTCTTTTTTCAAAACCAAATTTAAAGACAACTTTTTCAATCAAACACCACAGCACCATCATTTCTGTACATTCATTAGCCCTTTTATTTTCAGAAATCATTAGATTACGCTATTAAAAAACCCTAAGATTCTACAGAGTTCCAGAAAAAGTTGTCATTTTCAAGAAATTAAAAATTACAAAATTTGAGCCATGAACTTAAGCATCGATTGTTTTGTCAAAAACTTTTTGATCCAATACTTAGACTCTCTTTGCAAAGATAGCAAAAGAAACTGGGTTTCTACCTTATTGTCTAGTGAAATGTATGGCTTGTATATAGGACAGGGGCTAACATTATCACCTATGGAAAATTATCTGGTGTTCCTTTAAATATTTTGAGCAGTGTAGTTGGGCATGTTGGATTGGGCACAACCTGGTTGTGAAACCTGAAGACAGGTTATCTTGAGACCTGGCCGGGAGGTTATAAAAACTTTTTCCATGCTCAACCCAACTGAGCATTAAATTTATCATGCTCATAAATGTTAAAATGCCAACAAATTGGCATTTTAACATTTATAAGCAGGATAAATACACACAAGAGTTTGAAAGCAAGATTAGTCTATTTTACAGCATTTAGATATTACGAGCAATTGAAATTTTATGCTGAGTTCAGTTAAGCATGAAAAGGGCCAGCCCTATTTTATGAGTTTTACATACAGAAATGTTACTACAAAATCTAGGAATGCAATGATTCAAGCAATATCAAAATGACAAACACTTTTGTCTATCTTTGTGGTTTGATTAAAAGCAGTCTATTTGACACATTCATAATCAAATGTTTTGTTATATTTCTATATGTTTCAACGGATCATTAATGTTGTTCTGATTTTGTACATGTTGTCAATACATGTAATAAAAATTGCAACAATTTGCTGCTTTGTCATTTCTGCTGAAATAATCCTATTTGCCCTTGGCCTCAGATAAGACTAATTAGAAAATAATTTTTCTTAATAAGCAATCATGGAGTGCAGCGGCTCAGTTGGTAGAGCATTAGACTGGGGATAGAAGGATTGCTAGTTCGAGACTCACAGCGGGCGGAGTCACTGTGTCATGTCCTTGAGCAAGACTTTATCCGCTGCTTAGTAATGGTTCATTCAACCCAGGAGGACACGTCCCGACATGACTGAAAAGTTGTTCACTGGGACATAAATCATCAAACCAAACAAACAAATTATTAGACAAAATTATTAAACAATCAAAACATGTTGTGGGTACTCAAAAAATCTGTCTCAATGGGATGGTTCTTTTGAACACCCAAAACAAATGATGGATTAGAAAGTATTCTCAATTTTATACTAACCCTTAAAGCGCCAATCACAACTGCAGCAGACTACACATTTTGAGACATCTTTCCCAATTTTCGAAACAAATAAGATCTCATGAAATATCATGCCTTATTCATTAATTTTGTAAAAGCGGCAAAATTTTAAATTGTCGTCTGCTGCAAAATATAGGTGGCGCTTTAAGGGCTAAAATTTTTGGTTTACCTAGTTATATGTACCCTAAATATTCAGACATGCAGGACTAAGAAAACAGTGTGGGCACTGATCAGAGGATCGTCTCTGTCGAATTCTACGTTATCAGGCATTCATATGAACTTATTAAAATTTAGGTTCAATATGGTTAAGAGCCGTTGTGTCCAAATACTTACAGGTAATACATCCTAAGTTTGCCAGCTATAAATGGTACTTTGGTACTGTAAATTCGGAATTTTCGCGAGAATTTTATTTTAGTGAATAACGTTAAAAGACATATTTGCAATGTTAAAAATTTGTGACTGGCATGATTTACCTACATCAGTATAGGACAAAGTTCTTCGCCATTTCCCGAGGGTTTTATTTTCGCGAAACTCCGCATCCGCGAAGTTTCGTGAAAATAAAACCCTCGCGAAAAATTTCCGAATTTACAGTACCTAATGCATATACCAGCAGAGAAGAATAAGAAAAGCCTGTACAAATGAGCAGTCTCTTCAGAGCCTTCCCTACTCACACTCCGATGTAAGGTTCAGGCAAAAAAATTTTGATCATTTTTTACAAAGTTCGCCACATTTTGATTCTGTCCAAATACATACAGAACCAAAAATAAGGAAACCCTAGTATTTCATTTTGAAGTACTTTTTATTTTACCTAAAAGATATGGAGTCCAAGTCAATATTGGGTGTGACCATTTGCAACACCGGTTGGGCATACTGGAGATGGCTGTGTTTCTTTGGCACCAAAGTGGCGTACGCCGCTGTCTCGCCTGAGCCTCAGGCTAACCCCGATTACATGACCGGTGATAGGTAGTTAGTTGGTGCAAAAAACGGCGCGACTGTACTTACTTGAGACGGAACAGGCCTCGCCGCTTCCACGCCTTAGTTAAAATTCGGCGAGATTGGCGTACGCCAGCAGTGCGCCTATCGGGTGAGCTGCCATGTGATCCAAATCAATCGAATGCCTTGCCAGTTATAGACTACAAGCGGCTGATGCCCGGCGAAGCCATAGAAACACACTCTATCCCATCAAGCAAAAAGAAACCAGGAACAGGGTTCCCTTATTTTTTCATTTGCGTAGCAATGGTGGCAAATGATAAACAATTATAGTCCAGTCTTACTGCAGTATAGTCTCCCCCGACACCTGCATGTTATGTTACAACCAGAGCTTGTCTTGGTATTTAAGTCAAGTAACGAGTTCCAAATTTAAATAAAGCGCTGCAGGCATGCAACATACCCCGCCACAGGATATTTTCAATGCAAAGAAAATCATTTTGAAACTAGACCTTTTCATGCAAAGTTTGAAGAAAATAGGTAAAGAAATGCCAAAGATAGAGAGTGAAAAACCAAATTATAACATCAATCAAGGGCCATAACTCTGTACTTATTTGTCAAAATTTACCCATCTGCAATACCAAGACACTAATTTTCAATTTCAACTCTTATACCCAGTTTGAAGAAAATCGGTAAAAAATGCCAAAGATAGAAAGTGAAAAATCAATTTCTAACGTCAATTAAGGGCTGTAACTCTGTACTTATTTGCCAAAATTTACCGATCTGCAATCCCAAGACACTCCTTCCCAATATCAACTCTCATACCAAGTTTGAAGAAAATCGGTAAAGGAATGTTATATATAGAGGGTGAAAACCAATTTCTAACATCAATCAAGGGCCGTAACTGTACTTATTTGCCAAAATTTACCCATCTGCAATCCCAGGACACTCCTTCCCAATATCGACTCTCATAGCAAGTTTGAAGAAAATTGGTTAAAAAATGCTTTCAGCAGAGAGTGAAAACGATGCTCTGACGGACAGACGGACACTCGAACGCAATTGTTTGAATGGAGGATATAACATAATACCCCACACTTTTTTAAAGTGGCGGGTTATAACAAAACAAGTATGAGCAGGAAATTACAAATCACAGACTAACCCAAGGCACCATGAGAAAGAGACATCAGAATACAGACAAAAATACACTCATAAAAGAAAAAATACAATTAAAGCAACCAGCTCTCTCTTCCTCAGTGATATGACTGCAGAAAGAACCCAAAGAACTATATCAGCAAACCAGGAACAAACACAAAAGCCCTTCATGTAATGGTAGCAAGAACAATAAACTAACAAAAACAGAATCACCACCTTAGAAGGACAGCAGCCACAAGGGGGACTTCTAATATAGTAAAACCCCGTCTTAAGCGGCCACTCAAAAATAGACAAAACAAAGATCTTAATAACGAATGGTTGCTTAATACAGGTCAAAAGTATTGCAGAATGCTCCCCTTGGAGCATTCTGAAATATTTTTGACCTGAATTAAGCAATAATCGGTCTTGAAAACTAATGTTTGATCTTCCTTTGGAGTGGCAGCTTAAGACAGGTCTTACTGAATATTTACCTGCAAAATCTTCACCCTAGATTCTGTTTTTTGTTACTTGTTAAAACAAATTGTTTAGCTGACATAATGGTTTCTTTGGACAACAGCCATCATATCTTCAATATAATACTGTAAATTTGGAAATTTTCGAGAGGGTTTTATTTTCGCAAAACTTCGCGGATGCAGAGTTTCTCGAAAATAAAATCCTAGCGAAACAGTGAGATCACTCTGGTTTACTGATGTAGGTAAATTATGTCCTTGTTGCGAATTTTAAACGTGGCAAATATGTCTTTTAATGCTATTCGTGAAAAATAAATTCTCACGAAAGTTTCCTAATTTACAGTATGTTGAATATTTGCGGAAGAAATCACAAATAAACTAGTTTAAATATGTAAGTATATATTTATTGAGAAAAGTAATATATGCTGATTAATATTGAAGGCAAACTAGTTCATAAATTTTTGTAATATCAAATACGCTGATACCTGACAACCATTAAGATCTGTGCAGCCAGCAGACTGGTCATAGTCAGCCTAGGTATCTCTTTAGTCTGATCAGTATGCTGGGTGCATAAATAAACCATGAGGTTTGGCTACCAATCAAGTGCAGCCAGCAGAATTGTCAGCCTAGGCATCTGTGGAGTCTGATCAGTATGCTGGGTGCATGAATAAACCATGAGGTTTGGCTACCAATCAAGTGCAGAACAAAGACTAATCTGACCTGGATGATACCCAGTCTAATACAAGCTTTGCTGGGTACATAGCTATCTAATATGAGGTATATCATGGTTCCAGTTAAGCACAGTTTTTGAATGTAAAATTGTCATTATTTTCTTACCCATCAATTTAAATATATAGAAAAAAAATAATTTTCAATTACGCACCCTTATCTGGAGGCCTGTAAAATAAAATAACAATAATAATATTAAGGCATCCTTAAATGGCCAGCTTTAAACATTAGTCATCTTATGAGAAAATCCTTTCATAGGTTTAGGAGCATATACAGTCAACCTTATTTATAAGGACCATGTTTGTTCCAAGATATCTTTGACGTTATAGTGAGTTTGCTGTTATAATGAAATGCTGATCAGTACTACGTTTCCACATCATAATCATTTAATAAAAGAAATCAGTATACAAATGAATTTAAAGGCTATTATTCCAAATGTATAAATCAGTTCGATTTCATATTGCATCAAAATTCACAAAGCTTCCCTCTTATAAAATGTGACGGACACCTGTTTATGCAAAAGACCTTGTCCTGATCACCAAATTGACTGACATGTGATAAAAAATCTGCTATAATGAAATTATTTTCATTAGAAAATGTATATCTGTTCCCAGAACTTACTGTCGGTGTCGTTAAGTGAATACTCTGTTATAAAGAAGGAATTTTAATGGAAACAGATCCGTTCCCTGCAAATTTATGTCGAATAGTGAATACTCTGTTATAAAGAGTGACATTATAAAGAGATTTGACAGTACAAACTCAAAAGATCCAACCACATGCTTACAGATCTGTAGTAATGTGACTTGTTAGAAACAAGTTAAATATATAAAATGAACTATAGACTCAAGGCACATTCTAATAAAGGAACAAAAATGTCCCATTGGTATATATGGCTATGAAGATAAAATCTACTAAAACATGGACAATATAAATTAATTCCAAAAACAAACAAGATTGTCATAACAAAGAGTTCTGTACATATATAACAAAGTTTATCCGAACATATTACAAAGAACTCATCACAAGAAAATCTGTCTTTGGGGTTTGCAACCATCTAACATACAAACCTATCTAAAAAGCTTTGTAGGCTAAAAGAATATTTAAACTTTGGACGTAGCATGATTAGCTCTTATTCTCTCCATAAAATGAATATCATATCAAACCCCATATAGGTTCTGTTAAACAGCAAGTTTGAGAGTAAATTTGTAAATATTTTCTTATCCATCAGTTTTAACATATGTTTTGGGAGCTCAAAAGAATCAACATTGAAATAGTTCTTTTGAGTACCCACAACATTACTTTTGACTGAGAAATAAGAAAAATAATTTTTCACACTCGCATCTAGAGGTCTGGGCCCTGATCAGGCTGCCCCCTTTGTAAGAACAGGTTTTTTCATTATTCATTATATGGTTCATATGATAATACCACAGATGAAACTAGAAAATAAACTGATGTCTCTCACCTTCTCCCCCACCCCCACCCCATGGCAAGCAGTGAAGACTCGGATGAAATGCGGCATAATAAAAAAATGGAAATTACAACCTGTTCGTTTGCGTTGATGCTCAATATCCAAGAGTTGACCATTTTTCAGTCATGTCGGGACATTTTTCCTGTCTTCCTTGGTTGAACCAGTCCTAAGTAGAGGATAAAGTGTCTTGCTCAAGGACACAACACAGTGACTTCTGAACTGTGAGTCTCAAACTAGTAACCCTTAGATCCCCAGTTTAACACTCTACCAACTGAGCCACTGCACTCCACGGTAATCACCGTCTATCATCGAAACCGGAAATAGCGTACCACTGAATCGAGAGTAAACAACACACGAGGATGAGTGCTCTTCAAAAAATAGCACATTTCATTGTAAAATCGCTAAAGTTTTGCAAAACATTTGCAATACATAAATAGTGGATATATTAAGCTTGAACCGTAAGTAGTTGTATTTGTTCATTAACAAATTTGAAGGCTGGAATGGATCATCAATCCGAAAGCTGGTACCGAAAACACACATCATTTTGACATTTACTTCCACTTTATTCGAGGATAGTATGTGGATTTTGTCGATTTTTCCAATGGAAAGCAAGTGAAATTATAGAAAACAAACGTTTTTGCAAGTGTTTAAGCTAGAATCTATAAATTAAGCCAATTATGGGCTGATATTTAAATCCCGTTGTGTACCGCGAATAGGTGGAGATGTGTACTGCAGATAGCAAATTCATAAGAAAATTGTGTACTGCGAATAGTTATGAGTTGTTACCCACTATGAAGTAAAACTGCTATTTTGGGGTATTTTCTTATAATTGAACAAGTGCAAAATATGATCGGTTTAACGATAAAACAGACTGTCTGCCAAAAGAAGACAAACTGTCAAATTATGGAAGCAAATGCTATAGGCTTCCTTTCAAACATGTAAAATATGCAATGAATAACATTATATAGCCTAAAGCATGAGCTGGTGTAGTTGCCGTCTGTCCGTCTGTCTGTCCATTCAAATGTCCATCATCTAGATTAAAGGTATGCATCTGTCTCGAAGGGTACAAAATAGGCAATCTGTTGTGGTTATTTTTTCCTATTGAATTTATTTCGTATTTTTGACAATTACCACCAGCCAATTTTGTCTGCTCTTTCATGTGTAGCCTATATTGCAAACAATATGGACCCAGATTAGACTGATCCTTTAGGAGCAGTCTGATCAGGGTTCAAAGTGTTTGCGTTCATGAAAAAAATTGTCTGAAGTACATTTGAATAAAGCAGTAGATGTAAATAGCGGATAACACTTTTAGGCCCCGAAATAGTGGCGGGGTAACATACATTTACTTTGTTTTTGTTATATTTGACCTACTTATTTGACACTGCTTATCGAGTAGATATTTGGGTTGTGCCCTTTGATAGAAGATGAGAAGCTTCAGGGTTTGTTTATTATTAATAAAAAGGAAATAAAACAATAAAATAAAATAAATGAGATGAGACGAGGGTGGTCTTGTAAACCGAGCCTGACAGGTGTTTTAAAAGTACCCGAGGGGTCTAGCAAATGTTAATAAATACTTGACCGCTATTATTGTATAAATTCATATTGTTGATTGAAAGCTTTGGAAAAGTTGAATTTCTGTAGTATAATTATGGCGCACATAATCATGAAAGATGCATAGGGGTTTTTATGCTGTAAAAAGGCCATGTTTGAAAGATATTGAGCATAAACAAAATTCTGACATCCATCAAGGGTTATAACTTTGTTACAAATAAGCAAAATATGGAAGAGAGCAATGCCAACATATATCTTATAAATATATATACATTTACAAAATTTGGTGAAATTATATCCATTTGTCCTCAAGATATTCCACAGAAACAAAATCCTGTTGCCAAACAAGGGCCATAACTTTGTCACAAATTTGTAAAAGATAACAGGTAAAAATCCTATTGACACAGATCTTGTCAATATAAATGCATTTATAAAGTCTGGTCAAATTCTGTCCATTTGTTCTAAAGATATTGAGCAGAACCAAAATTCTGACATCCGTCAATGGCATAACTCTGTTACAAATAAGCAAAATATGGAAGATAGCAATCCCAACATATATCTTATAAATATATATGCATTTACAAAAGTTGGTGAAATTCTATCCATTTGTCCTCAAGATATTGCGAAGAAACAAAATTATGTTGCCTATCAAGGTCTATAACTTTGTTACAAATTTGTAAAAGATAACAGGTAAAAATCCTATTGACACAGATCTTGTCTATATAAATGCATTTATAAAGTCTGGTCAAATTCTGTCCATTTGTTCTAAAGATACTGAGCGGAAATGAAATTCTGACATGAATCAAGGGCCATAACTCTGTTACAAATAAGTCATAAACCTAGATCTTGTCAATAAGAATAAATATATAAAATTTAGTGAAAATCTGTCAGTTTTTTCACAAGATATAAAGTGGAAACAAAAATCTGGCATTAATCAAGGGCCATAACACTAGTACAAATGTTCTAAAAATCATGTGTAACAATCCCAACCTAGATCTTATCAATATAAATGCATATATATAAAATTTGGTGAAAATCAGTCAATTTGTTCTCAAGATATTGAGCGGATGCCAAATTTTGGCATAAATCAAGGGCCATAACTCTGGTACAAACATGCGAAAAATGATGTGTAACAATCCCAAGCTAGATCTTATCAATATGAATGCATATATAAAATTTAGTGAAAATCGGTCAATTTGTTCTGAAGATATTGAGCGGAAACAAAATTCTGGTGTAAATCAAGATCATAACTCTGGTACAAATATCCAAAAAATAATGTGTAAAATCCCAATCTAGATCATGTTGAAAAATAAGTCAATATCAATGCACATACAAAATTGGGTAAATTCTATTAAGTTGTTCTCAAGATATTGAGTGGAAACGAAATGATAATAGACGGACAGAATGACAGACAGAATGATGGAATGACAGACAACCCAAATCTAATATAGCCCCGCTTTTCCTGAGGTCACTTCTAGTGACGTCCCCAAACTGTGTATACGTTAAGTCCAAAAGCAGTGAATCAATAGCACGTGAATTGCCTTGATAATACGCTGGTTAAAAATGACTGTTAATAGCACGTGACACACATTTTTTGCAATAAAGTGGGATACAATATGTGTCTCATAGTAGTAGTCCAAATGGGACTGTTAATGTATTTGCAACAGTGGTACATGGACCCATGTGGAAAAACGCATATGGGTTGCATGTTGTACCCATTTGGGTCATTATGGGCAACACATAACGGTTAGATGGTCCTCAATGCCAGAAAACCTTCTTCAGAGGGTTGCGAACACCAAAGGCGCAGACCAGCCTGCACTTCTGCTTTGTCTGATCAGCACCTTTGTTGTTCGCTTTTTGTAAAGTATCATAGCTAAACTGGCTACAGGTGAAATATCAAATTTCTAGTCAGTCTCTCTGACAGTAACCAGTACTGGGCTGGTGGAGAGGGTTGTGTTTTTTTTTCGGTATCACCCAAAGGCTCAACCAGCAGTGGCTCTGCTTATGTGAGTGTAAACAATTATATGTGCCTTATGTGGGTTCTACATGGGCTTAAATTCCCATGTGGCACCCACATGGTCAATACGCTCAGATAGAGCCCACATGTGAACCATTTAGCCTTGTGTGCTGGGGTATTTTTCTTCGTCTTTAGGCCTCAGTCAACAAATTTTCAGTCATACCGGGATGAGTCTTCTTGGGTTAAACCAGCACTAGACAGATTATAAGTGTCTTGCTCAGGAAAACAACACAGTGCCTCAGGTGAGGCTCAAACGTGCGACCCCTCAATCTCGGGTCAAGCACTCTACCACTAAGCAACTGCGCCCCCTGTTTAATCATCATGGTTTACATATTAATTGAAATGAACTCCAATGTTAAAAAAACAATGTTTCATTTATTTTTCTAGTGTCAGTCATGAAATAAGCGTCAATCTCCTAAAACGTTGCCACTATTCGCGGTACACGATTTTAACTAATCGCAGTACACAAGTTTTGCCATCAACAACTATTCGCAGTATACCGCAGTTATTTTGTCTCAATAGATTCCAATTGAAAATAATCAAACCAAGACCAGAGATAAAACTGAGATGGTGCAAATTGAATATAAAAATAGGGAATTAACTTCTTACCCGAAGATATACCATGTATTCGTTAGTTCAAAGGCTGTTTTTACAGCAGGAGCACTTTCCAGCCAGTACCAAGCTGCGATAACTTTGTGTAAACAAAGGTATGTTGGCACACAGAATACAATAGAGATACACAACATTGAAATTAATCCCTTGGCAATTAATCTTGAAGTCAGTGGTTGCTCGGGAGCAAATAATACAGCTCAAATAAAGGTAAAAACTCACCGCCCGCCATGCCTTTTTTCTCTACTTTCGATTCAGTGGTACGCTATTTTCGGTTTCGATGATAGACGGTGGTAATGAGGTGTGTTAAAAGGGAACTACACTGTATGAAACTTATAGGTAATGGCAGGCAGAAAACAAGATCCATAAACCGCTTTTGGCCTTCATTCTGCCTTACACCAAATAAATCAAATTTGCTATATGGGCCTCGGTGCAAGAAAACCTGTCTTGGGATGTTTGCGAACAACAATGGCGCAGACCAGCCTGCCCATCAGCGCAGTCTGATCAGCCCCTTTGTTATTCTCTTATTGCAAAGTATCATATCTAGACTTGCTACGAGCGGAATTTCAATTTTCTAGCTAGTCTCTGTAACTGAGCACGATGGCCTGAATCTTACTTTGTTGGAAACCCCGAAGACAGGTTTTCTCGCAGCAAGGCCCATATGTAGGTAAACCAGAGTTATAGTTCTTATGTTCTGTACATCCTCTTATAGTGCGTTATATATACTAGGCCAAAAAAGGAACACTGCATATAAAAATTAAAAACATTGCATATTAAATGAGAGTTACAAAATTTAAAGTAAATAAATTGTATTCACTCTTTCTCAAATTTTTGGCCCTGTTCAGGATATTACAAACAATTTTTACAGCAACCCTGGGCCTTCTTCAGGATATGTGACGCGCCATGACATTTTGTGCCCAAATGCGGTAAAACGTGACGTCGGGAAAACGCGCTACAAAAGTGACGTAATTTATGCAACTGCACTTTGTTGCGCAATTTGTACATCGCTAAGTTGTCATTTGTTAACATCGTTTAAACACAGGCGCAAACATTTACGATTTCTTCGCAAAGATATATCTAAATATGGATTAGAATATTTAACCATGTACATACGACTTTTTAAATCATGAGTTTGGAGGAATTACGGTAAAAACATGCATTAAAAACAAAAATACACCTTCTCTCCGACACTTTCTGTATCGGCCGTAGTGCATTTTTATTCTTTTAAATTTCTACTGTGCGTATCAAAACCAGAAAAAAACAAATGAGTATGATCAGAAAATACCACAATCATACACTGCAGACCAAGACCAGGCCTGATATTATAATGCATTTTATATAACAGCGGAATCAATTCCATTTCGAACGCAAATTGTTTGCGCAAAAATGTGTGTCCGTTTCAGTACCTTTTGTCCGCATTGTTGTCGTAGAGCACGTGAGCGATTTTGTTGCCTGTTGTGTTGAGACAACACACTACAAGTGGAAAGTTCCATCTTTTGGGTGATGTGACATACGATGCTTGTTACAGCGTATGCAATAAGCGTAATACTTTGAGGTACAGTCACATGACATAATTATTCGCCGTCTTACAACGTCGTCGTTTAAATCAATGTATTTCCAGATTTTTGGCAAAATTATTGTCGCAAAACAATAGAAGCTACAACCGTGAAAAAAGTACCAAATGCACGCAAATTGATTTACGCAATATACAATTTTATTGTAGCTTCTTGGTGTCTGTTGTTTTCGTATTGTAGTCATTTAAATACGACGACAACTTTAAATGGTATTTTTGGCGACGTTAACTTTAGCGTCAATGGGAATCGTGAAATTTTAAAATGTATGTTCACTTTAAACGGGACCTACTTGAGAACCAAAATTATAATTTATTTTAATATTTTATTGTATATTGCCATTTTATATTTGACTTCCATCCCCCTAAATTTATTAAAAATGCACCCATTAAAACTGCCATGGTAATTTTAACAAAAATTCGGGAAATGCACTGTTTAAACTGCGACGGCACGAAGTGACGAATATGTATGAACACAAATATCAATATCAATATTTGGGTTACTAGTCTGATGCGCTGACTACTCCGTGTGTGCTAATAGGGTTACAAGTCTGACCGTGCATGCTACATGTCACAAGTGTATTATATCAGCGTGGCAAAATCGGCGATGTGCGTATGCTGTAAGATGAAGTCCCGAGCTTTTGACATGAGCGCATTTTTGCACGAAATTTAGAAATTCTTTCTTATTACATGTAACTCCGTATATTCAGGCTCGACTTTCGAATTATCCGTTTTGTTCCATGCGTGTCATGTTTACCGTGTGTTAGAGCCACTTGAAAACTGTGCCAGCTTATCACTTATCGCATTTGCCAACAGCAAAGACTCTGACGAGCCTGTTCTAAAGCGCAACCAGAGCCTGTTCTGCTATAATGCACAAAGTATGGAAGTACATGTAGACCAAGGCTCAAGCCAAACACTACACTTCTAGCCCAACAAGGTAACTATATATCCACAAAACGCTTTGGGGCGTGACTGTTACGGGTAAATGTATTGAATGAATCAAGGGGTATTCCTTAGAGGTGGTGGTTGTAGCATGTATGCATGAATTTAACGCATACGCGCCAAGTACCAAAATCTTATAAGTTGTGTAAAATCATGTTCTGTAGCGTTTAAGCCAGGTAAATCCCATTTTTGTCTGCGCCTTATCTGATCTACTTCAATAATTCGGAAGTTCAGAGTTGGATCCATTTCGATCTGATCTGTGTCTTCGGTGTGTACATGGGCGCAAGCTGATTGTAGTTAATTATGGTTATAGCTGATACCCATACACGTATAAATATGCAACCAAAACTATTCAGATAGGTACATGTACACATGTATTCCCGACCCGTAGATCTAAATGTACCTCGACATATAAGATGCAGATTCATAGTCTACACTGTTCACAACTTCCGCGACTGTAATTTGAACATTTTAGCATGTGATTCTAACAACATTCGAATAGTGTCGGAGTTCGACGCCGAATATGCTTAAACATTGTTGAAACCGCGTTTCTGTTTTTATTTTAAAAAAAACCCGTAAGTTGTGGGTACTCGTCACGTGACGCCAAAATGTTTTGGCTTGTTTCATTAATCTGCTAAAAAGAGCCGCTTCTAATGAGTACCCACTGCAAACATTTTCTTTGAGAAATAAGAAAAAAGCGCTTAAGGGTATCCATTGGTCTTGAATCTCTTTGATCCGATGCATCTAGCGAAAGGAGGACATAATTTCGTCGCGTTTTGATACCGAACTTGGCTTGATATATTTTTTGGGAGCTCGTCCACTCTTTTCTCTGCTTTTGTGTTAAGCTGTTCAGCATGTTACATGTATTACTTCTTCCATGAAAATACATTGTACATGTAAATATAACTGATTATACAAGATGTCTCGCCGTTTCAACTTTGACTGCCTTTAAAATTCAAAACTCTGTTTCAGTGGAAGGTATGCACAATAGACGTAAAGATTGATCCGCATTTGCGCAAATGAAGACCGAGATAGATGGTATGTGAGATATTACACCAATTTTGAACAGAAGAGACAGGCTTAACTACCAATTTATCGGTGCCCGACTTTTACGAATTGAATTCCGGGATCAGCTCTTGACTTGGTGACTACCGCATCACACCACCATGACCCCTGAGAGTGTAAATTTTATAACTACTACTACTGGCAGCACTGCTGCTGATGCTACGTTCACCCGTCTTTCTACAAATGAATTAGCGGAGGTTATATTGAAAAAGAAAAGAGAAAACCGAGTAGATAGATTAAACCATGATGCGCGGAATCATATGGGCGGATCCAGAGGGGTGGGGGAGGCAGGGGGTCCGGACCCCCGGAAAATTACAAGTTATATGGATTTGTATAGGGAAAAAAAATTGGACCCCCCCCCCCCCTGGAAAAAAGTTGGACCATCTAGGAAAATGGTCCACCCCACTTGAACCTTGGAAAATGATAGTTGTCTTTGAAAGTAACCACTGAACTTCTGTAAAATAAGTTGAGGACCAAAAGATAAAAATAATAAAAAATAATAATAAAAACGTTGTCAGAGCTTTTTTTTTATGCCAGATGGACCTGAACCCCCTTCCCCCCCTCCCCTCCTCGACAAAAATTCCTGGATCCGCGCATGAATCATATCTAATCGCCATAATGATCAGCTTTCTGATTTGCATAAATACCCATTTTCATCATGAAAAAGACCGCATTCAAACATTTCATACTGTAGCAATATTATCTGAATTTAGTTTCAATATTTTCGAACCCAGAAAGAATGCTACTAAATCTAATACATTTATATTTTTTAAGAAATAATGTTGAGGATTTATCCGCTCAGGAGCGCAGTGGCTCAGTGGTAGAGTGCTTGACTCGAGACCGAAGGGCCGTGGGTTCGAGCCTCACCGGCGTCACTGCGTTGTTGTCCTTGAGCAAGACACATTTATCCTAGCTTAGTACTGGTTCAACCTAGGAAGACCCGTCCCGCATAACTGAAAGATTGTTGAGTGGACCTAAAGAATCAAATCAAACAAACAAAAACGTCATGATCCCAAAATGTTCTAATCGAGAATTTCCGAAGTGAAATGAACTTTTCCAAAAGAATAATCAATTCGATTCAAACATCCTGAAATAAACTCGCCGAGTTATCCACCAGGAAATTAACGCTGACGTCGCAAAACTTTATATACAATTTCATGACGTAGGGACCTATGATCTATTGCCTATTTCTCAGAAACCGCTTAAGATATCGAACTGAAATTTCACATGTATACTCCAGGGATATATAGGTTTCAGAAAATATCAATATCTCAATTTCGACCAGGTACCTCATTTGGACCCAAAATCTCATGGCTGGTCACATATTAGAAACATCTAAGTAGCTGTAAAAATTGTTTCTAATATCCTGAAGAAGGCCCAGGGCCGAAAATTTGAGAAAGAGTGAATACAATTCATTGACTTTATAGTTATTCCCTTTGGAATTGTAATTAGGAGTTGTTTACAAAATTTAATCTGCTACCTATGTTTTGCTATTTTCCCTGCAGCATATTCTTCCCATTGTTTTATTGAGCTCAGTCAACCCAAGTCAGTGTACGGACTGATTTTTGATTTTCCAGTTTTTCAAGTGCATATTTAACTCTTAAAGAGCTAATCACAACTGCACAAGACGACAATTTTTGCGACATCTTTCCTAATTTTCTAAAAAAATAAGGTATTATATTTCATGAGAATCGTCTGCTGTCAGACGATTATCATGAAATATCATGCCTTATTTGTTATTTTTGAAAAAGCGGCAAAATTTGAAATTGTCTGCTGCAAATTATAGGTGGCTCTTTGTGGGTTAACATGCAATGTTTTTAATTTTTATATGCAGTGTTGTTTTTTTTGTCTAGTATATGTGTAAAGTTTTATGAAAATATCTCAGCTGATTTAAAGTAGCAGAGCAGACATTCTTTAGTATCAAATGCAAAGATGATAAACAGAAGATTATGGCAAAAACTTTGGCTCTCCTTACCCAGAAGGAGTGGGAGAAAATAAGAAGCATTATATACATGTAACAAGTTGATTCCATATAGAGCAATCTAAATCGTTACAAAACTAATTTGATTCATACAGAATCCCTGATTAAATGTTCCCTGAGTAAATATATACAACATTATATACAGAGACTGTTTATAGAGGATCTTACAAGAGTGCTCATGTTTTACTGAATTGTTAATCGAGTTGAGGAAAAGCGATGAAATACAGGGCTTGCTGAGCATTTTATTGCTTTTTCGCAACAAGATAAATTAAATAATACAAGACCACAAATGTTAGATTCTATTTACCACAAAACATCAACATTACTTTAAAATCATATTTTTGATGTGAAAACCTCAAGATTTTGCTATCTTTTACGCAACGTTATAATGGATGTCATTAGTTATGTTACTAAATCTGTACACCACTAGTGGTTTGTCAATTTTATTGCATGGCATTTTATCACTATCACATCATGTGATAAATAGCTATATTTATCAATAGGTCCAGACAAGCGAATTCTTTTAGTTAAAATTTTAATTGTTTTCTCATCCATCACTTTGGGGTGCTCAAAAGAACCATCTCATTAAGTTCTTTTTGGGTACCCACAACATGTGTTTTGGTTGAGAAATAAGATAAATTGTTTTCAAATACACACTCTTATATTGAGGCCTGGCCCAGAGGTTATAAACTTTTTTCATGCTCAACTCAGCTAAGCACGAAATTTATCCTGCTCATAAATGTTAAAATGCCAACAATTGTTGGCATTTTAACATTAATGAGCATGATGAATACAACATCTGAGAGACTTAAAGCAAGAAACTTCTTCATTTGTCAGTATTTTAGTTTTTATGAGCAGTAGAAATTTTGTGCTCAGTTGAGTTGAGCATGAAAAAAGTTTCATAACCTCGGAGCCTGACTGATCAATTTACTTGAAACACAGTCTCCGATCTTAGTTCCAGATGACTGCGTAATAGCGCTTTCACAGTGTAGCAGTATTTATATGAAATCTTTCCTTGCTTGTGGCGACTATCGACATCTGCAGATAAACTCAGTTAAGACCTAGATCAGGACTGTATCTAAACCGTTTGACACTCTGATAGTGTTCATAAACTAATTCTAATATGAAAATAAACTTTGGATTCAATGTGTTTGACACTCTTGATAGTGTTTCTGAAATAATTTTATGAAAAAGTTAATTTTGAAAAAAGTCTGCAGACGACAACAAAAGCATGAAAAAATAACCAGCATGCAAAGATTAAATGTCAAAGGAATAGATCACAATTAACCAATAAAAATACAGTCTAATCTTGTAAACTCAAAGTCGAAAACGCAAGTTTTCACTTTCAGCAGTCTGAGTTAAACTAATTGGACGCTGGGAGATATTTTTATTTTTGCCACCTGCTGATATTTTTCAAAATCAATTTTTTCAGAAAATTATTTCAGGAATACCATGACATACAGTGTGTGTCCAGATTTGTTGGGCCTGATCTGGGTCCAAACCGTTTGCAAAAAATATCAGCAGAAAACAGAAGTTGTCGCTAGCAGGCTAAGAGTTAACACTTTAAATGCTGGGCAATTTTGCATGATTCTTTGTCGTCTGCAGATTAAAAAAAATCCTTCAGGAATACTGTCAGTGTCAAAACATTTTTACACTATTTAAAATCCACTGTATTTTTCAAAATGCCCTAAGTTAACCCACATATGTCTAGAGCCCTTTTTGTGGGACATAAACAAACAGTGGAGACCCAGACCAGTGGCATCTGATCCAGGTCTCCACTGTTTGCTTACCAAAAAGTCTATCAAAATTTGAATAAAAAAGAAAAATAGCACCCAACAGCCTTTAAAACAGAAATGGACTGGTCCAATTGATAAGATTGGGAAATTCAATTAGCATAAATGGGTTAATCCTTGCTCTCCATATATTCTGGAAACACAGATTTCACCAAGTCTTTCTTATTAATCTTTCCCATTGCATTTCTTGGCATTTCATCCAACGTCTTACCAATCTTTGGTATATGATAAGGAATCATTTTGTCCTGAGCCCACTCCTTCATGTCTTCAATCTTCAGCTCATGTCCCTCCTTCAGCACCATCACGGCAGCTACGACCTGACCCCAGGTGGTATGTGGTAGACCTACAACTGCCACGTCTCTTATTGACGGATGTGACAATAGGTGGCGCTCTACATCTAAGGCACTGATCTTGTAGCCGCCACTCTTGATCACATCTACGGAGGTTCTTCCGACAATCCTGTAACTCCCTTCCCTGTATACAGCTGTATCTCCTGAAAAATATAGTATACAGGATGTGAGAATAGGTGACACTCTACATCTAAGGCACTGATCGTATCGCCGCCACTCTTGATCACATCTACCGAGGTTCTTCCAACAATCCTGTAACTCCCTTCCTTGTATACAGCTGTATCTCCTGAAATATTGTATGTCAAGATTTTACAAAAACCCGAAATTGTCAATATTTTCTTATCCACCAGTTAAAACATTTGTTTTGGGTGCTCAAAAGAACCATCTCATCGAGACGGTTCTTTTGAGTACCCACAACATATGTATTGGTTGAGAAATAAGAAAATTAAATTTTTTGTTATGCACTCTTAACTGAAATAAATAGTATACAGGATGTGACAGTAGGTGGCGCTCTACATCCAAGGCACTGATCTTATAGCCGCCACTCTTAATCACATCTACTGAGGTTCTTCCCACAATCCTGTAACTGCCTTCCTTGTATACAGCTGTATCTCCTGAAATATTATAGGTCAAGATTTTACAAAAACCTAAAATTGTCAATATTTTCTTATCCATCAGTTAAAACATTTGTTTTGGGTGCTCAAAAGAACCGTCTCATCGAGACGGTTCTTTTGAGTACCCACAACATATGTTTTGGTTGAGAAATAAGAAAATTATTTTTTTGTTATGCACTGTTAACTAAAGTCCTGTATAGAGTATAACCAGATTTTTGGAATGAATATTACAAATATTACATCTAGTGAAGTGAAATATATTTTTTTCCCTTCAAAAAATAAAATAAATGTCATATTCATTCCAAAATTTTCTTTTCTTTTCTTTTTTTTTTTATTTATAATACTTAACAGCTAAAGAAAAAGGCTTTTCGGTTGAACAATGCACATATGCAATATTTGAATGTAAGTAAGAAAGAGGGCAAAGATCAGGAATCTATACAATCAAGCACCACACCTTACTCAACACATGAATGAAATAACAAAGAAGCACACTTAAACAGCTTCTTATGAATTTTGTATGATTCCTTCGTTCTTTCAAAAATTGATTTTATGGGATATGTGATGTTTTGTTCGCTGGCGTATGAAATTTGTTACACAATAGTTAAAGAAAAAGTTAAACATGCGACTGAAACTATCCAGTGATACTAGGTGTCCAGTGTTCCATACCATACTTCAAAAGGCTCTGGTGATATTATTGCCAACGTTAAAGTTTGTCACACAAGCATGATGCATGCACACACAAACACACAATATGCCCTCCAGATCTTTGATACCATGCACATACAACCAGGCAACTAGTAGGTTAGCAAAGAGGTAGTTCATGAACTCAAATTAGGAGATATAGCTGTCATACAAATATAAACAATTTGCAATAGAGTAATATGTATTTAATACTGACTGGCAGTTTGACACAAAGACAATGGACATGATACTTGGTAAGTGTAAATTTCCAAATAGTTTTCCTTATTTTCAGTAACATATGTTGTAGGTACACATTGGAATTGTCTCTATGACAACATATGTCCTTTCATTAATGAGTTTTTCACCATAAGCTTTTTTAGACAGATTCTCAACCACTTTCATTGTTTCAGTGTATTGAGCATGTAGAAATGAACAAGTTTTCGTGTAGTTTGTCATGTACCTTGGTGACAATTATAGATTGCCTATTTTATGCTTCTGACAGCTTATCTTATGATGTTTCATTGGAGTATATTGCTAAATTGGCAGAAGTGTGGATGTAAAAGAAATGTGAACCTGTTTTGAACCATCCATCCTGGGTAAAAGCATCTCTAGTTGCCTCTGGTTTATTCCAATACTGGTGAAATACACTTGGTCCACGAACCATCAGTTCACCGGATTCCTCCTCATACCCTGCAGAAGAATATAGGATTCTTTTATTGGTGTTAGTGGAGGACAGAAATATCTGTCCTGAGGATTACTGTTTGGTATCAGGAGGCTTGCTGGCAGCAGTGGAGGTTCAGACTAGTCTGTAAATTTGCACAAACTTACACCTGATCCAAGTTTTTTTTCGTGAGGAGAGACATATTTTGACAATCTAGAAATGCATTCTGGAAATGCGTTCAAGGTTATCAAAAAAAATTCATGCTCAACTCAGCTGAGCACAAAATCTATTATGCTCATAAATGTTAAAATGCCAACAATTGTTGGCATTTTAACATTTATTAGCATGATAAAAACAACATCTGAGAGACTTCAAGCAAGAAACTTCTTCATATGTCGATATTTTAGTTTTTATGAGCAGTTGAAATTTTATGCTCAGTTAAGTAGAGCATGAAAAAAGTTTTATAACCTCGGCGCCTGGTGATGACAAACAAGAATCCAGAAGGATGGAGCAATTTGATAGCTTAAACCCACTTCTGTAATATTTTTATTTTTCAAAAAGCTTTCCAATTCTGATTATGTTGTTGTTTGTTTATTTCAAAATAAAATTGCAGAAATGAAAGACATGCAAGAAAATAAATCTATGATTTGTGAGAACTGGGAAAGACAAATCTGTCCTTTGGGATCAATGTTCGGCATTATGAGACAAAACCAGGAGTTGATAATCAAAATGGATTTTTTCAATCTGCTCAATAGCTCTTTATACCCGAAATAGATTCTTCAAATGGGTTATGCAGTGACTTAATTCTTATCCCAGTAAATAAGATTTCATCCCAACTAAAGATTTTTCAAAATTTCAACCAGATTAAAGGTTTTACAAGTTCCCATCAGAAACCTGTTCACTCTTCTAGTTAAAGTTGACTCCTAAGTTGAATATTAATGCACAAAGGGACACAAAATCAGACAAAAAAGTGCATGCAATAGTCATACAGTAAAGCCTGTCTTAAGCGGCCACTAAAAAATAGACAAAACAAAGATCTTTCTGACAAATGGTAGCTTAATGAAGGTCGAAAGTATTTCATTCTGCAATGCTTTTGACCTGCATTAAGCGATAAATGGTCTTGTAAACCAATTTTTGGTCTTTTTGAGAGGGGCCGTTTTAGACAGGTTTTACTGTACATGCAAAAGTAGGTAAGACAAAGAGATCTTTACTTTAAGCTGAGTAATCATAGTCACCTTGAGTTACCTTTGTATGTTCAGAGTCTCCTGTCGCTACGACAACATGTCCATTCATATCCTCTAGATGTTTTACTATGGCAACTTCCACACCTGGGAATGGGTTCCCTACAGCTCCTGAAGTTCAAAAAGTCAAAAACTGACAAAAAATGTCCACATATAAAAGACAGCAAATTAGAGACTACTACGATATTAAGTGGGATCTACAATAGTTGTCATTTCATATCAAATTTATACAAGAATGCAACAGGCTTTGAAGAGTCTGAAAATTTTTGCGAGAATTTTACTTTCGTGGATAGCGTTAAGAGATATTTGCAATGTAAAAGAATTTGCGACTAGAGTATGATTTACCTACATCAGTAAATGACAGAGTGATTTCGCCATTTCGCATCGGCTTTATTTTCACATTGGTGAAGTTTCGTGAAAATAAAATGTGGCAAAAATGTCCAATTTTACAGTTTGCTTCATTTTAAATGACCAAAAGTTTAAGATTCTATCATTACACTTGTGGTCATATGATGTTTATAACATGATCAAATTTCACTTCAAAACAGTGCATCATATGATGAATAAAAAATATTCTAATATTTGGAGTGAATGTGAAAATAATATTGCATTTCTTTCCATAAATATTGCTTAATCTCGACAGTCACTAGACATAATTGTTTGTCACTTTGAGACGTCACCGTTTAAAGCAGTGCATTTCTAAAGAAAATGTAAAATTACTGTGACAAAGTTCATGGGTGCAATGCCACATAACTAACAGGGATGAAAAGCTAATGGAAAATAGCAATATACTATAAAATATTAAAATGATTGCACTTTTGGTTCCAAAGTATACGTTTGAAGTGAATGCAAATTTCAATGTTGACATCACCGAAAAAAAAAAGCATTTTACTTTGTCCCGGGTTGAAATGGCTGCCATTAAAACAAAAGACACCATGAAACTACAAAAATTATGCTTGTTGCCTCAATCAATTTGCTTGCATTTAGTGCTTTTTTTTTCAGGGCTGTAGCTTCATTAGTTTTGCAGTAATAGTTTTTGCAAAAAAATCTAGAAATGCAATGATTTAAACGGCGACGTCACAAAGCGAGGAACAATTATATCTAGTGACTGTACCTGTCCATTTATCATCTGCAGAGGGTTTTACCACTCAAAGTTTTTAAGTATCCCAAAATTGATAAGCGTCTCTATTTGCTGCTTATTATTCATTTAAGGTGCAAAAACAATAAGGAAAAAGAGCTACTATACCCCTGCCTGCCTACATGTTTGTCACAAAGGGTTAATTATGATAATCCTACCTGGTGTTCTCTCCCCTTCTAATGGGTTGGTGAGAGCCATGCCTATTTCTGTCATGCCATATCTCTCTAACAGTGTGTGACCTACCTGGTGTTCTCTCCCCTTCTAATGGATTGGTGAGAGCCATGCCTATTTCTGTCATGCTGTATCTCTCTAACAGTGTGAGACCTACCTGGTGTTCTCTCCCCTTCTAATGGATTGGTGAGAGACATGCCTATTTCTGTCATGCTGTATCTCTCTAACAGTGTGAGACCTACCTGGTGTTCTCTCCCCTTCTAATGGATTGGTGAGAGCCATGCCTATTTCTGTCATGCCATATCTCTCTAACAGTGTGTGACCTACCTGGTGTTCTCTCCCCTTCTAATGGATTGGTGAGAGACATGCCTATTTCTATCATGCCGTATCTCTCTAACAGTGTGAGACCTACCTGGTGTTCTCTCCCCTTCTAATGGATTGGTGAGAGACATGCCTATTTCTGTCATGCTGTATCTCTCTAACAGTGTGTGACCTACCTGGTGTTCTCTCCCCTTCTAATTGATTGGTGAGAGCCATGCCTATTTCTGTCATGCCATATCTCTCTAACAGTGTGTGACCTACCTGGTGTTCTCTCCCCTTCTAATGGATTGGTGAGAGCCATGCCTATTTCTGTCATGCCATATCTCTCTAACAGAGTGTGACCTACCTGGTGTTCTCTTCCCTTCTAATGGATTGGTGAGAGACATGCCTATTTCTATCATGCCGTATCTCTCTAACAGTGTGTGACCTACCTGGTGTTCTCTCCCCTTCTAATAATTTGGTGAGAGCCATGCCTATTTCTGTCATACCATATCTCTCTAACAGTGTGAGACCTACCTGGTGTTCTCTCCCCTTCTAATGGATTGGTGAGAGCCATGCCTATTTCTGTCATGCCCTATCTCTCTAACAGTGTTTGACCTACCTGGTGTTCTCTCCCCTTCTAATAATTTGGTGAGAGCCATGCCTATTTCTGTCAAACAATATCTCTCTAGCAGTGTGAGACCTACCTGGTGTTCTCTCCCCTTCTAATGGATTGGTGAGAGCCATGCCTACTTCTGTCATGCCGTATCTCTCTAACAGTGTGTGACCTACCTGGTGTTCTCTCCTCTTCTAATGGATTGGTGAGAGCCATGCCTATTTCTGTCATGCCGTATCTCTTTAACAGTGTGAGACCTACCTGGTGTTCTCTCCCCTTCTAATGGATTGGTGAGAGCCATGCCTATTTCTGTCATGCCGTATCTCTCTAACAGTGTGTGACCTACCTGGTGTTCTCTCCCCTTCTAATGGATTGGTGAGAGCCATGCCTATTTCTGTCATGCCGTATCTCTCTAACAGTGTGAGACCTACCTGGTGTTCTCTCCCCTTCTAATGGATTGGTGAGAGCCATGCCTATTTCTGTCATGCCATTTATCTCTAACAGAGTTTGACCTACCTGGTGTTCTCTCCCCTTCTAATTGATTGGTGAGAGCCATGCCTATTTCTGTCATAGATATCTCTCTTACAGTGTGTGACCTACCTGGTGTTCTCTCCCCTTCTAATGGGTTGGTGAGAGCCATGCCTATTTCTGTCATGCCCTATCTCTCTAACAGTGTGTGACCTACCTGGTGTTCTCTCCCCTTCTAATAATTTGGTGAGAGCCATGCCTATTTCTGTCAAACCATATCTCTCTAACAGTGTGAGACCTACCTGGTGTTCTCTCCCCTTCTAATGGATTGGTGAGAGCCATGCCTACTTCTGTCATGCCGTATCTCTCTAACAGTGTGTGACCTACCTGGTGTTCTCTCCTCTTCTAATGGATTGGTGAGAGCCATGCCTATTTCTGTCATGCCGTATCTCTTTAACAGTGTGAGACCTACCTGGTGTTCTCTCCCCTTCTAATGGATTGGTGAGAGCCATGCCTATTTCTGTCATGCCGTATCTCTCTAACAGTGTGTGACCTACCTGGTGTTCTCTCCCCTTCTAATGGATTGGTGAGAGCCATGCCTATTTCTGTCATGCTGTATCTCTCTAACAGTGTGAGACCTACCTGGTGTTCTCTCCCCTTCTAATGGATTGGTGAGAGCCATGCCTATTTCTGTCATGCCATATCTCTCTAACAGAGTTTGACCTACCTGGTGTTCTCTCCCCTTCTAATTGATTGGTGAGAGCCATGCCTATTTCTGTCATACCATATCTCTCTAACAGTGTGTGACCTACCTGGTGTTCTCTCCCCTTCTAATGGGTTGGTGAGAGCCATGCCTATTTCTGTCATGCCGTATCTCTCTAACAGTGTGTGACCTGTTATCTGCTCCCATCTTTCCATCACAGGTTGGGGTAATGCTGCTGATCCACTCACCATTAACCTTTCATTGTAACAAATCAACAGTATTATGTTAACTCTTGCTGTATAAATTTATCAGCAATATCTTATCTGGGTCCAGTAGAAAAAGTACTGATAACACAAGACATGCCCAGTGTTCAAGCTGGGCCCTGACAGTAGGGAGAAGTATTTCTCCCTCTCGGAAAATTAGAAAGAAGTGCAAGTCAGATAGAGAGAAGTTATAGCGCAAGATTATGGCATTTTCTGTCAGTTTAATTTTGTTTATAAGCAAATCAGCCATTACACATATAATTGCCATTCATTGAAAGGAGAAGTACGATGCAGTGGTAGTAGATTGTCACTGCAGCTTGCTTTTGAGTGGTGACAGATGAAAATGAGCCTCCTTAAAAAAAAAAGAGACTCCCACTTCTCCCTGGGTCCCATTGAGGGCGAAATTTTGGCCCCTAGTGCGACTATTTCGCCCTAGTCGCCCCTAGCTTCTTCCCAGAATGCCAAGAATATATTAAAGCAGTAGTTCTGATCCTGCTCTATATAAATAATGTTACAGTAAAAGCCTCGAAAGTTTGAACTGATTGTTCGAAATACTCGCTAATTAAAATCAAATTTGGGACACATTGGATTCAGGGTGCATAAAAGATATGTCTCCCTGCTATGCACTCATGAAAAATACTGATTTTTCACCGTACTCGATGAAATATATTAACCTAGAAAAAGTAAATATGCTCTGTGTATAAAGGAATATAGGAAAAAAGATATTGTGTTATTTTAACAGTATTTAAGTGTGATTTTGGCTGGAATAAGGTAAAATGCAAGAGAAGTGAACAAACATATTTGTTTCATTGATTAACACTTGCTGGGTCCCCAGAAAGATGACAACAATTTTCATTTAATGTTGACAGTCCAGTACGGTCTCACAGACCCCTGGGAAGATATTTGAACACTCAGCCTCAATACTGGAGCCAAAAGCTTATAAGCAAAAAATCAGGTCCTTGTAATTTTACACAGTACACTTCATATTTATCTAGGTATATTTAACCCTTTCCTTCATGAATATTCATGCTAAGCTCCACCCACCATGATGAATATTCATGCTACGCTCCACCCACTATGAATAATCATATCAATAAACTTTGAACTAAGAAATTACTTGTAAGGTACACTAGTGTAGGATCATATCTAATCATATTTCCAAAAGCAAATAGAGTAGACACTGACCAGGCAGCTCTTAAAAGATCTGCCTGATCTGGGTCTGCTCTGATTGCAAAGGCGTCTCTATGAAGTACCGGGTTAAACAAGACCAAATTCTGCTCTGGACCTGTGTCCCTGATGCACATCTTCAATGTGTGAACAATCATTATGCAAAGTTTGAATAGGAATTAAAACTGTTGGAGTTACAGATTACACAATGTAAGCACCCCAAAAGGTGGTGTAGACATAATAATGTCTTAATTTGTTACACTTTCAAAAATATAATAAAATATTATCAAATGTGCACAAAATAGAAGGTGCACATGTTCAATGTTTGAACTATCATTATACAAAGTTTGAATATAAAGGAATGAAAACTTGGAGGTATAAATTACACAAACTAGGCACCCCAAAGTGTTGCGGATGGATGGACTGAGTGGACCCACTACTAGATCTGTGTTTCATCAAGGAGACACAGGTAAAAATCTTATCTTACATTACCTTATGTTCTTCTTAAAAGTTGATTTTATAGTCTCCTCCTTTGGAAGCACACCTCCTTCTGATGTCAGTTTGTCATACATCTCAATTAGTTTAGCATAAATTGTTGGTACAGCCATGAACACATTAACTGGGGCTGACTTGACATTCTGGTTCAACATTATCTTCCAGGTCTGAAACAGTCAAACAGTTTAACCCTCCCTCTAACAAATAAATCTCAATAAGTTTAGCATAAATTGTTGGCACAGCCATGAACACATTAACTGGGGCTGACTTGACATTCTGGTTCAACAATATCTTCCAGGTCTGAAACAGTCAAACAGTTTAACCCTCCCTCTAACTTATACATCTCAATTAGTTTAGCATAAATTGTTGGTACAGCCATGAACACATTAACTGGGGCTGACTTGACATTCTGGTTCAACAATATCTTCCAGGTCTGAAACAGTCAAACAGTTCAACCCTCTCTCTAACTAATACATCTCAATTAGCTTAGCATAAATTGTTGGTACAGCCATGAACACATAAACTGTGGCTGACTTGACATTCTGGTTCAACAATATCTTCCAGGTCTGAAACAGTCAAACAGTTTAACCCTCCCTCTAACAAATACATCTCAATTAGTTTAGCATAAATTGTTGGCACAGCCATGAACACATTAACTGGGGCTGACTTGACATTCTGGTTCAACAATATCTTCCAGGTCTGAAACAGTCAAACAGTTTAACCCTCCCTCTAACTTATACATCTCAATTAGCTTAGCATAAATTGTTGGTACAGCCATGAACACATTAACTGGGGCTGACTTGACATTCTGGTTCAACAATATCTTCCAGCTCTGAAATAGTCAAACAGTTTAACCCTCCCTCTAACAAATACATCTCAATTAGCTTAGCATAAATTCTGAAACAGTCAAACAGTTTAACCCTCTCTCTAACTAATACATCTCAATTAGTTTAGCATAAATTGTTGGTACAGCCATGAACACATTAACTGGGGCTGACTTGACATTCTGGTTCAACATTATCTTCCAGGTCTGAAACAGTCAAATAGTTTAACCCTCTCTCAGACTAATACATCTCAATTAGTTTAGCATTAATTGTTGGTACAGCCATGAACACATTAACTGAGGCTGACTTGACATTCTGGTTCAACAATATCTTCCAGTTCTGAAACAGTCAAACAGTTTAACCCTCCCTCTAACAAATACATCTCAATTAGCTTAGCATAAATTGTTGGTACAGCCATGACCACATTAACTGGGGCTGACTTGACATTCCGGTGCAACAATATCGCCCAGGTCTGAAACAGTCAACAGTTTAACCCTCTTTCTTACTAATACTTTTCAATTAGCTTAGCATAAATTGTTGGTACAGCCATGAACACATTAACTGTGGCTGACTTGACATTCTGGTTCAACATTATCTTCCATGTCTGAAACAGTCAAACTCTCTAACTAATACATCTCAATTAGTTTAGAATAAATTGTTGGTACAGCCATGAACACATTAACTGGGGCTGACTTGACATTCTGGTTTAACAATATCTTCTAGGTCTGAAACAGTCAAACAGTTTAACCCGCTCTCTAACTAATACATCTCAATTAGCTTAGCATAAATTGTTGGTACAGTCATGAACACATTTACTGGGGCTGACTTGACATTCTGGTTCAACAATATCTTCCAGGTCTGAAACAGTCAAACAAGTCAATCCTATCTTTAACTAATACATCTCAAACAGTTTAAACCCTCTCTCTAACTAATATATCACAATTAGTTTAGCATTAATTGTTGGTACAGCCATAAACACATTAACTGGGGCTGACTTGACATTCTGGTTCAACAATATCTTCCAGGTCTGAAACAGTCAAACAGTTTAACCCTCTCTCTAACTTATACATCTCAATTAGTTTAGCATAAATTGTTAGCATAGCCATGAACACATTAACTTGGGCTGACTTGACATTCTGGCTCAACAATATCTTCCAGGTCTGAAACAGTCAAACAGTTTAACCCTTTACTCCATATGCTATTTTTAGATCATTACATCATTTTCTATTTTTTGACAACATTGAAACAAATTCAAGAAAAAATTAAGTAAATTTTGAATACTTTTGGAAATATTATGGAAAATGGAGCATTTTGATCCTAGGGAGCAAATGCTCAGTTTTCCATAATATTTCAAATACATAGTAATTCAAAGGTGTCAAAAGGCTCTATCATGGAGTAAAGGGTTAATCCTATCTTTAACTCTTTGCTGGCTCAGTAATTTTTCAGGCTTTTGTTGTCATCTACTGACTATTTTTCAAAATTAACTATTTAAATTATGGAATGTTATACTTTTACTAATATCAACAGAGCTTTAACTTGGTTAATATTGTTTAACACTCAGGTTGACATCATATCATATACAAAATATCAAGAAGAAATAATTCAATATAGTAGATATGTCTTTTAGAGTAAACTCTATTCAAAATTTTCATATAGGGAATTCCCAAATTCAGTTTTAAGTGTTTAAACATTCATAATTTAGATTTCTAAGCCAAGCATTGAAACGTTATTTATGATTGTGATTTCTAAGCCAAGCGTTTAAATGTTATTTATGATTGTGATTTCTAAGCCAAGCGTTTAAATGTTATTTATGATTGTGATTTTATCAGAAGCCAGCTGATCTGAATCTATACTGTTTCAAATAGAGGGTATATAATTTGGAAAAAGTTATGTGCATAGTTTTCTTATTAGGTCAAATATGGTACATTTAGTTGTCAAAATGAAACGTTACCCAGACCTCTAGATAAGAGTGTGTAACTGAAAATTAATTTTCTTATTTCTCAACCAAAACATAGGTTGTGGGTGCTCAAAACAACCGTCTCATTGAGAGGGTTCTTTTGAGCACCCTTAACACATGTTTAAATTGATGGGTAAGAAAATAATGAAAAAAATATACTGAAAAAGTTTGATTGATTGTTCCTATGATTACCTGTTTGGCGTCAAAGTTTGCCATCATCTTACAAGTGGCACCAGTATAGAGGGACGTCATGAGAACATTGACAACTCCATGGACATGGTGAAGAGGAAGGACGTGTAATATGACGTCACTTGAAGTCCAACCCCAGGACTCTATCATTCCTTTCATCTGTGCATCTATGTTACCATAGGTTACCACCACACCCTGTCAAACATACAGTAAAACCTGTGTAAAACGGCCACTCAAAAATAGACAAAACAAAGATCTAAATGACAAATGGTAGCTTAATGAAGGTCAAAAGTATTGCAGAATGCTCCCCTTATTGCAGAATGCTCCCCTTGGAGCATTCTGCAATACTTTTGACCTGCATTGAGTGATAATTGGTCTTGAAAAACATTTTTTTTTTTGAGAGAGAGCGGCTGTTTTACACAGGTTTTACTGTACAGTAAAATAGAATGAAAGAAATAGAGTTTCGTGGAATGTGGTGTTGGACCTGTCATGGAAATGGTCAAGGACAGAAACTATACTTTCTAAATGGTGCATAACTAGTGTAGATCCTGAAGTAAACTGACCAGGATCCACTTTTCTACCAAGTAGCTTATGACTTGATTATTGTCACAAATGAAATTATGCAACTAAACTGGCTGGAAAACTAACATGTAGATATAACATTTATTCACTCAGCCAAACAAAGAGTATTTCTTTTCCTTCATTAAAAGTTAATATAAAGCTACAAAATGCAATGAAAACAAGCAAAATATCAGAGAAGTTATGTCCACTGCTTCTAAATGTTTGTCTTTAATATACATGTATTTAAAAAGCCTTAAGATGAACAAGTTTAAAAAATGACGAAGTTAGTAAATATAAATCAATCTGAAAAATGAAAAAAAAATTTTTTTTAGGAATCTGTAAAAGCACATATTATACAAAGTTAAAGAAGTGTAGAAGCAGCTGTGCTCATTAGGTACATTCTTTCATAGTAATGGAGGGGGAAAGAAATTGTAAGTTTTAAGGGGGAAAAGTGGATAAAGTAATTTTAGGGTTCTGTATAAACAACATGCATATCATTAAACCTAGATAAAAACATTTGTTAAGTTGCAAAAAAGATTGAATAAAAGTTGTTGGAGGAAATGCACTCACTAGATTAACTCTGTTAACACTTCTATACTATTACAGCTGAAAAATGTCTAAGTTAAAAGTGCAAAAAAGCAGTAAAAAAATAATTTCAGGATTCTGAAAAACCATATGCACATCTTCAGACATGGATAAACACCAGTAAAAAATCAAGAGGATCGTGCAAAAGCTGTTGGAGAAATTGTGATCACAAGGCACCTACTTCCTATACATAGTATTGTAGCTGGCAAAAAGTCTTAATAGTTCAAAAATGCCAAAAAAGCAGGAAAAAATAGTTTCAGTGTTGAAGCGTTTTATTAGACCACATATAGCTTTGGAACACATACCTTTGGTCTACCAGTAGTGCCACTAGTGTAGATAAACATGGCTGGCAAATCTTTATACAGATCTTTGTGTAAATTATCCAGCATTGTCAGTCTCTCATCTGAAATAATACATAATGACATAGTGGAAAATTCGACCAAAAGCGGTGATGGAAAAATTTCTGTTTAAAAAAAATTGTTGTAAAAGAGAAGTCACTTATTGTGTATTTGCAATGGCATGTTCAATTAAGCTGTTACAGGTCAAAATAGAATAGAATAGAACACAATTGAAAAACTCCATTTTATTGCAAACTATATGCCATATACAGGTACATACAATTTAAAGTTTGAAGCTGTGTGGTAGGTCTTGCAGTAGGTGTCCTCAAGTTTCACCTTAATCTCGGCACTTCTGTCTTAATTGTAGACATAGCCATTTAACTCCATTTTAGTACCATCTCTGATGCTCTTATGCAAAATGCTCACCCTATCATACCAACATATTGTAAAGATTTTCAATCAAGCATTACGTACATGCAATCAAGCACTTCGTAGGTGTGACAATTGGGATGGAAAAAAATTCAGAAGATTAATGTTTTTATTTTAGACCAATTGTTGCACCTGAAACATTTTTTCAACCAATTGTCACACCTGTACCACTTTTTAGACAAAGTGATGCTTAGACTATATGGTTAATAGACAAAATTGTTAGTAGGCGATATTGTTTTAGACGCAACGTCGGACACCTGACACAGTGGTGAGCATACGGCTGGATTAGCAAATATTTTGAGCATAAAAGTGTGATTAATTTCTATCAACTGGTTCTCATTAAGATGGTTCTTTTGAGTGCCTACAGAAATATAAAATAAGAGTGTATGACCAGGAAAATTTCAAATGCCACAATTACACATTCAGACCAACCCGCTAAAGCACTGTGAGGAAGAGACAAAAGACACTAACAGCCACATGACATTAAGAACACAAAGTACCAAACAGGAAACCATTTAGTTCTAGAATCTGCAAATAATGTGTTAAATTGAAAATTCTATAACTTAGTGAGTGGAATTTAGACGAGTATGCATCATCATACCAAAGATGATCCAAATGGGTTCTGGGTTTTTAAATAATGAAGTCTTAAAACCTTAAATGCACAACTTGAACATTGAACACTGCTGTCTAAGGTCCCTCTGCTGGGGTAGTTCAATAGCTATATATGACTGTTGTTCAGGCAAGTTAAAAAATGACAAGTACTCAAAACTTTTTCTGTCTTGAAACAGGTAAAACAGGTATTAAATATTCTGACATTGTAAATAAATCTAACATCATGCAGACTTATGATGCCGTTGAATGATTCAGATCTCCAATGATTGAAATGACAAAAACTGACTGCAATTCGGAATCTGTGACCTCTAAAAAGTATACATGTACATGTTTAGTGAAATCGAGCCATTCAAATATGAATTGTAAGTTTCCAATAGTTAAAAAAGTTTTAATCCCAAATGTTACAGAATTCTTACCTAATAACCACTCTGAAGCATCTTCAGCCTCTCCTGTATAATCATCTGATGTAAGTACCATCAATGGAACACCGAGCTGTTCAGCTATTGGTTGGACTTTATCTGAATACTCAGCTGTTCCAATAATCAAACTTGCACCTGAATCTTCAACAAAATACTTCAACTCACTGGTGGGGTGTTGCTTACATAATGGCACTGCCACACACCCAGCCATGAAAACTGCCCACTGGGTAACAACATAGGATAAGTCATTTTCACACAAAAAAGCAATTCTTGGGTTAAAATTATCTCCCTTCTTACTTTGAACTTTGACAAATTTTGAAATTTCCTGCACCAGTTTTGCACTGTAATTCAAAATATCATTGTATGTGTATTGTCCGTGTTGGCTAACAACAGCAACTTTGTCACCAAAGTCTTGAGCCCTTAAGAAAACTGGAGTCACAAGATGGTCATGACCTGATGGACAACAATCACTTGCAGAGGTAGTTGAAAAATGACCAAGTTGGACCCTTGGCTGATGTGTATTGGATATGGCACTGTTATTGTAATTAGCAAATGAGCGTAAGGTACTGGTGACAGGTCTTCTAGCAGTCACAAAATTTCTAACATTCACATTCTTAGCCTTAGGAATAGGATCCAATATTTTGATCACTCTGTTTTCTCTACAGTCTGTAAAAAGATTATGGTATAGAATTCCATGTTCAGCTGCAGCCACCGACAGATAGCGCTGAACCAGTCTACAGCATACCAAGTTAGATGATCTCAAATGAATTGACTTGAATAGCATCTTCTATGTTGATGTATACTTTATTTTGAAAAGAGAAAGAATACTTAACCCTCAAAGCTACAATCACAATTGCAGCAGATGACAAATTTTGCGACATCTTTCCCAATTTTCGACAAAAATAAGGTATGATATTACATGAGAAACGTCTGCCAGCAGACGATTGTAATGAAATATCATGCATTGCCTTATTTGTTTTTTTTTAAAAAGCAATTGTCATCTGCGGCAAATTATAGGTGGCGCTTTAAGGATTAATGTTAAAATGGTACTTATAGCATACATGTAAGACTTTAAAAGGAATCTATGCCAATGGGCCAGTTAAGCAAAAAGATTCAGCGTAAAATTGTGATTATTTTCCAATCCATCAGTTTAACATGTGTTTGGGTGCTCAAGACGAGACGGTTCTTTTGAGTACCCACAACATATGTTTTGGTTGAGAAATAAGAAAATAATTTTCAGGTATGCACTCTTATCTGGAGGGGTGTGACCCCACCTCTGTGTCCACTGCATCAAAATTATAGACTGCATAAAATTCTAAGAAACACTTACGAAAAACCTTATATCACCTTGCATTTGAGCAACTTCTAGTTATCATGGTTATACTATTCCACTAGCATGTTTATTTAATAAAGTTCATACTAAGAACAGTGCTCCAGATAAGAGTGCATATTGAAAGATTATTTTCTTTAATTCTCATCCAAAACATGTGTTGTGGGTACTCAAAAGAACCGTCTCAATGAGACGGTTCTTTTGAACACCCAAAACACATGTTTAAATTGATGGGTAAGAAAATAATAACAATTTTACGCTCATAAAATTTCCTTATCTGGACCTATGTAAGAACAATGACCTTTATCAATATCCTGTGGAATGAATTTGAAGATTAGTATTGTTCCATATTTTCACAAATTTATGGAACCTCATTGATACAGGAAGTATTTTATTGCTAAAAGTACAGGGTAAACAATTTAGAAACAGGTCATGCAACTTCTGAAAATGTGATTTATTTGGTTTCTTTAATGTTAAACTTTCTTGGACCGGCAGAATGAGAGTTAATTTAAAAGGTCATAGCCGATGATAAGAGAGTCAAGTATTTGTCAAATATACCAAACTACCCCCAAAATAGTTTGTTAAATAGGACTGAGAAAGAAGTAAGGCCAGAATTTTTTTATTAGTTGATTTACGAACCCTCCTACTGTAATTTTCCAGAAAGTAGGAAAAAAATAAAATTCAATTTCTAAAAACATTTTTTTATTTTATCCGCCGACTCTAAATATATGTTTGGTTGGAAAAAAAAATATTTTTTGAGGTTCTGTCTGTGCATTTTTGAGAATGACACTGTTAAAAGTGATTGTCCTGTCCAGATTTTTAAGAAAATGATGAAATATTTAAAGATTACCTTACTAGTTTTACTTTTTTTCTGGAGATATTGAAGAAAAAAGCTCTGAAAAAAAAGCTCTGAAAAAAAAAACTCTGAAAAAAAAGCTCTGAAAATGACCAGTTAACTGGTGAGTAAGTACACTAAAAATTGTGCATACAATATTCTTTAAAATTGAGCATTATAATTAATATAATTATTGATCTAGATAATTGATACTACAAAAAAGTATATAAGAAACCTAAAATTTTGTCAAAAATGTTTTAACTAAATATGAATAAATCTATTTCCTTTTCAGCACCAGAAGATATTTTTGTACCATCAATGTCTCAGAAAATGGGACATGGTGTGAGAAAACCTGTCTTCTGGGTTTGCGATCAATAAGGCACAGACCAGCCTGTGCATTCATGCAGCCTTTGTTATCAGTGACCTATATTAGAGTGACTGGACACTTCATTTTTCAGACATATAGGTATGTCGTGGCATGTGTCACGTGACTAACGCCTGGTGCGCCTTTTATCGTACACACTCAAAATGGCGATGCAGTTTGTGAGACCGCTGCATTTATAGGTACTTTAAAAAGCGTACTTCGTCGTTAATATCGCTTATTGGTAAATATTGTTAATAACAATCGAAAAAACATATATGAAATATTGCTAAAAGTTATGTTTCTGCAATGTAAAAACTAATCCGATTGAGTTATGACCGTGTAATTATCGGCCGATTTTAAGAAAGTTGCGGAAATTGGCAAAAATGGCTTCAAAAATACCTCTTCCACTCTAACGAATAAAGCTTCAAACATGGCTATATCTGTGTCTCGATTTATCAATATTCATAAACTAAGATGCCCAATGATTCATAATTATTGTTATTATATAATTTTGGTGTTTATAAAAGTGTTAAAAGTTTAGGTAAACAATAGAGAAATTACGCTGTGTATTCCAAAACAGCGGTAAAAGCCAATCGTGTAGATAAATGATATCGAGTTTCCCTCATTTACCTGTGTAAGATACACGACAGTGTTATTTTAGTTGAGTATTGGTATTTCATTGGAGTTTCTAGTCACTCTTATATAGGTCACTGTTGTATTCACTTATTGGAAAGTATTGTAGATCTATCTAAACTTACTACGTTGCAACAATACACTTCTCTAGGGCTAAAATAACCCACGAAATCATAACTTCAAGCGCCTGTGCTGTATTCAGTGATACAACTTAACTGTGCTGAAAGTTCAAGCGTATGGGGCTATTCATTGATATTTACTTCAATTTCGGATATAATCTGCATTTAGGTATCTGTAATAATTAAAATCAGTGTCTCGATCAAGTCGTCAAAAAAATCGCACTTGCAAGGCATACAGCAGACATTCTGTTAGTTCTTCTGTGGGTCGAACGTGCAACGTCCGAGGCGCATCCTATCCACTGGCGCTCCACTGGTCAGTCATGGAATGCCATTGCACAAAAAATTGACATTATGACCCATATCTATTTTCAATATGTTCCTATCAATACGATTCAGAAAAAAAAACATTAAATACTTTACACTTGGTGTTCAGTTGAGTAACCTTAGCTCAGAGTTTCATAAAGCAAAGGGTAACTCCAACTATAGATTAAATAAAACTGCAACTGCACTGGAGACGTCATCTACCATCTAAATTAGCTTTACGCAGGGCACAGAGGATGGCTTTTTCCTTGCATCCGAAGGCCGGGTGCACCTGCAAATACTGGGTCTGAGATGAGACTAAGGAAAACGTGTTCGGACACCGAAAACTTTTCCTCGCCCCGAATGAGGATCGAACCTAAAGGTCCGAGGTTCGATCCCTCAATCCTAGTTGGAAGGGCAATTTCAGCTGCATAGTTTCTCTGCAATGTTGATAATTGGGACAGTCTATACAGGTGTCTCGGGTTCCCCGCAGGTGCACTTGTTGCCTACATTGTCCCAGTGTGTGTATATAGTCTTTAAGTTCCGAATGGCCTGTATGTATTTGTAGATTTGTCACTCGGAAACTCATCCTGCTGGGGATATCCAAAAACTTCTTGGGAGTCCACTTTTGGAACAAGCATATGCATGATATGGTATGCTCTGCCATACTCTGTGTAATCCCATCTGGATTGGGATGTGTTTTTTTTTGTCAACCTTCATCTTCGCAAGCCAAGGGTACTAAAGGCCCTGCCAACGTATGCCGCCGTATGAAATATGTATCTAGTACGCTGGCATGCGCTGAAATCTAATTTAAAAAATAGAGGAAGCCTCTCTCTGAACTTATGCAAAGCGTACGCGAAACGAAAATAGAACGTTTGTCTAACTTATGCGTAACTTATTCAGAACTTATTCCCGACGTAACATAACTTATACTTGTATTAGCGTATAAAAAGCGTATGCCAAGCGTATCACTAGTGTACTGACTTATGAGAAACTTATGCACAACGAACGTCTAACGTATGCTGGATTGTACATATAACGTACGTTAACGTATGCACAACTCACATGTAGCGTACACCTAATTTATGTCAAAGGTATAAAACAGTTCAAAATTTTGGGAACACTTTGTCAAATGATAACGTATACCAACGTACTGTAGCGTATTCGTAACGTATTGAAAACGTATCTCTAACTTATTCAGCGTATACCAACGTACTTGGTGAATTTTCATACGTCCTCATACGTTGGTGCTAACGTACCTTAACGTATGGATTACTTACCCGTTGCGTACATATAACTTATGCTTAACGTATAAGTAATACGTCGGCATACGTTGACGATTTTTATGCAAGTACAAAATTTTGGGATCTATTCGCCGTATGACAACGTATACCAACGCACAGTAGCGTGTTCGTAACGTGTTTAAAACTTAACTCTAACGTATTCAGCGTACACCAACGTACTTGCTTAATTTCTCTTACGTCCGCATACGTTGGTGCTAACGTACCTTAACGTATGCATAACTTACCTGCTGCGTTCATCTAGCGTATGCCCAACGTATAGAAGCAGTACGTTCGCATACGCTGTATTTCTTTATGGATGCACAAAATAGTTGACCTCTTGGCCGTATGTCAACGTATATCACCGTACTATAGCGTATTCGTAACGTGTTTAAAATTTTAACATACTCAGCGTATACCAACGTACTTGCTGAATTTTTCATAAGTCGGCATACGTTGGTGCTATACGTCGTAGTGTGACAGGGCCTTAAGGGCTGAATGGTTGATTAAATGATAATAGCTGCCTGGTATGGCACAGATATATCAAGAGTACCATACGTTATCTTATCCAGGTCCCTAGACTATAAAACTTTTATCATGCTCAATCCAAATGAATTTTTTTATCATGCTCATAAATGTTAAAATGCCACCAATTGTTGACATTTTAACATTTATTAGCATGATTAATACAACAAGCAAGAAAAATTTTCAACTGTCAGCATTTCAGTTTATGAGCATTTGAAATTTCATTCTCAGTTGAGTTGAGCATGAAAAGTTTTATGACCTCATGACCAATGTACAGAAATATCTGAATTTTAGATTTACGCCGAGCGATTACTCTTTTCAGTCTGAGTTACTGCCCTATCTGGTTCATATCTTGGCTGTGCGCTCAATGGGTAATCTAGACTGTGCTCGGGCTGTACGGATGTGCAGGCTATTCTGAGCCATCGCTGGAAACTCAGTTTCATACCAACGTCCACCACTCCAAGCTCCACTCCTCACGAAAACCTTAATTGCAGTTTTTTTGCATGTAATATGTGCTTTGGCCGAAATAATTTCATCCCAAATTATTATGCATACATGCATGCGTACGCACGCGCGTACATGCATAGCCACCTACCTACGCACGTATGTACATTTTATGAAACAAATGCTTATTGAATTCTGTTTTAATTATCTAAATCCACGCAGTACTTATTGCATCATATGCGAGCAGCCAACGCTCAGGCTAGCCTGTGCATCCATGCAGCCTCGCAAGAGCCTTTGCTGCTCTCAAACACAAAACAGATGGATGAATGTAGATAAAGTCTCCGTAAAGATTCGTCAGCGTGAGCATAAATGAAAATTTTGCGAATATGCGATAAGTACCAAAATGTCGTGTGCTGGCCCATATCTATTCTGTTTGTATGTAGTTTTGGTTTCAGGGCGTGTGAGGGGGGCAGGAGATGGTTTGAATCTGGAGAGGCTGGTTTTGGTGGTTGTTTAGGGTATTTTGGGTGGTTTGGGTGTTTTCACGGACCATCATGTCGATGCAAATTTCCGTACTGTAATTTTTTTTTCAAGTGACCGTACTTTGAACTGGCGAAATGCCGTACTCCAAGTGTTTTTCGTTTTTGATAATTCATCAGTCAAATCGAGATCGTTGCAAACGAAACTGTCATCGAAGTTGATTTCCAATATGCTCATTATTTTGGCATTGAACGCGAGGTGGCAAATGCTTTTAACACCGCAAAAACAAACATTTTTGGATGGGACGGGTTGTAAAAGATAACGGTACCAGCTGGTAATGTTCCACGATTATTGTAACTTACAGCAACAATTGACCAGATTAGTGGGCATGGACAAATGTTATTCATTTCGAAGGTAGGCACTCTTTACAAACCATTGAAAAAACATTTGACTCACCCCTCTACGTACCATGTCTGTGTTGACAATCGATTAAGTTGGTACATGTACCACGTTCCGTAGTCGATGCTACACGGTCATAGGCATTCAACTTTAGCTGCCAAAATCTTTGGTACACACCTGGGCCCGGAATTACAATGCTTCCTTAAAGTTAAGCAAGACTTAAGTTAAGTATTGATATTTCAACATGTTATTATTATATGAAATAAATTGCATGGATCAATGTGGTATTTGTGGTCAAAGATATCGTTGTGATCTTCAGAAAAAGTAAAACTATTTTGATTTTAATCAGTTTTAAACGTTAGCCCATGACCCGTCCACTTCTTTTTGTTTTCAGCCAACCAGTTGCAAGAAAAGGACCATATTCAGCGTGGTATATTTTTCATAACCCACACTTTTGTGAGACTCATTCCCATAACTTGATGAGAGGAAATTGCTGTCCAAAATGTTAATTTCACCAAATTTATTTTTATTTTTAGAACCCTAAATAAAACTGTGATCAGAATATTGACACAAAATGATGTAAATTTCAAATAAAGTAGGCGACTGCAGTAAAACACTGACCAGGCTGCACATGTACATTGAAGCCTGGTCAGAAATTACACTGCTTGTCCCAAAACACTTTTTGAAAGACAGCATGACCAAACGGCACATGAATATATACGCTGATCTGAGTGTCTCCACTGTTTGAGAATCAGGGTAGACTGCACAAACAGAGGAGACTGATCAGCCTGTACATATGTAACGTGTGATCAACGAAATGCTTCTTAAATAATTTTGAAAAATAAATCTCACAAAAATGCTGCTAATAAAATCCATTTGTCCCATGTGAACCCATCCATGGCTAAAGATGAAATGAGACTCCTAAACGAAATGCAGCAAAATGCTACATAACGTGTACATTTCAGGATGTGAAACCAACACAGGAAACAGCTGGGTCAGGGCTAAATAGGTTATACAATGTTTTGTGTTTGTTATGAAATATACACTCGGGAGCTCCGCTCCCTCGTATATATTCCATAACCAACACAAAACATTGAATAACCTATACTTAGCCCATGACCCGCCCACTTCCTTTTGTTTTCAGCCAATCAGTTGCAAGAAAAGGACCATATTCAGTGTGGTATATTTTCCATAACCCAGACTCATTCCCATAACTTGATGAGAGGAAATTGCAGTCCAAAATGTTCATTTCAACAAATTTAGTTTTATATTGAGAACTCTAAATAAAACTGTGATAAGAATATTGACACAAAATGATGTAAATTTCAAATGTTTTAACTGTTTCACAGAAAAGTGGTGACTGCAGAAAACACTGACCAGGCTGCACATGTACATTGGAGCCTGGTCAGAAATTACACTGCTTATCCCAAAGTGCCTTTTGAAAAAGACAGTATGACCGAACGGCACATGAATATATAGGCTGATCTTAGTGTCTCCACTGTTTGAGAATCAGGGTAGAATGCACAAACAGTGGGGACTGATCAGCCTATACATCTGTAGCGTGTGATCAATGAAATGCTATCCAAATACTTTTGAAAAAAAATCTATCAAAAATGCCACTAATAAAATCCATCTGAACGCATCCATGGCTAAAAAAGAAATGAGAGACTCCTAAACAAAAAGTAGCAAAATGCTACATAATGTGTACATTTCAGGATGTGAAATCAACACAGGAAACAGCTGGGTCATGGCTAAATAGGTTATACAATGTTTTGTGTTGTTTATGAAATATACACTCGGTAGCTCCGCTCCCTCGTATATATTCCATAACCAACACAAAACATTGAATAACCTATACTTATTTTTCGCATCCTGAAAAATCAATACTTAACTGAAGTCTTCCTTAACTCTAAGGAGGCATTGTAATTCCGGGCCCAGTTCAATAATTAGGAAGTTTCTGATTTCAAGAAAATCAATTAAGATGTATGGTTTGGTGGAAAAAAGGGTTTTACTTTGACAAATAAATTAAAGGCCGTCACACATGCATTGTACATATGTTTAATATACATCACACATTGAAAATGGTGCTGAGAAAGCTTAACTTGTGTAACGTACTTGTCATGGCTGTGTGATATGTGAAATCTCAAGAGAAAAACCTGCTTTAACTCCATGAATCATCTACTATAAAAGAGCTAGTACATTGAGATTGACTTCACAACTAAAATGCCATATGAATCAGTGGCAAGTACACATTGATGATTCCTAAGAAATACGAAATTTTATTGCATTTATATTACTATTATCGTTATCATAGTATTTTATCCCGTTCAAATTAGCTTTGTTTCTTCTTTTTATGAGATGGGTTGCACCTTTATGTAAATCAAATTATGCACAGGCTGATAAGAGGCGGGATACTGGTCAGGTTCTAATTAATCATACACTATGTGGTTCTCCCATTACCTGGTCCCTCTATTAAAAGTGAATTAATTGGTCCTACTTTTATACCGTTCGGTCCCTGAGGGACTGGTCCTTGTCCCTCTGGTCCTCCTGTAAAAGTCTCTTATTTATACATACCCGTCATTTAAAGCAAATTATTGATGACGCCCAGGAACCAACAGACTATGGACATTGACTGAAACCAATAGCTCACTTTGAGCTAATAAGGGGTTAATCAGGAAGAAACTAAAAGTAAAGTTAATATTTTAATACGATTCAATAACATGGTTAAGGGTATAATGAAGATCCAACAATTATGACAATCCCTTTTTAAATAACAAACAGCTCCTTAACTCAGCCTGCTAGTGAAGCCTTAAGCTTGTGCTGGTAGTCCATGCAAAAAGTTTGGACTTAGATTGGCTCGGAAAAATCAAGACCCGAGCTGGATCTAAGCAGTTTAGGCATAATTATTCCTGGAAGATTTGAATCAGCCGATAAAAAGGCACGGAAAATTACACAGCATGCAAATAGTTAACTGCTTGCCATCACTGATTTTTGTTGTCAGCTGATGACCTTTGCAAACAGTTTGGACCCAGGACAGGATTCACAGATAGTCGGTCCTGATCTTGATACAAGCCGTTTGACACTGATAGTGTTCCTGAAAGAATTCAATGAAAAAAGTCAGCATACTACAATAATATGACAAAATACCCATCATGCAAATAATTAACACACATATGAGCCGTGCCATGAGATATCCATCATGTTAATAGTTTTCCAACAATGTGGCATTTTGTCAAGACTTCAGTGTAGACTCAGACGAGCCTGTGCAGCCTCCTTTTAAGATTAGAAACTACAAATGATGTTCAGTCAGTAGCTTAAGAGTAATAGAATATTCAAGTGACTAGCAAAGGCTCTGATCAGACTGTGAGTATGCTGGTCGCACATACCACATTGTTGAAAATCTCATGTTGCAGCTCATATACAGTCTGCACATCAAGGTTTCTCCATATGATATACCATAATGACCCAGGAAGAATTGAATAAGGCCAGATTTGTTTTTATCAGTTGATTTACGGGATTTTTTTTTTCAGATCTTGGGTCGCGGGGACGAAAAAAAAATAAATAAAAAAGCTCTGAAAATGACCAGTTGACTGGTCATTTTCAGAGCTTTTTTTTTTTTTTCAGAGCTTTTCTTTTCTTTTTTTTCTTTAATATCTCCAGAAAACAGTAGCCTTCCATATAACATGGATTTAGCCTTTCATATAACATAGATTTGGCCTTTCATATAACATAGATTTGGCCTTTCATAGAACATAAATTTGGCCTTTCATATAACATAAATTTGGCCTTTTATAGAACATAAATTTGGCCTTTCATATAACATAAATTTGGCCTTTCATATAACATAGATTAGGCATTTCATATAAACTGGATTTGGCCTTTCATTTAACATGGATTTAGCCTTTCATATAACAGATTTGGCCTTTCATATAGCATAGATTTGGCCTTTCATATAACACAAATTTGGCCATTCATATAACAGATTTGGCCGTTCATATAACATAGATTTGACATAAATTTGGCCTTTCATATTACATAAATTTGGATTTCATATTACATAAATTTGGCCTTTCATATAACAAATTTGGCCTTAAATATATAACATAGATTTGGCCTTTCATATAATAGATTGGACCGTTCATGTAACATAGATTTGGCCTTTCATATAACATATATGACAGTGTGTTAATATGTTAAACATTTTATGCTCACCCATACTGTTGGCAGTGTTATCATATTGGTAATTAACAAGGATTTTACTAAAAATTCTATTCAGATCATATAGATATGTTCCTCCCCATATTGTTTTGTACAATTGTATTCTGTGTTCATTGGATAAATAGTCCTTCAATAAATTTTGATAAGTCATAGATTTAAAGAGTTTGTTTAGCAATAAAATTAATATTGTTGGTAGTTAAATGCAAAATGTCAGCGAGCAATCAATAACATTCTCAATTGATTTCCAACAATGTGGTAGGTGCGACCAGCAGAGGCTAAGACCAGCCTGCGCATACGCGCAGTCTGATCAGAGCCTGCGCTAGAGGCTTGAATATTCTATGACTATTAAGCTACTGACTGCACATCATTTGAAGTTTCTAAGCTGAAAGGGGGCTGCATAGGCTCGTCTGAGTCTACATTTGTCAAAATGCCATATTGTTGGAAATCTCATGCCGCGGCTCAATTTTTACAATAGAAGCAGTGCAGATACTGCATAATAATTCTCTGCAAGTGTTACATGACAACTTTCATAAGAAAACGGACCTTTACCCAAACCCTTGGGTCAAGGATGTATAAGGGCAAAATCTTAATTGTTGGATGCTCATAGCTTCATTCCTTTTTAAGGATTATTGATGGTTTGAGCCTTATATGCCTATTTTTCTGACCCCAAGAATGCTGTTTTGCAGCTTCTTGTGTGATGTATGTAGTTTCATTGCAATAGTTGAATCAAATGTCAAGAAATGAATTTAAAGTATCCCAATATTTATGGTATATATAATCTAAAGTATCCCAATATTTATGGTATATATTATCTAGGTATGATATAATACCTTGAACAGTAAGGTGTTCACTTGTAGATAGAACTCTTTGCATGCTAGTGGAGAATTTTGTCATCTGCAGATGAGCTTTGCAAACAGTTTAAACCCAGATCAGGACCAACAGTACACTCTTATAGTGTTCCTTAGCAATTTTTCTTAATTTTGAAAAAAGCCAGCAGATAACTAAAAGCATGAGAAATTACCCAGCATGCAAAGATATAAGTACAGAATGATTGCAAAGGAATGTGTCATAAAATAACTAAACTTATTTCTTATGAAAAAAATATACATAAACCATGCTAATTCTACTTCTAATTATCAAACTAGCGCACAATATGAGCCAAACTAAGAGGTTGGTGCTAGAGAACCCCGTAGAGAACCCATTCCTGTCATTTATTCCTTATTCCGTAGAAAAAGTATTTTATGGGCTTTGGTCCTGGTTTTTTGAGCTGCAGAACATCATTCCGTGCCCCCTTGTGCCAGAAACATTCCGTGCCACCTTGTGCCAGAAACATTCCGTGCCACCTTGTGCCAGAAAGCCACCTTCATACAACGTGTAAAATAAGGGAACACATATATAATGACAAAAGTTTTTGCTGGCACAATGAAACAAAATCCTTTTTTTCCTAATTTGTATAGATGTACTACGACCTTTGAGTAAGGTAAAGTTGGGTATATTCGGACAGACAGCTAAACTCAGACAGTGACCTTGTTTGTTTCATATTTCAAATATTCGAATAAAAAAATAAATTAACTAAGCAGTGAAAATCCTGATGAGATGGCTCATAAGGAGCCGTCTCATCTGGATTTACACTGTTTGCAAATGTGTGTCCGAATTTACCTGATGTCCGAATTTACCCGACTTTACCCTAATGGCTCATTTTATTTCAAAAGGTTGATGCATAAAAATTAACATGAGCCAGTCAGCCTGGAACATCTATGTGTGTCACAATCTTATAGTAAATATAAGTAAATATCTGAAACCCCTATTTCTAGATCTATATTTGTAATATTGTAAATACAGTCAGGCTTCAAGACTTTTTATTTATCTTCTATGTGCTCTTTATTCCTGAAGGATCCAGGTCTCCAGATTATTTATTGCAAGAATCTGTACTCTTGAAAATGGTGTAGATCCAGATCAGCTGGTTCCTGAGGTCAGCTCATCCTGTTTGACACCATTTCATCTTGATAAAGAATCAACATTAATAATACGGTTGCACCATGGATTTCAAATTGGAAAATCATTTAGTGTGAGCTACCAATCCAAAACTTAAATTTGTGCTTATAGGAAAACAAGCCTTTGTTAGATCAAGTACAGTATGTTACATGGTATATGTTCCATGGTATAAAATACATGTACATGGGAATGTATTTCCAGAATTGAGCAAGATGAACCAGAGAATTAATTTTTTTTATTATGGTATCTCCACATGCGAAAGAGAGCACACCACGAAGGAAACACTTCCAGCAGCTAAGGACATTCTGGGAGAAGAAAAGATCTGGTACGCCAAATGAGCCAACATTTGTATCTGCAGGTGAAAAAAAAAGATGGAGGATCAATGAGAGATGTGATTCTGAGAGTCAAGAGTGTGGCTCAGAACACAAGGAAGAAGAAGAAGTCTCCAAGACAATTCAGACCTTTGTCATACCACAGGAGCTTTAAGTTATGTCCTTATATCACACCTATATAGCTTCAAGACCAAAAGCTAATAGTGTCATTCAGGGGATAACAATTCCTTCACAAATTATTCAGCGAATGAAAAAAACAGTACCCATCTTTAACCTTCATGAATATTCATGCTTAGCTCCACATACTATGAATAATTATATAAATGAACTTTCATGTCTTTACATCTATAGAACAAAGAAATTACTTGTCAGGTCTACTTGTGTAGGACCATATCTTATCATATTTCCTTAAGCAAACATAGCAGACCCTGCTCAGTCAGCTCTTACAAGAACTGCATGATCTGGGTCTGTTTACGAAAGTGTTAAAAGGCGTTGTTATGAGGTAAAGGGTTCACTCTTTGCCAACTGGGTAATTTTGCATGATTTGTCAACTGCAGACTTCTTACAAAATCAATTTTGCAGGAAAACTATTAGTGTGAAACAGTTTGGATCCCAATTAGACCCAACATTTTGTTGGGCCTGATCTATGTCCAAACTGTTTGCAAAGATTATCAGCAGGTGACACAAGTAGGCAAATAGTTAAACCTACATGTGAAGCTATCATGTGAAGAGAGTTGTAAAAGTTGAACTTGTGAGCAACAGCTGCACAGAGAGGTATGCTCACACCAATCAGCTATGTGATAACTGCCAACACCTCATGAGCGGGCTCAAATGTACACGGAACAAAATTTCTGATTAGTCATCTCTGTTTTATTCAATCATAACTATTTCAAAAACAATACACCAATCTTTAGTATGGTAAACAAATTAATGAGGCCTAAAAATCATATGGGCCTAGTCGCGACAAAACCTGTCTTCGGGGGTTTGCAAACAACAAAGGTGCAGACCAGCCTGCGCATGCGGGCAGTCTAATCAGTGCCTTTGTTATTCGCATTACCGAAAGTACCGCATGTAAACTTCCTACAGGTGAAATTTCAATTTTCTAGCTAGTCTCAGTAGCTGAGGATACTGGTTTGAAACTCGCTTTGTCAGAAACCCCAAGGACAGGTTTTGTCGCGACGCGGCCCATTATCTTTAATACTTCTTTTGCAAAACTCAAACAGAGGATAACTAATTAGAAGGGATCAATTAGAAATTGTGGTCAGTGTATTTTGAAGAACTATAATGCACTAGTCATTTGTAACCACTGCCACCCCCCCCCCACACCCCCGGGGTATAGCAGGGACTTTGACTTTTTTCCCAGCAAATCCCTGCTAGAAGCCCTGCACTGCGGGACAATCAGATGGTAAACTCTCAGCTAAATGACCCCGCACTGCAGGGCTCAAGATGATGGTCAAGTCTCGGCTAAAAAAACTTGAGCGGCTTGCCCAGGAAGTGTCTTGCTTTTATTTACTTAAAATAATGATATTTAAAACTCAGGCTCCAAAATACAAATGTCTTGCTTTTATTTACTTAAAATAATGATATTTAAAACTCAGGCTCCAAAATACAAATGCCACATTAATTGACAAGTAATGCCGACATTAGTGGGTGGGGTGAGTTTTGGGAGATATCGTTGGATTTTCAACAACAACAACAAGTTAGTTCCTTCTTTCGGAAGAAAAACATCATGCCTAATGAGGAAATGTAAAATTAAGTTTATAAACACTGTTCTCTAGTTTTACAAACAAAATTCAACAAATATTGGAATGACTTACGGATGGAAATAATGAAAAATCGGCAGCAGACTGACCGGAAAATTTTCAGAGATTTCAGTCACACAGACAATTTACCCTAAACTCGGGGTACTATCATCAAGATGAATTTTCACTTTCAGTGTGTAACTGAGCAGGTGCTAAACATTATCCATGATTTCACAGAAATATATACATGAAGCTGTAATCCCCACTATTTTGGCGTAAAAACAAAACCACTGCATTCACCCGCCACTGCCAGGACATGGCAAAAGTAAAAACCCGGCACATTTCCCCCCGGGGGGGGTGATTACAAATGACTAGTGCATAAAGTGTGTTTAACTATTTCAGACCAATGCTGAAATATTTTACTAATCTCTTGGTCAAACAGTGTAGACCCAGATCAGACTGCTCCCTAAGGAGCTCTCTGATCTGGTTGACACTATTTGCCTCTGCTCTTCCATAAGTGAATAATTTTAGCAAACATATGCAGCAGATGACTAAAGCAGACATTTTCAGATGCAATTAATGCAGGCTAAGTGTAAATCTTTAGTATACTAGAATGAAATCTACTGCATAATGTATTTGTGAGTAAATAGTCCATAAGGTGACCAGCCAAGGATCAGACAAGCCTGTGCAAATACACAGTCTAACAAGAACCTTCACTGCTCATGCTTTATGGTGTCTAAGTAAATGAACAAGAGAACTAGGAATTTCAAAGTAATATTGCCAAAATAACAGAAAAACACATTATGTAATTGTCTCTCTACTGGCCAATAATGATAAAACTTCTATAAGGCCAGAATTTTTTTAGTAGTTGATTTACAAACCCTCCTACTGTAATTTTCCGGAAAGTAAGAAAAATAAAATTTAATTTCTAAATTTTTGTTTTTTATTTTATCCGCCGACTCTAAATATTATTTGCTTCATTGGAAAAAAATAATATTTTTTTGAGGTTCTGTCAGTGTATTATTGAGAGTGACACTGTCCTGTCCAGATTTTTAAGAAAATGATAAAATAGTCAAAATTTAATACAGACTGTTGGTTTATCTATTACTAGTTTTACTGCTTCTGGAGATAATAAAAAAAAAACTCTGAAAAAAAAAAGCTCTGAAAAAAAAAAAAGTTCTGAAAATGACCAGTTAACTGGTCATTTTCAGAGCTTTTTTATTTTATTTTTTTTCATCCCCCTCGACCCTAAATCTGAAAAAAATTTCCCGAAAATCAACTAATAAAAAAATTCTGGCCTAACTAATAGTCTATAATTTCACTGCTTGAGTCTATATTGATGCTAACTTGTTTATATGAACTGAATGCTAGTGTCTTTTTGTTTTTGTTGCTGTTGTTGTTTTGTTGTTTTCATGAAACTCCAGAGATCCAGGACTGAGATTTGAGGTACAATACCTGAAATGAAAAAAAAAAATATTTAAAAATAAAGAGCAAAAAGAGTGAAATGTAGCTCTGTCAAGACTAATGCAGGCCTCCAGATAAGATGACAATATTGATGTTTTTATTTCTCTCACAACATATGTTTTGGGTATTCAAAAGAACCGTCTCAATGAGATGGCTTTTTGAGCACCAAAAACTTGTTTAATGTATGTTTTGGGTATTCAAAAGAACCATATCAATGAGATGGCTTTTTGAGCATCCAAAACTTGTTTAACCTGAAGGATAAAAATTTATTCAAAATTTTAGTATCCAAATTATTCCTGATCTGAATCTAAGACTCCCTGAACATTTTCCCTGCTAGAGATGACCTTGTCCTTTGCTGATTAGCTTTTCGCAAAGTTTGGCCCAGACAGAATGTCAGGCCTGATCTGCACCCAAACCATTCACACTCTATTAAGTGTTTGTTAAAGAATATTTTTGGATTGATTTGATCGTTTACGTCCCAGTCAACATTTTTAGTCATGTCAGGATGGGTCTTCCAGTACTAAGCAAGAATTTATGTGTCTTGCTCAGAAACACAAGACAGAGCCATCGGTGAGGCTTAAACACCGCAACCCTTCAATCATGAGTCAAGTACTCTACCACTTAGCCACTGTGCTCCCATATGCTGCATTTTGTTGTGTACATTGATATAATTATAGTTGATATTTTCAAAGGATCGGTAAATAAAACATTAGGAAATTTAGCCAGTGAACTATCCAAACATCATAAATAGAGATAAGAATTTCACAAGCTGTAAAAGCAGATAAAATTAGCAAAATATGTTGACCAACAAAAAATAGAAAATTCATGAATCTGATCCGAGTAGGTTGATGTCATCGCTGATCCGAGATTTCACTCTGCATAGATCTATGATAAATGTACTGAGCTTCCAAGCACTAATTTTCTGCCAAAAATGCAAAGGCAAACAGTGTAGACCCAGATCAGGGTTTAATCTCTGCTATTCTGACAAGCGTTCTGTCCTGATAACCACCATTTTAATTGGGAATAAAAGAGATAAAGTGTTTGAAATATTAGAACATTTACCATAATTCTGTGTGTTTTGACATGCACAAACTCAATAATCTCCACTTTGAATTAAGAAACCTATCTTATAAAGAGCTATGACAAGTTAACTTTGCAAATTAGGTAATTTTTTATGATTGTCTACTTTTCCAAAATCGACATTAAAAAATTTCTTTCAGGATTATCATCAAAATTTTACAGTTTGGCATGATCTGGACCCATAATGTTTACAAAGGTTATCAGCAGACAACACTGGCAGATAGAGAATAAAAAGTAAGATATCTCGGCCTTTTGGCTAAGATCAAAGTGTAGTATCATTTGAACATGCTATATAAGGCATTCATATACTTAGAAATTCTATGATCTCGACCCATAATGTTTACAAAGGTTATCAGCAGACAACACTGGCAGATAGAGAATTAAAAGTAAGATATCATTTGAACATGCTGTATAAGGCATTCATATTCTTAGAAATTCTATGATCTCGACCCATAATGTTCACAAAGGTTATCAGCAGATAACACTGGCAGATAGAGAATTAAAAGTAAGATATCATTTGAACATGCTGTATAAGGCATTCATATACTTAGAAATTCTATGATCTGGACCCATAATGTTCACAAAGGTTATCAGCAGACAACACTGGCAGATAGAGAATTAAAAGTAAGATATCATTTGAACATGCTGTATAAGGCAGTCATATACTTAGAAATTCTATGATCTGGACCCATAATGTTCACAAAGGTTATCAGCAGACAACACTGGCAGATAGAGAATTAAAAGTAAGATATCATTTGAACTGCTGTATAGGCAATGTAAGGCATCCATATACTTAGAAATTCTATGTTACATAAAGTAAAAGTCCTTTGCTAGACTTCAATATTAACAGGATTAAGTCAATTCAAACATAATGAGACTTGCAAACCAAACATCTATGTGTTTTGTTTACTCGTTTTATTTCTTTACGTCCCAAGTCAACAGCTATGGTCATGACAGGAGGGTATGTTCACCTAACCACACTTTTTCCTGGGCAAGCTTAAACAAGTGGTTAACCAGAGGTACTTCGTGTACATACTTTTGCTTGTAACTGACAACAACCCTTCTTGAAGGATTCAGCGGAAGGGAGAAAAATGATCGTAGAAACCAAGCCAACAGCTATGGTCATGGCAGGATGGTATGTTCACCTAACCACACTTTTTCTTGGGCAAGCTTGAACAAGTGGTTAACCAGAAGTACTTCATGCACATACTTTTGCTTGTAACTGACAACAACCCTTCTTGAAGGATTCAGCGGAAGGGAGGACAATGACCATAGAAATTATTTCATGATTCATCTCCACCACAGTATGGGACCAGGCAGAGATCAAACTTGTGACCCCTGGATCTGCAGTCAGACAAGCATCAGTAGCCAGTTACATAGTCACTGACTACGCTATATGGCCAGTAACTATGTGTCTTGATCCACATCAGAATTAAGGCTGAGATTGGTACAGTAAATATCTCCACTATGCTATATGGCCGGTAACTATGTGTCTTGATCCACATCAGAATTACATAGTCACAGACTACGCTATATGGCCGGTGACTATGTGTCTTGATCCACATCAGAATTACATAGTCACTGACTACGCTATATGGCCGGTAACTATATGTCTTGATCCACATCAGAATTACATAGTCACAGACTACGCTATATGGCCGGTAACTATGTGTCCTGATCCACATCAGAATTAAGGGTGAGATTGGTACAGTGAATACCTCCAGTAATTTTCTTAATGACCGTTCCAAGGCAGTGGTATGGTACTGGATTGCATTAATTCCTGATCTTGGTCTTCTTCCTTTCTTTGTTTGAAACTAGAGGACCTGAAGCGCTCACCTGATCTCCTTAATAATGCTAAAATCAGTCAAGGTCAACTACGGCTTATAATGATACATAATTTGTTTTATCATATTTAGGGGTTGCAGCCATTTTGGTCAAACAATCTAATGAATACTCCATCAAACAGCCCAGTGATTTCTGAGAAAAAGATGTTTAGTTAGGTATGTGGCAGTCCAAATGAGTTGACTTGGATAAAAGGTCAAAGGTCAGCTTGACATTTGATAAATATAAAAAACATTGTCTCAGGTTTAACATTTCTCGCAAGTATTATGATTTCGGCTTAAACAGATATAGCAAAATGAAGATTTCAAGATTTTTCAATATAGATGCATTAGGAATCAAATTTGACCTTGCCATAAATTAGGTCAAGGTCAACCTAGATTGATCATTTGAGCAACCTGGTAGGGCCCACATCCCCAATGCTACATACCAATCCCCAAGGCCATTGGCCTTTTGGTTCCAGAGAAGAAAATATTTAAAGGGTTTTTAGTATCAATAGGCATGGTTTCCATCTTGGTCATGTGACCAGAACAATTTGTATAAATTTTGGCTAACCAATCATAAGGAGTCTTCATATAAAATTTGAGTTCAATTGACCTAGTGGTTGCTGAGAAAACTGTTTTAATCTGTTGATGGGACGCCAATATGAGAGACCTTGGCTGAAAAATCAAAGGTCAACCTTGACTTTTAAAACTCTTTTATAGCCATTGTCTCATTAGGTTTAACATATCAAGTGAGAATAATGACTTCGGCTTCAACAGTATTCAAAAAATCAACTTTTCATAAAATTTCCTATTAAAATGCATTAGGAAACAAATTTGACCTTGACGTTAAGTAGGTCAAGGTCAACTTAGAATCATCATTTGAACAAACTTAGAAGGCCCCACATCTCCAATGCTACATACCAAGTCCCAAGGTCATTGGCCTTCTGGTTCTTGGGTAGAAGATTTTTAAAGTGTTTTTACCGTATATGGGCATGGTGGCTATTTTGGTCATGTGACCAAAATATTTCATATAAATTTTGGCTAACTTATCATAAGGAGTCTTCACATGAAATTGGAGTTCAATTGTCCTAATGGTTTCTGAGAAAACTATGTTTTAATATGTTGATGGGACTCCAATATGAGCGACTTTGGCTGAAAGGTCAAAGGTCAACCTTGACCTTTGAAACTTATTTATTAGGTTTAACATATCAAGTAAGAATAATGACTTTGGCTTCAACAGGATTCAAAAAATCAACTTTACAAAAAATTTCCCATTTAAATGCATCAGGAAGCAAATTTGACCTTGATGTTAAGTAGGTCAAGGTCAACCTAGGATCATCAATTGAACAAACTTGGTAGGCCTCACACCCCCAATGCTACATACCAAGTCCCAAGGTCATCAGCCTTCTGGTTCTGGAGAAGAAGATTTTTGAAGGGTTATTACCATATATGGGCGGCAATCTTGGTCATGTGACCAGAACCATTTGATCAAACTTTTGTTCCCCCATCCTAAGGAGTCTCCATATGAAATTTGAGTTCAACTGGCCCATTGGTTTCAGAGGAGAAGATGTTTGAAAATGTTGACAGACGGACGACGGACGGACGCCGGAGTGACTGGTATACTATTAGCTCACCCATGAGCCTTCGGCTCAAGTATAAAAAAGAAAAACCAAGACATACTATTTCTATTTCCAATCATGGTATAATAATGGCCTCCACCATCCCCTTATAGCCATCCTTACACCTCCTTGATGAAGCTCTGCTTACAACATGCACTGTAAAATACAAGTCGATTCAAGTATAAAATATTTATGCCTTAAGTCAACAAAGCTGGTAGCTTGTGAGTTTTCCTGTCAATTTTTTAGTCTGACATGTTGGGATGATTTCCTATCCAAGACACAACACAGTGACTCCACTGGCTGTGAGTCTCGAACAAGTAACCCTTCCATTTACAATATAACCAACTGTAGATAACCCCTTCAAGTATGTCCAGCCTACAAAGTCCTGGTCAGCCTGAGCTACCAATCAGGTTCATCAGGGCCTTCATTGTTGTCCATAAAAATTATATCATATGACTTTGCTATACAGCCCTTTCCTTGCTAGGTGACAACCTTTGCAAACGGTTTGGACCTAGACCAGACCTGATAAGACTTGGGGCCTGATCTGGATCCAAAATGACACAATATCTGAATTTTTGAAAACCTTCATTTTGAAAAAAAATCAGCAGACTGCAATAAAAGCATAAATAATTATCCAGCTATGCCAGTGGATACACAACCATTTTAGCATAAATGTAATGACATTATCATCACATCTGCCAACAATACATTTTTGCATCCTTGGTAATTTTGCACGTTTTTGTCATCTGCTGATTTTTTTTTTTTATTTAAATATGAAATCTTTTTAAAACATTCTTTCCTTAATACCAACAGAGTGGCAAAGAGTTTGTATCCAGATCTGGCCCGATATTTGAATTTACTAAATGCTTTTGCTAAAATATAAACAAAAATCTTTGAAGTGTGACTGTATTCATAAGATGAAAAGATGACTTTAGAAATAGGGGTTTCTGGTTTTATCTTACATTTACTGTAATATTTTGACAAATGTTCTAGCCCAACCAGCTCAGTTTACACATTACGCATCAACCTATTGAAATAGACTGATCCAAAGGTCATTACTCCCAAGTTGTGATACATCTATACTTGTAGATTTATATACATATTATTCCTTGATTTCAAACTTATTAACCCATTTAAGCCAAATAGAATTTTCCACTCTTATCAAATAGACCAGTCCATTTCATTTTAAGGGTTGTTGGGTGGTATTTTTCATTTTCATTCAAATTTTGATAAAACATTGACTGCTGGCAGACAATGCTTATGATATATCAAACTTTTTTTTAATTAGAAAAGATGTAACAAAATTTGTTGTCTGCTGCAGTTGTGATTGGCAGTTTACGGTTAATATCAATTGTTAATAATCATGTGGTTAAGGAGTGCAGGAAAACCTTGTAATATACTTACAATTTAAAAAGATTGATTCATTTCACTGCAATATTAGGTACTCTTGAATCTGTGAATAGAAAATATAGATTTGTTAAGCACCATTTCTGTCTATCACTGCCTACTAGGTAACTTTACATGTTTTTTTGTCATCTGCTGATTTTTTTTTTCCAAAATCAATTTTTTTGAAAAGTTTAAGAGTGTCAAACAGTTTGGACCTTCGTACCATCTGATACTAAGGGCCCACAAGGGCTGTTGAATCATTAATCAACAAACAATCAATCTCTTTGCCTTCTAATGTCCTGCCAGCCAAGAGTGACAGCGACATCATGTTTGTTTACAATTGTTTAGTAAAACACTATCTTGTACACACCAAGTGAGCTAATGCGAATCGATAGATCACTTGTTTATTAATCAGCAGGATAGGATTAATACAAAAGTGATCTATCGATTCTAAGTCCCTGATAACTTTGTAAACAAAACATGATGTCACTGTCACACTTGGTTGGTATGACAGTAATATCGTCTGCTGAGGACCTTTGCAAACAATTTGGACTGACATCTTTTTAATTTATATTTAGTGTTTGTCTTCTTAATGCTGTCTTCACCTGGAGATATAAATGTAAAAAAAAAACTAGCCTTTACCCTGTACTGTGGGGTTGGTGTGTGGGGGGGAATCATCCAAACATCTACCATGACCCCGCTATTGGCTACAGTATCTCGTAAGTGCGTCGGTGTTGGCAGGTAGGGGTGGGGCAGTGGTTACAAACATATTTCACTCTTACAACATGTGTTGGTACATGCGTGCGCTTAATAACAATGGAAATGAGCATAGACGTTAAATAAAAATGTGATAAAAATAAAATAAAATAATAAAAATACTCTGTAGCTAATTTCTATGAATTTCTAGTGAATGACCCGGAACTAGGAAAATTGGGGGCCTACTTCAAAGCCGTGGTATGACACATAGCAGAATCTGAATGATACAATTTAGGGGTATGATAGTGCTTCGAAATCTTATTTACTCAGAGCAACTATTTGGAATACACCTCAAAAAGTGATTCAGAACTAGGCAAATAACTGTACCATCAGAGTGTCAAACAGTTTGGTTCCAGATCAAGCCAGATGTTTTTAAAAAAAAATTCAACATCCATAGAGCATGAAAGCATCACCTACAAGTAATAAGGCACTTACCTAGATCAGCGTTGGCCAACATCCAGATGTGTTAATGCTGGTTTCCCAGGGGTAAATCCTCAGACATCTATGCTGAACACTCCACACTGCAAGGTGTCCGGTAGCTACAATATCTGAAGCTACTAAAAACATTTTATTTATACTTTTACATACAATTTTTAAAACCATAAAAATAGTGAATATAAGGATGTAAATGAGGATGATAGAGGTCATGAGAATGACAATGATAATTAGGATGATCTGGTTTTTCAATGTTTTACCTCCCAGTAAACAACTTGTCAGTCATATAGGGATATTTCCTGAGTTTTTTGTTTGTTTGTTTGATTTGATTCTTTACGTCCCATCAACAATCTTTCAGTTATAAAGGGACAGGTCTTCCTGGGTTGAACCAGTACTCAGCTAGGATTAATGTTCTTGCTCAAGGACACAACACAATGACGCCGGTGAGGCTCGAACCCGCGGCCCTTCGGTCTCGAGTCAAGCACTCTACCACTGAGCCACTGCGCTCCCACATCAGGTAGAATGAGTTAAACCAGTACTAATCAGACGATAAAGATATTTCCTGGGTTGAACTAGTACTACTGTAAAGTCGAAACTTTTTGCAAGAATTTTATTTCCAGGAAAATGGTGTAAAGACATATTTGCCACATTTAAAATTCACAATTTTGACATGATTCACCTTCATCAGTGAGCGACAAGAGTGAGTTTGCCATTTCTAGAGAATTTAATTTCGCTCACAAAAAAATCCAAATTTACAGTAAGCAGAGGATACACACAATGCAGAGGCTTTATGAAGAGAGTCTAAACCTGCGGTTCATAAAGTGCTGTTTGCAGATGACCTGATGGTCAATGCAAAGTCCTGGAGGGAATTGCTGTTGAAGTTGAAACCTAGAAGCCTAGGCTGCAGAAGAAAGCCCTATGTGCAAACAAGGGTAACACAAAGAACCTGGCATCTGTTGGAAATATGAACCTGCTGTAGATATCTGGAAAAGACCCTTGCACAGTAAGTCTTACAGAAACTGATAGAACTGCAATCTAATGTGGTGGCTGCTTTCATGGGTGTGTAAGAAATGCAGTGGTATCAAGGACTCACTGAGCCCAGATCTTTTGTTGAGATGAATCTGACCGATCAGGAAGAGTGGATTGTTGATGACAAGCTTGAAGTCCTCCCAGAATTCTATTACCTCAGTGACATGCTCTCTGCTGGGAAAGCTGCAAGCTGGGTGTGGTCCCATGCTGCATGTGTACATGGGGCAGGTTTCGCCACCAACTCCATCTTCTCACCAACCACCATCTGCCTCTGTTGACCCAAGGATGGGTGTATTCAACAAGTGTGAGGAGTGAGATGTAGCAGGAATCAGAGACATGGGTCATAACAGAAACATTTAGCCACCCAAGACGTTTCCCTGGACCTGTAGCATCAACATGAAGGGCCATGTTAGCTTTGACTCCCATCTCACAAAGCTCTTCAACAAGTATAATGATATGATACTCCTCACTTGGAAGACTTGGGCGACTTAGAAACATACAGGCCTCCACGAGACAAAACCCGTCTTCAGGATTTCCGACAATGCGAGACTCAAACCTTAGCTACAGAGACTAAATAGAAAATTGAAATTTCTGGTATAGCCAGTTGAGATATACTTTCCAAAAAAGGGAATAATAAAGGTGCTGATCATTCTGCTCAGATGCACAGGCTGGTCAGCCCCTTTGTTGTTCACCAACCATAAAGAAAGGTTCTCACTTCAAGGACCATACATAGGAGCACGGACTGTGCCACTAATGTATGCATGCTTGTCAGAGGTGGGTGGGCAGAAGAAATCATGCAGACAATAGAAACTGTTGGGAATGTGGTTCGCAATGACAGAGTGAAGCTAGGTTATTTTTTGTTTGTTTTCTTGCTTTATGTCCCAGTCAACAGCTACGGTCATGGGACACGGTCAGTTCACCTAACACACTTTTTCCTGGGCAAGTTTGAACAAGCAGTTAACCAGTAATTTGTGCACATACTTTCACTTGTGACCGACAATAATCCTTCTTGAATAACTCAGCAGAAGGCAGGAGTATGACCATAGAAATTATTTCATGGTCAATCTCCATGAAAATATTGGACCGGGCCTGGATTGAACTCGGGACCCCTGGATCTCCAGTCAGATGTGCATCTTTAGTCAGAAATGTTACCGACTGCGCTGCGCTGCCCGGTAAAGCTAAGTTATGAATTCAACAGACCCTACAAACCAGAGAATAAAAGTCAGTCAGTGAGTCCTGCAGGACTCTTGGGAGAGGATAGAATCTGGCCGGCCTTTTTTTAAGATTTAATTAAGTGATCCCATATAAAGGATCTGTGGGGTCAATAATCCCATGGCAGTATTTTAAGAAAGGCTAGACAACCAAACAAAATTTGGTCCCATTATCATTCATAGCCAAACTATCCCACTTTGTTTGATTTGATTCTTTACGTCCCATCAACAATCTTTCAGTTATGTAGGGATGGGTCTTCCTGGGTTGAACCAGTACTAAGCTAGGATTATATCCCACTTTGTATCTAGGACTGCAGCAATACAGCTACAACCTTATTGTTTTAGAATACACTTGCCAAATTCAAGTCAAAAATGTCAGTTGAGTGAATAAGAAGACAAGCAGAATCAAGAGCCAGACGTATCCTTACAATCCAGCAAGAGATTTATCCTGGCAAACTCCACAATCACCAAGACAAATCAATGACCCTGCTTTATCTGGATGACTGAAATCAGTCTAAAAAATGATCTTACCAATCTAGAAAAAAAATCCTAAATTTGTTAAGCTGCAGCTGTTTTATTGTAGTCCTTAAACAAATAGGAAGTTTTCCTCAGAAGGAGACAAAATTCAGTTTGTCATATGATCTTTCTTAAAATACTGCCACAGCATTATCTACCTGCGAGATCCTTCATACTGTTTGTTTTGTTGCTTTACATCCCAGTCAACAGCTATGGTTATGGGGGGACGGTCTGTTCACCTAACCACACTTTTTCCTGGGCAAGCTTGAACAAGTGGTTAACCAGTAATTCGTGCACATAATTTTGCTTGTAACTGACAACAACACTTCTTAAATGGGAGGAGAATGACCATAGAAATTATTTCATGATCAATCTCCACAAAAGTATGCGAACAGGCCGGGATCCAACTCAGGTTCCCTGGTTCTTCAGTCAGATGTGCATCAGTAGTCAGACAAGTTACCGACTGCGCTACCCTCCCTGGTCAGTGGTTTATTTAACCTGCTGGATTTCTTCTTCCCATCCACTTCTAGATGCACTGTATGTTTACAAACCACCTAAATCCAAATTATGCAGAGTATCACATCTATATCCAGATTGCCAAGCTTTGCATGATGTCAGCCTAAGCAAACTTTGCTCTTCATGTTGATGTAACAGATCCAGGGGATCCTGGCAGTTAGTTTGCCACAAGCCGTTCAAGGTTTCTGTTGTCATTACTCATGTCTCTGATTCATGCTTCATCTGGCTCCTTCCACTTGTTGAGTACACCCAACCTTGGTTCAACAGAGGCAAAAAGTGGTTGGTGAGAAGAGGAAGTTGTTGGCCAGACTTGCCCCCTGCACACCAGCAACATGTGACTACAGCCAGCACACAGCTGCATCCAGTAAGAGCATTTCACCGAGGTAGCAGAACTCTAGAAGGTCTTCAAGCTTGCTGTCTCCATACAACTCCTCCCTCATTAGTCTACCTTCAATCAGCTGTGCATTGATGAGGCATCTGACTCACCTAAACTTGGGGTCTGGGCTTAGTGAGCCATCGATACCACTGCATTTCTTGCTCACCCATGCAAGCAGCTACCACAGAAGATTGCACAGAAGATTGCACTTCTATCAGTTTCTGCAAGACAGAGGTCCTTTCCAAACATCTTCAACAGGCCCAGAATCACTACAGATGCTTGATTTTTTTGTATTTCACATGTTCATATGTAGGAATTTCTTCTAAACCTTGACTTCCATGTCAAAGCTGCAGCATGTTTGTGCTGATCCTTTATGTCCAAGTCAACAATTTTTCAGTTATGTCAGGATAATTTCCTGTATTCCTGGGTTGAACCAGTACTAAGCAGAGGATAAAGTGCCTTGTTCAAGAACTAAACACAATGCACCCATCAAGTCTCGAACCAGTCACCTTTGATCAAGTCACATACACTCTACCAGAGCCACTGTGCTCATTTACAGCATGTTTATTATGAAGCATGTCAATAAAAAACATCTTTATCAAAAGTGCATGGGAGATCTACACAAAACTTGTACACTTAAGTCAAAGTTAGGGGCATGAGAAATTTAAAACTGAATCCCTTAAGCCATTGTTTAACTAGAATAGCGCTTAAATTTATGCTAGGCATGTGATATTTCAAAACCAAAATTCCTCTGCAGTCAATGCTGTGGTGTGCAAGGTGTTTTGTTACCTACTCATTTAACAAGTACAACTTTTTAAACTTTGTACGTGTAAATGAGCCCCCCTTGTTTTGGAATACAAATTTGTAAAGAAGATTCCTGCTCTCACGGACAAAAGATGTTTTTCTATAACATGCATATATACAATTTCATGTGGTTTCAACAAAAAGCACTGATTAAAATAAACTATTATTTAACCATTAGAGCCAATATTATGGTAAATGTTCTAAAATTTTGAACTCTAGTTGCCTGCCAACAAAGCATAGATAAACAGTGTAGATCCTGATTAACAAAAGCAACAGAGAAGACCCTGATCAGACTGCTTCTTCAGAAGTATGATCAGTGTCTTCTCTGTTAATTTGCCAATCCGGATCTGCGCTTCTCCCAAAGCAGTCTGGTCAGGGTCTTCTCTGTTTGCTATTTAGCCAAAAAATTTGAGAATTCTACTAACCAACATTTCATTTGCAAACAGAAAGAGAAGTTTTTTTACGTTAAAAAAAAAACAAAAAAAACCATTTTAAGTCCTCTTTAATGGCATAAAGAGCAATATTTTCTGTGCTTTTTATGTTTGTACATTAACTAACTGCACACAAACTTGGCAAACTTCCATAGAGTTTTGGCCACTCTTTGTGCAGTATGGTTAATTTTACATCTTAAACCACAGAAATCGATTACAGCTAGGCCAGGGGAGGGGCGCCAACCCTCAAAGGAACACAGAACTATAAAAGTAGGATAGAAGAAATACATTGCATTTTAGAAGAGTTAGTGTTCCTTGCTTACCCACTCCTATCTCTAAATATAACTATCACTAAATATATACAGCAGGCATAAGTTAAGCATGTTATTATAGATATGAAGAATGAAGTGTAATATTTTCTATTATTTATATCCTTATATTTATTATGAAACTCATTTCAAAAGATATATCCATTTTCTAATGCAGATTTGTAAGCACGGAAGATCTGACATGTTTAAGAGGTTCATGAAAGTACGAGTACTATTGATTCATTAGACCAAATTTGCCTAGCCCTAAGAGAATTTGACCATTTTGTATCAGCCTATACTATTAATCCAGTAATATCAAAATAATCAATTTAGTAAAATAATTTTCCTATTCATTAAGTGTAGCTAAAACATAAATTGAAGCTTTTAAGATTGATGCGCATGGTGATGGAACTGGTAAGAGTTGCAGTTGGGTATAGAGAGGAGTTTGGAAACGGACTAGGTGTTCATCCAGTCCACTTCTCTCTATCAATCTGCTAGAGATTATATCAAGAGGGTTTTGAACTGGTGGACTATAAGAGCTGCTACATGCAGAAGACCTGATGGTCATTGCCTTGTCCATGGGGGAACTGCTATTGAAGGTGGGAGTCATTGAAGTCAAGGTGGAGAAGAATCTCCTACATATGAACATGTGAAATACAAAAATTCAAGCATCTGCAGTGATTCTGGGTCTGTTGAAGATGTTTGGAAAGGACCTCTGTGCTGTCTGTCTTGCAGAAACTGATAGAAGTGCAATCTTCTGTGGTAGCTGCTTGCATGGGTGAGCAAGAAATGCAGTGGTATCAATGGCTCACTAAGCCCAGACCCCAAGTTTAGGTGAGTCGGATGCCTTATCAATGCACAGCTGATTGAAGGTAGACTGATGAGGGAGGAGTTGTATGGTGACAGCAAGCTTGAAGACCTCCAAGAGTTCCGCTACCTTGGTGAAATGCTCTTACTGGGTGCAGATGTGTGCTGGCTGTAGTCACATGTTGCTGGGGTGCATGGGACAAGTCTGGCCAACAACTGCCTCTTCTCACCAACCACTATTTGCCTCTGTTGAACCAAAGTTGGGTGTACTCAACAAGTGGAAGGAGCCAGATGAAACATGAATCAGAGACCTGGGTAATGACAACAGAAACCTTGAACGGCTTGTGGCATACTGATTGTGGCATACTGACTGCCATGATCCCCTGGATCTGTTACATCAACATGAAGAGAAAAGCCTGGTGGCTTGGGCTGCTGTCCCTTCTAAAGCGGTGGTTCTGTTGTTGTTGACTTTTTGTTTATTGTTACTCTCATTGTGGCAGTTTGTAATTGTTCTATGTTTTGTTGTACATTACTTTATGTCCATTCTAGTTTTGTAATCATCTTGATGAGGAAGAGAGAGCTGGTTGCTTTGCTTAGTTTGTCTACCTGGTGTCTCATGGTGGTTGTGTGGCTCTTCTTTGTGGTGCCATGGGTTTGTCTGCGGTTTGTGATTGTGGTATTTCCTGATCATACTCACTATTTTAGCTTAGGCTCATATCTCACAAAGCTTGGCAATCTGGATATAGATGTGATACTCTGCATTATTTGGATTGAGGTGGTTTGTAGTCAGATGTGCATCTGTAGTCAGACATATTACTGACTGCGATACTCAGCCCAGTAAAGCTAAGTTATGAATTCAACAGACCCTACAAACCAGAGAATAAAAGTCAGTCAGTCCTGCATGACCCTTGGGAGAGGATAGAATCTGGCCAGTATAAACAGAAAGGCCATTTTAATTGAAGATTTAATTAAATGTTCCCATATAAAGGATCTGTGGGGTAAATAATCCCATGGCAGTTTTTTAAGAAAGGCTAGACAACCAAACTAAATATAGTCCCATTATCATTCATAGCCAAACTATCCCACTTTGCTTGATTTGGTTCTTTATGTCCCATCAACAATCTTTCAGTTATGTAGGGATGGGTCTTCCTGGGTTGAACCAGTACTAAGCTAGGATTATATCCCACTTTGTATCTAGGACTGCAGAAATACAGCTACAACCTTATTGTTTTAGAATTCAAGTCAAAAATGTAAATGAGTTGAGTGAATAAGAAGACAAGCAGAATCAAGAGCCAGACGTATCCTTACAATCCAGCAAGAGATTTATCCTGGCAAACTCCACAATCACCAAGACAAATCAATGACCCTGCTTTATCTGGATGACTGAAATCAGTCTAAAAATTGACCTTAACAATCTAGAAAAAAATCCTAAATTTGTTAAGCTGCAGCTGTTTTACAGTAGTCCTTAAACAAATAGGAAGTTTTCCTTAGAATGAGACAAAATTCAGTTTGTCATATGATCTTTCTTAAAATACTGCCACAGGATTATCTACCTGCGAGATCCTTCATACTGTTTGTTTTGTTGCTTTACGTCCCAGTCAACAGCTATGGTCATGGGGGGACAGTCAGTTCATCTAACCGCACTTTTTCCTGGGCAAGCTTGAACAATTGGTTAACCAGTAATTCGTGCACATAATTTTGCTTGTAACTGACAACAACACTTCTTGAATGCTTCAGCAAAAGGGAGGAGAATGACCATAGAAATTATTTCATGATCAATCTCCACAAAAGTATGGGAACGGGCCGGGATCCAACTCGGGATCCCTGATTCTTCAGTCAGATGTGCATCAGTAGTCAGACATGTTACCGACTGCACTACCCTGCCCGGTCAGTGGTTTATTTGGCCTGCTGGATTTCTTCTTCCCATCCACTTCTAGATACACTGTATGTTTACAAACCACCTAAATCCAAATAATGCAGAGTATCACATCTATATCCAGATTGCAAAGCTTTGCGAGATGTCGGCCTAAGCAATCTTTGCTCTTCATGTTGATGTAACAGATCCAGGGGATCATGGCAGTTAGTATGCCACAAGCCGTTCAAGGTTTCTGTTGTCATTACCCATGTCTCTGATTCATGCTTCATCTGGCTCCTCACACTTGTTGAGTACACCCAACCTTGGTTCAACAGAGGCAAATAGTGGTTGGTGAGAAGAGGAAGTTGTTGGCCAGACTTGCCGCATGTACACCAGCAACATGTGACTACAGCCAGCCCACAGCTGCAACCAGTAAGAGCATTTCACCGAGGTAGCAGAACTCTAGGAGGTCTTCAAGCTTGCTGTCACCATACAACTCCTCCCTCATCAGTCTACCTTCAATCAGCTGTGCATTGAAGAGGCATCCCATTCACTTAAACTTGAGGTCTGGGTTTAGTGAGCCATTGATACCACTGCATTTCTTGCTCACCCATGCAAGCAGCTACCACAGAAGATTGCACTTCTATCAGTTTCTGCAAGACAGACAGCACAGAGGTCCTTTACAAACATCTTCAACAGGCCCAAAATCCCTGCAGATGCTTGAATTTTTGTATTTCACATGCTCATATGTAGAAATTTCTTCTAAACCTTGACTTAAATGACTCCCACCTTCAATAGCAGTTCCCCCTTGGACTAGGCAATGACCATCAGGTCTTCTGCATATAGCAGCTCTTATAGTCCCAGTTCAAAACACTCTAGATAGAACCTCTAGCAGGACGATAGAGAAAAGTGTACTTAGAACAAAGCTCAGATGAACACCTAGTCCCTTACCAAACTCCTCTCTATACCCAACTGCAACTCTTACCAGTTCCATCACCATTAAGGAGCCGAGACACAAAATATACACATGCATGGATCCAGGAATTTTTGCTGGGACAAGGGGGGGGGGGGGGGGGGTCCAGGTCCAACTGCCAGAAAACAGCTCTGACGTTTTCTTGTGTTTTTTTTAGTCCTTAACTTATTTTACAGTTTTACAGAGGGTGTCCAATGGTTATTTAAAAGAAAACTATAATTTTCGGAGGTTTCAGAGGGGGTCCAACATTTTCCAGGGGGGCGGGGGGGGGGGTCCAAATGCTAGTTTCTATAGAAACCGTCTATCCCCCCTCTGAATCCATGCATGATATACAAGTTGGTGTTTGCACCCATTGAAGACTTAGATCAGACTGCATCTCTGAGGGTGCTCTATATTAAGGCTAGGGTTCAAAGTTTCTTTAAGGTAAAAACTAAGACTGATCAGACACTGGGATGTGCAGATGGATTTGAATATTTGCTATGTGCACATGACAACTTGTACCCTGCTCATTCATATACATATTATGGCTTGTTGTGCTAACAACATATTTTACCTTATAAACAGACCATCTGTGACATAATGAGACAATTACAAGAAGTAATAGTTGACTCTCAATAACTGGAATATTTTTCTTCTTTGCAAAGTATATTTTGTGTACTTAAAAACAATCAAGGTAAGGCATCGTTCACAAACCAAATGCTTTTAGCTCCTTACCTGCTAGTTTCATCTGCTGATGAGCATCGCAAACAGTTGAGACCAAGATCAGGTTAGACAAAATTAGACACATGTCTGGCCTGATCTGTATCCAAACTGTTTGACACTGATCCTATTCCTCTATTTTGATAAAAAATGTAGCTATCAAAAATGAGAAAAAAACCTGAAAATTCCATAGCATGTAAAGTGTTAAATTACTGGTTTAATTGATAAATCTAGTTATCAAGAGTCAAATGTATTGTCAAAGCTGCAGCATGTTTGTGTTGATCCTTTATGTCAAGGTCACCAATTTTTCAGTTATGTCAGGACAATTTCCTGTATTCCTGGGTTGAACCAGTACTAAGCAGAGGATAAAGTGCTTTGTTCATGGACTTAACAAAATGCACCCATCAAGTCTTGAACCAGTGACCTTTGATCAAGTCACTTACACTCTACCAGAGCCACTGTGCTCATTTACAGCATGTTTATTATGAAGCATGTAAATAGAACAACATCTTTATCAAAAGTGCATGGGAGATCTACACAAAACTTGTACACTAAAGTCAAAGTTAGGGGCATGAGAAATTTAAAACCGAATCCCTTAAGCCATTGTTTAACTAGAATAGCCTTAAATTTATGCGAGGCATGTGATATTTCAAACCAAAATTCCTCTGCAGTCAATGCTGTGGTGTGCAAGGTGTTTTATTACCTACTCATTTAACAAGTACAACTATTTAAACTTTGCATTCAAATTTGTAAAGAAGATTCCTGCTCTCACGGACAAAAGATGTTTTTCTATAACATGCATATATACAATTTCATGCGGTTTCAACAAAAAGCACTGATTAAAATAAACTATTATTTAACCATTAGAGCCAATATTATGGTAAATGTTCTAAAATTTTGAACTCTAGTTGCCTGCCAACAAGGCATAGATAAACAGTGTAGATCCTGATTAACAAAAGCAAAAGCAACAGAGAAGACCCTGATCAGACTGCTTCTTCAGAAGTATGATCAGTGTCTTCTCTGTTATTTTGCAAATCCGGATCTGCGCTTCTCCCAAAGCAGTCTGGTCAGGGTCTTCTCTGTTTGCTATTTAGCCAAAAAATTTGAGAATTCCACTTACCAACATTTCATTTGCAAATAGAAAGAGAAAAAGTTTTTTTACGTTAAAAAAAAACAAAAAAAACATTTTAAGTCCTCTTTAATGGCATAAAGAGCAATATTTTCTGTGCTTTTTTTTGTTTGTTTGATTTTATTCTTTACGTCCACTCAACAATCTTTCAGTTATGCGGGACGGTTCTTCCTGGGTTTAACCAGTACTAAGCTAGGATAAATGTGTCTTGCTCAAGGACCACAACGCAGTGACGCCGGTGAGGCTCGAACCCGCTACCCTTCGGTCTCGAGTCAAGCACTCTACCACTGAGCCACTGCGCTCCCATATTTTCTGTGCTTTTTATGTTTGTACATTAACTAACTGCACACAAACTTGGCAAACTTCCATAGAGTTTTGGCCACTCTATGTGCAGTATGGTTAATTTTACATCTTAAACCACAGAAATCGATTACAGCTAGGCCAGGGGAGGGGCGCCAACCCTCAAAGGAACACAGAACTATAAAAGTAGAATAGAAGAAATACATTGCATTGTAGAAGACTTAGTGTTCCTTGCTTACCCACTCCTATCTCTAAATATAACTATCACTAAATATATACAGCAGGCATAAGTTAAGCATGTTATTATAGATATGAGGAATGAAGTGTAATATTTTCTTTTATTTATATCCTTATATTTATTATGAAACTCATTTCAAAAGATATATCCATTTTCTAATGCAAATTTGTAAGCACGGAAGATCTGACATGTTTATGAGGTTCATGAAAGTACGAGTACTATTGATTCATTAGACCAAATTTGCCTAGCCCTTAAAGAATTTGACCATTTTGTATCAGCCTATACTATTAATCCAGTAATATCAAAATAATCAATTTAGTAAAATAATTTTCCTATTCATTAAGTGTAGCCAAAACATAAATTGAAGCTTTTAAGATTGATGTGCATGGTGATGGAACTGGTAAGAGTTGCAGTTGGGTATAGAGAGGAGTTTGGAAACGGACTAGGTGTTCATCCAGTCCACTTCTCTCTATCAATCTGCTAGAGATTATATCAAGAGGGTTTTGAACTGGTGAACTATAAGAGCTGCTACATGCAGAAGACCTGATGGTCATTGCTTTGTCCATGGGGGAACTGCTATTGAAGGTGGGGAGTCACTGAAGTCAAGGTGGAGAAGAATCTCCTACATATGAACATGTGAAATACAAAAATTCAAGCATCTGCAGTGATTCTGGGTCTGTTGAAGATGTTTGGAAAGGACCTCTGTGCTGTCTGTCTTGCAGAAACTGATAGAAGTGCAATCTTCTGTGGTAGCAGCTTGCATGGGTGAGCAAGAAATGCAGTGGTATCAATGGCTCACTAAGCCCAGACCCCAAGTTTAGGTGAGTCGGATGCCTTATCAATGCCCAGCTGATTGAAGGTAGACTGATGAGGGAGGAGTTGTATAATGCCAGCAAGCTTGAAGACCTCCAAGAGTTCCGCTACCTTGGTGAAATGCTCTTACTGGGTGCAGATGTGTGCTGGCTGTAGTCACATGTTGCTGGTGTGCAAGGGGCAAGTCTGGCAAACAACTGCCTCTTCTCACCAACCACTATTTGCCTCTGTAGAACCAAAGTTGGGTGTACTCAACAAGTGGAAGGAGCCAGATGAAATATGAATCAGAGACCTGGGTAATGACAACAGAAACCTTGAACGGCTTGTGGCATACTGACTTCCATGATCCCCTGGATCTGTTACATCAATCAACATGAAGAGAAAAGCCTGGTGGCTTGGGCTGCTGTCCCTTCTAAAGCGGTGGTTCTGTTGTTGTTGACTTTTTGTTTATTGTTACTCCCATTGTGGGAGTCTGTAATTGTTCTATGTTTTGTTGTACATTACTTTATGTCCATTCTAGTTTTGTAATCATCTTGATGGGGAAGAGAGAGCTGGTTGCTTTGCTTAGTTTGTCTACCTGGTGTCTCATGGTGGTTGTGTGGCTCTTCTTCGTGGTGCCATGGGTTTGTCTGCGGTTTGTGATTGTGGTATTTCCTGATCATTCTCACTATTTTAGCTTAGGCTCATATCTCACAAAGCTTGGCAATCTGGATATAGATGTGATACTCTGCATTATTTGGATTGAGGTGGTTTGTAGTCAGATGTGCATCTGTAGTCAGACATAATGCTGACTGCGATACTCAGCCCAGTAAAGCTAAGTTATGAATTCAACAGACCCTACAAACCAGAGAATAAAAGTCAGTCAGTCCTGCATGACCCTTGGGAGAGGATAGAATCTGGCCAGTATAAACAGAAAGGCCATTTTAATTGAAGATTTAATTAAATGTTCCCATATAAAGGATCTGTGGGGTAAATAATCCCATGGCAGTTTTTTAAGAAGGGTTAGACAACCAAACTAAATATAGTCCCATTATCATTCATAGCCAAACTATCCCACTTTGCTTGATTTGATTCTTTATGTCCCATCAACAATCTTTCAGTTATGTAGGGATGGGTCTTCCTGGGTTGAACCAGTACTAAGCTAGGATTATATCCCACTTTGTATCTAGGACTGCAGAAATACAGCTACAACCTTATTGTTTTAGAATACACTTGCCAAATTCAAGTCAAAAATGTAAATGAGTTGAGTGAATAAGAAGACAAGCAGAATCAAGAGCCAGACGTATCCTTACAATCCAGCAAGAGATTTATCCTGGCAAACTCCATAATCACCAAGACAAATCAATGACCCTGCTTTATCTGGATGACTGAAATCAGTCTAAAAATTGACCTTAACAATCTAGAAAAAAAATCTTAAATTTGTTAAGCTGCAGCTGTTTTACATTAGTCCTTAAACAAATAGGAAGTTTTCCTTAGAATGAGACAAAATTCAGTTTGTCATATGATCTTTCTTAAAATACTGCCACAGGATTATCTACCTGCGAGATCCTTCATACTGTTTGTTTTGTTGCTTTACGTCCCAGTCAACAGCTATGGTCATGAGGGGACGGTCAGTTCATCTAACCGCACTTTTTCCTGGGCAAGCTTGAACAAGTGGTTAACCAGTAATTCGTGCACATAATTTTGCTTGTAACTGACAACAACACTTCTTGAATGCTTCAGCAAAAGGGAGGAGAATGACCATAGAAATTATTTCATGATCAATCTCCACAAAAGTATGGGAACGGGCCGGGATCCAACTCCGGATCCCTGGTTCTTCAGTCAGATGTGCATCAGTAGTCAGACATGTTACCGACTGCACTACCCTGCCCGGTCAGTGGTTTATTTGGCCTGCTGGATTTCTTCTTCCCGTCCACTTCTAGATGCACTGTATGTTTACAAACCACCTAA